>JAYKKM010000244.1:1687500-2287500 GCA_035772405.1 Chrysogorgia sp. JL179-B06
AAACATTGACGCTCTGCATCTGAAGATGGCTCTGACACAATTAACTTAACAACCTTTTTTGCAGTAGGTCGTTTCGTATCATAGATACTTTCTAAACCTCCCAAAGTATTGAAATCGGGATACATCATCAAAGCTCTAACGATAGGGGCCCAACAATGCGCGACATATCTCGGTTTTTGTATGAGTTCCTTATGGGCAAGCTCGTATATAATCTGAAGAATGTTTTTCTTGTGGGGATTGCGAAAGCATTGATAGTTTGACAAAAAATCTAGAACATCCTCATCCTCAGAGACCCAGTCCTCACTTAGAGATTTTTCCAGTGCCTCTCTTTCATCTTCAGAAATATACGGTCGGAATGAAGCAAGCAGATATTCTTGTGAAATAGCTTCTTCCCCATACAAACATGAAGCTAAAAAAACCTCTAGACAAATGGAGTGGGAAATATCCCTCCCTAACATAGCCATACACCAGTATTCTGGCAATTGCCTCCCACTCAGACCTTTGAAAATCATGCCTTATAGCAGGGACTTTTTATAGGGACAGGACTTTTTAGCAGGGACCTTATAGCAGGGACTTGGGCCCCTACACTTAATGAATTAAAAACACTGGGCCCAAAAACTTGTTAATGCATCACGAAGGACACCTACACCAGAACCAGCCTCTTCAGCCCCATTATCACCAATAAATTTTACGTCTACATTACATGATAAAATGTCAGGGTCTTTGAAGACTCTTATCATGTCGCTTTTGATCATGACTCTATGCACAAGAACATTCTTCACAGGTAAATGTGTGGTATCTTCCACGATGGTTAACGGTTGCATTTCAACTAAATTCACAGGCACATTTGTAGTATCTTCAATGATGGTTAATTGTTGTGTTTCGTCTTAATAAATATAAATTGAAATATAAATTATATATATATACAGTATATTTGCAGTAAATTGACAGACAGGACGGAAAAATTGACTGACCGACCCTACTGATTGACATGATAATAAGAATAGATGTGCAGTAAAAACCTTCTAACAAGAACCTTATTTTGACAAAATTAGCCTGGGATAGGTTCTTAAATATTTTATATGTAACAAAAAATCAAGATGTCAGATTCTTATAAATATATATTAACAATTATAATTTAATATATTAACAATAAATATATATAACATATAGGTATTAACAATAATCTAGATTTACCATATTACTTTAATGATTAATTTAATCCCTACTGTAATTAAGCACTAGTGTATTAAGCATGTACTTAAGATCTAAATGCACTGTACAGTAAAAATATACAGTTCTTTAGAACTGTAACCAGTTATTGACTTTAAATTGTTTGGTATTGACTTTGTTTAACACTTTGCTACAGAGGTATAATTATTATAAATTAATTTTTTGACATAAGAACCTATTTCGAATATCAGGCTCAAACAGCTTGTTAAGGGGCAAAAATTCTTAGTTTCAGCCAGTAGGTTCTTATACTGTAATGGAACATTCTTGTTAGTGGATTTTTACTGTATAAAAGACTAGACTAAAATAATGGGTAAGTTCAAAATGTTACTTAAAAAAGGGTCACTAAATTACACCCCTTGATTCTGAGCTGACAGTACAAGTTTCATCATGAATAATAAGGAAATAAATGATTAATTATTACTTTACCAAGGGTTACAACAGGTATATTATCATCAGGTACTGCAATCACACAGAGGTTGGAACTAAGTACATGCAAGCTGGAATTGTTGCTTTCATTTTTAATAACAGGTATACAAGAATGGTTGCTCAATTCATTTCCATCAACACCAGGGTGGGAATTACTGTCGTTTTCACGAGCATTTACACCAGAATTGCTGCTTTTACTAACTGTTTCAGTTGAACAGTTCACACTAATGCCTATAAAAACATAAAATTTCAATCTAGATTTAACTTTGAATGTCATCTGAAATGCAAACATGTACTGACTGTAATTATTATAGTAATGTCACACACAGCAAGATAGTTCACACAGTGTGAAAATCTGTGTGCTAATTGCTAAATAAAGAAATAAATATGCTGTCTTCCCTTGCAACAAAATGAACATTGAAGGTGAATGTGATGATACACATAGAATAAAGGCAGAATATCTTTGGTCCTAAAAATTCAGTTGTTCTGGATATGGCCTTAGGAAGCAGGAGAGAGGGGACACAGGTTGCACGGCCAACCACCGGCCATTTGCCAGAAATAGGGGGCTAATATATATGCTGTAGATTTCAAAATATTTTGGGCGCAAGTGGCACTTGCTCATACATAATTGGCAAAGGCAATAAAGGTAGACTAAAAGCATCTTGTTTATGATCATAATATTTTGTTGTAAAACTGATCTCAAAAATTAAGAAAATTGTGTTTCAGAGAGTGGAAAAATCAAATATTTTCTGGAGCACATGATCCCCCACCCCCCTAGAGTGTTATCACAACTTCGGCACTCAACAAGCCCCCCTAATATGAAACATCTTCCCATGGCCTTGGTTTTTCACAATTCGTCCGGATAAATTGTGGGGATGAAATATGGGAGAAGATTGCATTTTTACTATATTGTAATACAGGTCTGTTGGTGGAAAAGTCCTAGAAAATAGCCCTGACTAGCCTGCAAATCAGGCGATGGGGGATTTGGACATGGGAGGGGCTCAGGAAGGAGCCCTCTTGCATAACCCCTACAAAAATCCCCCAGCACCTGCTACGCAGGCTATACACACCGACTAATGCATTAACTTATAATAGGAAAAACAGTTTGGCTAATTTAAAGCATTTCTAATCTAACAGAAGTGTTACTTACTGTTGTCCTGGCTTGTAGTCACAACTGCAAGGTCTAAACTGGATTCTAATAACTATTAAATGGAAAATATATAATGTCCTTTTAGAGTCGTAGTATAACTTTAGTTCAGTTCAGTTTTGATCAATTCAATAACCAATATTAATTCTGTCATGGGATTTCCTTTTCATTACTATGGTGTTTTGTTCTCAACTTCTCATTAATTTGTGAGATATTAAGATGTAAATTTTTAAGAGTCTGTATATATATATACTGTATCTTAAAAATAAAATTCATTACCAACTCAAAACCTTCATCACATCACTTTATGTCATGTACTAGCAACAACAAAGACAAAAACAACAACAACAACAACAACAACAACAACAACAGCAAATATAGTACCTGATTGATAGTATGACTATCCTCATTGTCATCAATATCATCCAAGAATTTCATCGATTCTGAAAATACTGCATCGAAGTTATTCCCCAGTCTTACAGAGGTACAACGTTATCCGTGCGTACGCTTTTCCAAGTTCCTCCTTGTATCTCTGAAGAGTAAAAACTTCAGTGCTTCCTGGTAGAAATTTAACTTCAGTTCGATCTGGATAAACCAGAGTAAACCGATTTGGGTCTCCATGAATATCCTTATTGAACTTAAGCATCTTTTCCACGCTCCTCTTGTGTAGTTCAATACTGCTAATTGTTGGAAAAACCTTGAGTGGCAGAGTTGACCCACGAACAATTTTCAAGTCTCCCTCTCGGAACTTCATAAAACCAATTTGGATGTTCACCTCAGAAACCTTGTTCTCGCTCTTTGCTCCTGAACTCCCTTTCTTATTCTTAAACCAGCCCGTTCGTTCTTTTTGTTTCTTCTCCCTGAATTGTTCGAAGGTGACGGAAGACACGGAATCGCCGGAAGGCTGTGAACTGGGCTGTGAACCGGGCTGAGGTCGTTTTCTGGATGTGGTTGCAGTACTACTCCCTACCACCAATGTCACCAAACATCCAGAGCCACACTCGTGGCAGAATTTAGCTTCTTTGCAGACTTCATAACCACATTTTGAACAATACATGGTGCCACCATAGCACAGCTCCGCAAGTGCCCGCAAGCAGAATTGGCTTGCCAGCGGGAAACTACATTGATTACAGCGGACTCTTTCTTATTTGCAGCGACTCTTTTTTATTTGCAGCGATTGTTTCTTATTTGCAGCGATTGTTTCTTATTTGCAGCGATTATTTTGTTTTTTATTTGCAGCGATTGTTTCTTATTTGCAGCGACTCTTTCTTATTTGCAGCGACTCTTTCTTATTTGCAGCGATTGTTTCTTATTTGCAGCGATTGTTTCTTATTTGCAGCGATTGTTTCTTATTTGCAGCGATTGTTTTTTATTTGCAGCGATTGTTTCTTATTCACAGCGATTGTTTTATTTGCAGCGTGTCCCTTGTAGGCCATCGTAAGTTATAGAGTATAGAGTGACAAATTCTCAACGTTTAATATATTTCAAACAATGGGCATGAAGACGGAAGCATATATTTGAGTCAGTCTAATAGAAATAATAGTTAGGTTTAAGTACACAAAATGCAGGAAACTTCAAGACGCTGTCAAATAGTATGTTCATTTTGTCAATTGTAAGACTATTGTTGTTGAAGCATAAGTACTTTGCGTGCCTTTCGTGACGCAAACATATGGATGATTTCACTCAAATCTAAACCGCGCACTACGTCAGAATCCAGGCTCATGATAGTAAGATGAGTAAGGCGCATCAAGTTCTTAATCAGTAGTGCGACTTCTACATTGGGAAACATAGCTTGAACGTCTTTGTCGATGATGAGAGAGTACATGAATTGTTCCATGCTACAGTCTTGCTCTTTCTGATTCAAGAATTATCCGAGAAAAGACTGGAACTGAAGCAGCTCATCGCCAAAATTCGCATCTAGATCGTTAGAGTAGAAAGCAGTCAACGTTTCTGCAGCAGCTTCGCAACTAATAAACTTTTTTCTCATGAGGCCGGGGCCCCCTGCTCACGCGGCACCCTGGGCAGCTGCCCCTTTTGCCCATAGGATAATGCGGCCCTGTTTGGAAGCAGCGAATATTAAATTAGCAAGGACAAAGGAATTCTAAAAATAATGTCTGGGATTATCGCTGAGTCACAGGGAGACCAACCCTGATGGCGAACTCGAATATGAGGTAAAAATCTAAACACCATTCGTCACACAACGAGTTCAAGTGTAACTCAGTCCTCTGCGCGGATTTACTCGCACACGAACTCGCACAAAATATAAACCTCGATAACTGGAATAGTTTGTGCATTTAACAGCGCTGATAAACTGGTGAAAGAGCACTGCTTTCCTCGAGACTGATGGCCACTGAAACATTCATGCCCTTGATGAATACTTCCACGAGAAAGTAAAGACATGATGTATCGTTCTTACCGTGAATTTTCTGTCAAGATCAAAGAAGACCCTAACCCTGATCCCTATCATACGTACAAACTCCGCGACTTTGGGACGATGTTTTTTAGGCACGCAGGCTATAGAAAATACAGCTGGGGGTTAGAAAACTCATTAGGCGGGCCAAGTTGTTTTGGGGTTAGTGGTTATTTGCATGGTTAAGTAGCGCTGTGGTTATACTAAAAAACATCGTCCCAAAGACGCGGCTGTACATCTAACGCTGACCTAACCGAACATGCGCACTTGAGTCACTTCGAGCTCATATATGGATGACGTAATGCCGACAGACAAGCTTGACAAACGCAAAAATCGAGATCTTGTCAGCTATATATAGCTCGGAAAAAGGACTGGGCACGAGTTAACAGAGAGGGGAGGTATAAAATAACTACTAAGCTAAAAACCCTCTTAAGAATAACTATTAAACTAAAATCTGTTTCGAGTTTTTACGATCAAGCTAAAGAAACAAGTCTCCACCATTAATGTTCTATTATTCTACAAGATACTTAAAAGAACATGCGGTGTTCAAACTGTTGCAGAATACTGATTTCTGCATCCTCTTTAAGGTCTCATTGCTTCTCTCATAAATCTGCATCTTTACTCTCTAATTGACTTCCTTGGCCTAACTTCCAAGACAAGTAAATCTATAACAAGACGCCCGCTAGGCGTTTACTCGGGCTACTAATAGCAATGCAGTTTGGCATAAGCTCATGCACGAAAAAAGACGCAATGTACGTTAATATTAACACAGTTGTCAACTACATGACTGATCAATAACACTTGACTCTGAAGATGACCGCCGCTGAAGCCGTCGAAACATCGGCTCGATTTCCATATAAATATCCCCAAATTTAAAACATAGTGGCTAACCCAAACCTTACCCTAATCCTAACATTAACCCTCCACCTAATATATACTAACCCTAACTCTTACGATAATGTTTTATTTTAGAAATAACAGCTGATTTTAATTTCGACTTTTACTACCGATAGTCTATGTGACGTCATTTCGGGATTTTATATGGAAATTCAACCGAAACATCAGTCACCAACAATAGTCTTTCTCAAGACTACAACAACCTGGACGATCAACTTCACACATTTAATAACAGTGTTATTGATTAGTGAAGTCTTATATTGCTTAATGAAGTCTTCTAAGAGCTTTGCGAGATTTTCGAAAAGAAAGAACTTGGCTGCCGAGCACGTCTATGCTTAAGTTTTGCAAAGCCTGTCGGGTCAATATAGCGCAGCCGGGAGACTAATGCTCACGACGCAAAAAAGAAAGGCAAAACCTAGACTCGGCTACCACAGTAGCCCGAGTAATAATGTTATATTGCGTAATTAGGTAGTCCGGGAATTGCTTCATCAGTTCCCATCACATCTTTCAAATATTATTATTATTATGTTTTGTCTTTCACGGTATCGATTTATATACCGGTGATTAGTCCTCACTGACAGGTTTATTAAACTTAAGCCAGCTGTGGCAGTTACTTTTGACTTTTTCAATTCATCAATAGCACCTTTCAGAGGATGTTGGCTGTGCCTAGTAGCACTGAATGTTGTAAGATGTTCAAATCATATGTGATATCTAGTTTTTCATCCTCAAGTATCCGCCCAAGGGATACAAGCTGACCCAAAAATATTATTATTATTATTATTATTATTATTGGTATTATTATGGACAATATTATTATTATTGGTATTATTATTGGTATTAATAATATGGCCGCCGACTATGGCCGTCGGACCTTGTGCTTTAAGATATTGAAGTTTATTAGCAGTTCAGTTTATGTGAACGATAGCATGGCGACTAAATTCTGACTTGTTTATAAGTTTAAGAAGAAAGCCTAGCTAGGTTTGCAGTTAACAGAAGCTGCTATTTAACAGAAGTGAGAAGTAAGATAGTTGAGCTTAAATACTTTAACAAGAACTCCGAATAGTAAAGACAAGATGCCGCCGAAAAGAAAGAATACAACCACTGGAAGAACAAAATGGACCGAAGAGATGGTGGCAGATATTTTGGTTTGTCGTGAAAGAGCAATAGCAGAACATCAGAGCGGCCAGAATTATCAAAGGAAAGGCTATATGGAAATCATGAGGTTGTTATGGGAGGAAAAAGGATATGCCTCATTAGTCCTAACAGCTCAGAATCTGAGAGACAAAGCAGCTCAACTGGTGAAAAGTCAAGAAAGAAATCGACAAGAAAGTATTAACGCTGATGAAGAAGTATATGTGAACGGTGAAGCGAATAAAGCCATGGAAAGGACGGCAACTGGGGTTCAAGAAAGAAGTCAACAAGAAAATGCCAATGTTGTTGATGAAATTTGCATAAACGAACAAGTAAATTATGCAAATCATACTCCTTCAGAAGTGCATATGAATATTCCAATTCCGTTTCAATGGGGCGAGTTCAGTGGAGAGGTGTTTTGCTCAACGTATAGATGGTGCATATGAGGAAATAGTCAAATGGAGGCGAAATATTTTTCTTCTTCCATCTGGAAAAGTTGGAAAAGCATTCATTAAAGAATTGGCCAGATTTATACCAAGCCTACGCAGACGAATCACCTCTTGAGTGCATTGTTTTTAAGGCGTGTTCAATCATGCAGTGCTTATTATTACAAAAGCCTCACGCTAAAAGCAAAACCAAGGAACATATAGCCTGTTTAGAACGCAGAATGACTTTATGGTCGGAAGGAAAGATTGAAAAGTTAATCTCTGAGGGGAAGTGTATTCAAAATCACCTTATCTCTAGCACCACAGCGGAAGTCGAGTCGGAAAAGATTGCAAGGGGTTTCAATCGCCTCATGTTACAAGGAAAGACACGGCAAGCGGTTCGTCTAATTTCCAATGCGAATAAAGGAGGTCTATTAAATATAGATTTACTAATACCTGTGGGAGAGGATGACGATGGTAATATCCAATGGAAGACGACACGGGAGGTTTTAGCGGAAAAGCATCCGCAGGGAAGAGTTCCGGTAGCAGAGACACTTTTACCTGAGCCCGAGATGGACGAAACTCATTACGATCCCGTCATATTCGAAAGAATTACTGGAGAGTCAATCAGGGTAGCCGCAAACAAGACACAAGGCGCTGCCGGCCCATCGGGACTTGATGCCTATGCATGGCGTCGTTTTTGTTCATCCTTTAAAAGTGCCTCCGTTGATTTATGTAATGCGCTAGCTGGAATAGCACGACGCCTGTGCACTTCAGCTGTTCATTATGAAGGTTTATCTGCATTTGTAGCGTGTCGATTAATACCACTCAACAAAAATCCAGGAGTACGTCCAATTGGTATTGGCGAGGTGCCAAGGCGTATTATAGCAAAGTCCATCCTTAAAGTGGTTGGAAATTATGTCCAGGAAGCCGCGGGGCCACTACAGGCATGTGCGGGCCATGAAGCCGGTTGTGAAGCTGCAGTTCATGCCATGAATGAGATTATGTCATCTGAGGAAACAGAAGCATTATTATTGGTAGATGCTAACAACGCATTCAACACCATCAATCGACAAGCCGCGCTGCATAACATCGGGGTTATCTGTCCCGCAATATCAACTGTCCTGAATAACACCTATCAAACCCCAGTAAGGCTATTTGTCACCGGAGGAGGAGAAATTGAATCATCGGAAGGGATTACTCAAGGAGATCCCCTGGCAATGGCTATGTACGCTCTTGCTGTGACACCTTTAATTCGAAGATTGAGATCAATTGAGCCAAGAGTTAAACAAGTATGGTTTGCTGATGATTCCACTGCAGGAGGAAAGATCGAAGCATTAAGAAGATGGTGGCAGTGTCTATCAGCTATCGGTCCACAGATGGGATACCATCCAAACGCAAGTAAAACACACCTCATTGTTAAACCAGAGTTTCAAGAAGAAGCAATTACATTTTTTGAAGGAACGGGAATTCTAGTGACAATTGATGGACATGAGATGCTTGGTTCAACTGTTGGTTCAACCTGCTTTGCTGACGAGTATGCAGCACACAAAGTCGAAGACTTTGTTGAAGAAATTAAGAATCTTTCCAAGATAGCAGAACGATATCCCCAATCTGCATATGCTGCGTTCTCTCATTGCATTTTGGGAAAATGGCGATATATAATGCGGACAATCGAGGATATTGACAGTCTATTTCAGCCATTAGAAGATACGATCAGTCAAACCTTTATTCCGGCATTAACTGGTAGATGTCAGTGTACTTCTGAAGAAAGGAGACTTCTCTCTCTACCCATACGCTACGGTGGTCTAAACACTATGAACCCAGTAACCAGTGCAAGTGGAGAATATCATGCCTCACAAAAGATCAGCGAAACCTTGAAAGATATGATTGTCGAGCAAAAGGAATCCTTCATTAGACCACAACTACAATCCATCAAAACAAATCTACGTCGGCATAAACAACAGGAAATTGAGAGCTTGGCTCAACAAGTCAGAGAAAGTCTATCTCCACCAAAGAAAAGAATGATGGACTTACTTTGCGAGAAAGGATCGTCATCGTGGTTGTCAGTTTTACCACTACAAGATCAAGGCTTCAACCTGAACAAAGGACAATTTCGTGATGCGCTCCATCTGCGATATGGATGGCAGCTGAAAAATGTACCACTCGAATGTAAGTGTGGCAAGAATTTTTCAGCAGACCACGCCATGATATGCCCTTTTGGTGGACTACCAGTAATAAGGCATAACGAGATTAGAGACATAACCACCCAATGGCTGATGGAAGTATGTTCTGATGTGGAAAAAGAACCACAGCTACAACCACTCGCAGGCGAGATAGCAAGTTGCATTTTTTGATGTTAGGGTTTTTCACCCAAACGCATCGAGCTACCGAAATACCAATATACCTGCACTCTACAGACAACATGAGATGGCTAAGAAGAGGGAGTACGGAGACAGAATTAGGGAAGTTGAATATGCTGCATTTACACCTCTTGTGTTTTCAACAAGTGGGGGACTTAGCAGAATTGTTAGCACAGAAGCGAAAGTCAGATTACAGCATCACACTTGCGTGAATGCGATGCACATTATCTTTCGCCTTGATACGGTCGGCAGTTATGGCAATAAGAGGGAGCCGTTCTTCTACGAATCGGGATCCACACGCAAACATTGAACTGGGCTATAGAGAAAGCCGTTTAGGAGTTTTTAAATTTATTTTTTTTTTTAAATTTAAATTTAAATTTATTTTAATTTTTAATGTTTTATTTTTTTTATTATATTTATTTAAAATTGGAGCATTTTAAAAGACGATTGTTAGATTTCTATGTAATAAATTATCATTAATTTGTAAATATAGTATTATCTAATTTTTTAATTAATTATTTAAAAAAAAAAAAATAAATAAAAAAAATAAAAATTATTATCATTATTATTATTATTATTATTATTATTATTATTATTATTATTATTATTTATAAAATCAGTTCAAGAACTACCTGTAAAAGTGAGGTTTATCATTGTAAATTAATTATTAATTATCAATAAAATGAAGTTTACATTATGATATATATATATATATATATATATATATATATATATATATATATATATATATATATATATATATATATATATATATATATATATATATATATATATATATATATATATATATATATATATATATATATATATATATATATATATATATAGCAAAGTGAAAAGGTGGTAAACTGCCAAGAATTTAGTGACGAGATACTGACGTTTCGAGCGGAGCCCTTGATCAGAGTAAGACGAGATGAAATAAAATAAATAGGGCTTATATATATATGCCAAAAGGGTGTCACAAGTAGAAAGTAGCCAATCAAATACACGGAGATAAACAAACTAATGATTGAGATGCGAAAAGTTAAATCATTTGCTATTTTTATACAGTCGATCAGAGGGGGAGGGAGAAATGACAGGTCCAATATTAAGGGGATTAGGCGATAGTAAAGCAGTAAGAAACAAAAACTTGAACAGGAATGAAAGTGCATAAGCGAATAATAAAAACGTTCCAAGCAAACTAAAATAACGAAAAACTTGTAGGAAATTAAATAAAAGAAAAACGTTCGTTAAGACCAAGAGGATGTGTGGTGCCAAGTATATAAGTATATAAGTATATAAGTATATAAGTATGTATATATATACATATATATACATATATATATATATATATATATATATATATATATATATATATATATATATATATATATATATATATATATATATATAGCAAAGTGAAAAGGTGGTAAACTGCCAAGAATTTAGTGACGAGATACTGACGTTTCGAGCGGAGCCCTTCATCAGAGTAAGACGAGATGAAATGAAATAAATAGGGCTTATATATATGCCAAAAGGGTGTCACACTTTCTACTTGTGACACCCTTTTGGCATATATATAAGCCCTATTTATTTCATTTCATCTCGTCTTACTCTGATGAAGGGCTCCGCTCGAAACGTCAGTATCTCGTCACTAAATTCTTGGCAGTTTACCACCTTTTCACTTTGCTATATATTCAAAACACTGTCTACGCAGCACTCTACTTTTTTACTACTCTCGGATATTCTATATACCGCTGCGACATGCCTAACCTTAAGAAGTTTCGTCAAAGTCTCCGTCACGAAATGGTAAGTTATTTGCTTCCTTTTTTAGCGTCGATCAGTAATCATGCTCTACGTTTGTTTGACCTTATTTTATCTAAAACCCGTTTTTCCAGTCACATTACTTTTATTAGTCGTTGTTTATATCGGGGGGTCATTCCCTACGGTTTTAGATCCTCTTTTGATTTATTGTCTTTTAATCTCCCCGCTATCGATCGTCGTTATTCCCATCACATATCAGCGGCTTGTTCGAGTCATTCCCGTCGTTTGATGCGTATCACTATTAAATCTATGTCCAGTAATTTACAACATACTGATGACTACATCTCGGGATGTAAGTCCTCTCTCTCCCAGGTCTGCCCACCTATTTTGTTTACCGCTATCGTTCAACAAATTCGCATGCTAAATTCCAGACTCTATGTTTTTCTTAAAGACGTTAAGGCGTCCAAATTGGCCAAATTACTGGGTCCTTCCCCGAATCCCTCCCAAAGCACTAGTTCCTCTAACGAAGTCACTCGTCTAGTTTTCACCATTCCCTCTGATTTGCCATTATCTGACCCCGAGAGATCTTTTCTTGCGAAAGGTCTCAAGTTTGTTCCCAACTCCGGGCCCATCGATCTATTTTCAGTTAAAGAGGATACCGAATCTTTCTTCCGCCGCATGCGCCTCAAAGCCTTTTTTCATGATAAGCCCACTTTCAATAGCAATAAGGATATTTTCGAAGAACTCAACCCCAAGAAGTCGTCTTGGTCTCCATCCGAAGGTGATTTTTCTTCCCTTGATCTTTTCGTAAGACAATGCCGCCATGACATTGATAAATTGCAACCTCCGCGCAGAAAACAAGTTCATAACCTTAACAAAGAAGAGCTTCTAGCTTTGAATTCATTACGATGCCGAAATGACGTTGTCATAAAACCTGCGGACAAAGGTGGCGCTGTAGTTGTCTGGAGAGCGGACTTGTATCGACAAGAGGCTCTTCGTCAACTCAGCGACACCATCTTTTATACTAAGTTGAATTCCGATCCCACTCAATCTCACCAAAAATCCGTCAAAACTACCATCAAGAATTTCATCCAAGCCGGTGAATTGCCTGCCTCTGCATCTAACCTTATATTAACAACCCCCAGAACGCCTGTCATATATTTCCTACCTAAAATCCATAAACCTAACAATCCTGGCAGGCCGATTGTTTCCGCTTGTAGTTGCCCCACCGAGCTCGTTTCCAGTTTTCTAGACAACGTTATGTATCCTTTGGTTAAGAAGTTGCCTTCTTATATCAAAGATACTAAACATGCCTTGCAAATTTTCGACCAGTTACGTTTCAGTAGTTCCGATAAATTTATTTTCACGATGGACGTCAAGTCCTTATACACCGTCATTCCCCATTGTGATGGCCTTGAAGCTCTGAAGTTTTTCTTTGATCAGCGCACTAATTTAGAACCCCCACAACCACGTTACTCCGCTTAGCAGAACTAGTGCTTACCCTTAACAATTTTTCGTTTGATGGTGAACATTATCAACAAATAAGTGGTGTTGCGATGGGCACCAAAATGGGTCCAAGCTATGCTAATTTATTTGTTGGTTATGTTGAAAAACAGATCTTTGAACAATACACGGGTCCCTTGCCTGATTTTTTCGGAAGATTTATCGATGACTGTTTAGGAACAGCGTCGTGTTCACGTGTCCTTTTAGAGCAGTTCATCAACTTTGTTGATGATTTTCATCCTGCTCTGAAGTTCACGTGGGAAATCAGCGAGACCTCTGTGTCGTTCCTTGATATTTTAATTTCGATTAATGGTGATTCGCTGAAAACGTCGGTCTCGTACAAGCCTACTGACTCCCATAGTTATCTTCTATTTTCATCCTCTCATCCCAACCACACTAAGCAATCCATCCCTTACTCTCAATTCTTGCGTCTTCGCCGCTTATGTAGCGACGACCAAGATTTTCAAGTCAAATCAATGGAAATGAGATCTTTTTTTGTCCAACGTGGTTACCCTACCAACCTTTTAGACCTCGCCGTTCAGAAAGCTTTTCTCGTCCCCCGTTTAGACGCCCTTGAACCATCTTTGGAACGAGTTTCAAACAATAAAATTCCTTTAGTTCTAACATTTCATCCTTTCAATTTTAAAGTTAAAAATATTATTAATCGGAATTTTCACATTTTACAAAATGATCCTGAGACGTCAGCCATTTTCACCGACAACCCTTTGGTATCTTTTCGCCGTAATAAAAACATTCGTGACTCCTTAGTACATAGTGCCCTTAAACAAAATACCTCGGCACCAGCGGGAACATTTTCTTGCGGCCGTTCCCGCTGTAACACATGCGCTTTTCTTAATCCCACTACAGTTATTACTGCCCCCAAATTCGACCACACAATCCGTCATGCTTTTTCATGCACGTCCACCAACATAATTTATTGCATTTCATGCGATAAATGCCCTAAAATCTACATCGGTGAAACTGGGCGACGTCTTTCAGACAGGTTTGCTGAACATCTTCGTTCCGTGAGGATCAATGATGGTGACAAACCTGTAGCCCGCCATTTCAACAGCTCCAACCATTTGGTTTCAGACATGAAAGTCTGTGCCATCCTTCCCATCTCCGGTGGCAACGATAACCGCAAGCGTCAAGAGAAGCGTCTCATTTTTAAACTTGGCACCACACATCCTCTTGGTCTTAACGAACGTTTTTCTTTTATTTAATTTCCTACAAGTTTTTGGTTATTTTAGTTTGCTTGGAACCTTTATTATTATTAATTTTTTATTATTCGCGTATGCATTTTCATTCCTTTTCAAAAATTTTTTGTTTCTTATGCTAATATTATCGCCTAACCCCTTGAATATTGGACCTGTCATTTCTCCCGCCCCCTCAGTCTGCTTGCTGATCGACTGTTAAAAATAGCAAATGATCTTACGTTTCCCATCTCATTAATTATTAGTTTGTTTATCTCCCGTGCATTTGATTGGCTACTTTCTACTTGTGACACCCTTTTGGCATATATATAAGCCCTATTTATTTCATTTCATCTCGTCTTACTCTGATGAAGGGCTCCGCTCGAAACGTCAGTATCTCGTCACTAAATTCTTGGCAGTTTACCACCTTTTTCACTTTGCTATATATTCAAAACACTGTCTACGCAGCACTCTACTTTTTTACTACTCTCGGATATTCTATATACCGCTGCGACATGCCTAACCTTAAGAAGTTTCGTCAAAGTCTCCGTCACGAAATGGTAAGTTATTTGCTTCCTTTTTTACCGTCGATCAGTAATCATGCTCTACGTTTGTTTGACCTTATTTTATCTAAAACCCGTTTTTCCAGTCACATTACTTTTATTAGTCGTTGTTTATATCGGGGGGTCATTCCCTACGGTTTTAGATCCTCTTTTGATTTATTGTCTTTTAATCTCCCCGCTATCGATCGTCGTTATTCCCATCACATATCAGCGGCTTGTTCGAGTCATTCCCGTCGTTTGATGCGTATCACTATTAAATCTATGTCCAGTAATTTACAACATACTGATGACTACATCTCGGGATGTAAGTCCTCTCTCTCCCAGGTCTGCCCACCTATTTTGTTTTACCGCTATCGTTCAACAAATTCGCATGCTAAATTCCAGACTCTATGTTTTTCTTAAAGACGTTAAGGCGTCCAAATTGGCCAAATTACTGGGTCCTTCCCCGAATCCCTCCCAAAGCACTAGTTTCCTCTAACGAAGTCACTCGTCTAGTTTTCACCATTCCCTCTGATTTGCCATTATCTGACCCCGAGAGATCTTTTCTTGCGAAAGGTCTCAAGTTTGTTCCCAACTCCGGGCCCATCGATCTATTTTCAGTTAAAGAGGATACCGAATCTTTCTTCCGCCGCATGCGCCTCAAAGCCTTTTTTCATGATAAGCCCACTTTCAATAGCAATAAGGATATTTTCGAAGAACTCAACCCCCAAGAAGTCGTCTTGGTCTCCATCCGAAGGTGATTTTTCCTTCCCTTGATCTTTTCGTAAGACAATGCCGCCATGACATTGATAAATTGCAACCTCCGCGCAGAAAACAAGTTCATAACCTTAACAAAGAAGAGCTTCTAGCTTTGAATTCATTACGATGCCGAAATGACGTTGTCATAAAACCTGCGGACAAAGGTGGCGCTGTAGTTGTCTGGAGAGCGGACTTGTATCGACAAGAGGCTCTTCGTCAACTCAGCGACACCATCTTTTATACTAAGTTGAATTCCGATCCCACTCAATCTCACCAAAAATCCGTCAAAACTACCATCAAGAATTTCATCCAAGCCGGTGAATTGCCTGCCTCTGCATCTAACCTTATATTAACAACCCCCAGAACGCCTGTCATATATTTCCTACCTAAAATCCATAAACCTAACAATCCTGGCAGGCCGATTGTTTCCGCTTGTAGTTGCCCCACCGAGCTCGTTTCCAGTTTTCTAGACAACGTTATGTATCCTTTGGTTAAGAAGTTGCCTTCTTATATCAAAGATACTAAACATGCCTTGCAAATTTTCGACCAGTTACGTTTCAGTAGTTCCGATAAATTTATTTTCACGATGGACGTCAAGTCCTTATACACCGTCATTCCCCATTGTGATGGCCTTGAAGCTCTGAAGTTTTTCTTTGATCAGCGCACTAATTTAGAACCCTCCACAACCACGTTACTCCGCTTAGCAGAACTAGTGCTTACCCTTAACAATTTTTCGTTTGATGGTGAACATTATCAACAAATAAGTGGTGTTGCGATGGGCACCAAAATGGGTCCAAGCTATGCTAATTTATTTGTTGGTTATGTTGAAAAACAGATCTTTGAACAATACACGGGTCCCTTGCCTGATTTTTTCGGAAGATTTATCGATGACTGTTTAGGAACAGCGTCGTGTTCACGTGTCCTTTTAGAGCAGTTCATCAACTTTGTTGATGATTTTCATCCTGCTCTGAAGTTCACGTGGGAAATCAGCGAGACCTCTGTGTCGTTCCTTGATATTTTAATTTCGATTAATGGTGATTCGCTGAAAACGTCGGTCTCGTACAAGCCTACTGACTCCCATAGTTATCTTCTATTTTCATCCTCTCATCCCAACCACACTAAGCAATCCATCCCTTACTCTCAATTCTTGCGTCTTCGCCGCTTATGTAGCGACGACCAAGATTTTCAAGTCAAATCAATGGAAATGAGATCTTTTTTTGTCCAAACGTGGGTTACCCTACCAACCTTTTAGACCTCGCCGTTCAGAAAGCTTTTCTCGTCCCCCGTTTAGACGCCCTTGAACCATCTTTGGAACGAGTTTCAAACAATAAAATTCCTTTAGTTCTAACATTTCATCCTTTCAATTTTAAAGTTAAAAATATTATTAATCGGAATTTTCACATTTTACAAAATGATCCTGAGACGTCAGCCATTTTCACCGACAACCCTTTGGTATCTTTTCGCCGTAATAAAAACATTCGTGACTCCTTAGTACATAGTGCCCTTAAACAAAATACCTCGGCACCAGCGGGAACATTTTCTTGCGGCCGTTCCCGCTGTAACACATGCGCTTTTCTTAATCCCACTACAGTTATTACTGCCCCCAAATTCGACCACACAATCCGTCATGCTTTTTCATGCACGTCCACCAACATAATTTATTGCATTTCATGCGATAAATGCCCTAAAATCTACATCGGTGAAACTGGGCGACGTCTTTCAGACAGGTTTGCTGAACATCTTCGTTCCGTGAGGATCAATGATGGTGACAAACCTGTAGCCCGCCATTTCAACAGCTCCAACCATTTGGTTTCAGACATGAAAGTCTGTGCCATCCTTCCCATCTCCGGTGGCAACGATAACCGCAAGCGTCAAGAGAAGCGTCTCATTTTTTAAACTTGGCACCACACATCCTCTTGGTCTTAACGAACGTTTTTTCTTTTATTTAATTTCCTACAAGTTTTTGGTTATTTTAGTTTGCTTGGAACCTTTATTATTATTAATTTTTTATTATTCGCGTATGCATTTTCATTTCTTTTCAAAAATTTTTTGTTTCTTATGCTAATATTATCGCCTAACCCCTTGAATATTGGACCTGTCATTTCTCCCGCCCCCTCAGTCTGCTTGCTGATCGACTGTTAAAAATAGCAAATGATCTTACGTTTCCCATCTCATTAATTATTAGTTTGTTTATCTCCCGTGCATTTGATTGGCTACTTTCCACTTGTGACACCCTTTTGGCATATATATAAGCCCTATTTATTTCATTTCATCTCGTCTTACTCTGATGAAGGGCTCCGCTCGAAACGTCAGTATCTCGTCACTAAATTCTTGGCAGTTTACCACCTTTTCACTTTGCTATATATTCAAAACACTGTCTACGCAGCACTCTACTTTTTTACTACTCTCGGATATATATATATTATATATATATATATATATATATATATATATATATATATATATATATATATATATATATATATATATATATATATATATATATATATATAATTATATATATATATATATATATATATATATATATATATATATATATATATATATATATATATATATATATATATATATATATATATATATATATATAAAACAAGAGCCAGCCTTCATCAACAGTTCCACTGTTTAAAATATTTCTTCAAAAGGAACGTTTAAAAATCTTTAATGAACAACGTTTCGGGGCACTGCCCCTTCTTCAGGTTCAATAACCAGAGGAAAGCGCACCAGCTATTTAAGTATTTACAAACATGAATAAATTAGAATTTAAAATGAGAAAGATGACAGATAAAAAATTAAAATTAAAAGAAATCACGTTGATTAAGTCCTTTGGGAATAAAACAATCCAATTTATATGTCCAGAAGCCCTCACGTGTTGTGGGGTCATTAACATTAGTTTTATCAATAATGGTAACAGTTAAATCAGTAATACCCACATGGTCTTCGCTAAAAAAAATGAGCATACAGATGTTAGCCAGGAATGTTCCTTTGTCCCTTGCCATATCTACAAAGACTGCTTTTGTGGTTGTTAAATCTCTTACGAAACGTTGTAATGGTACTGCCAACATACTGCTTATTACATTTAGTACACGATATCAAGTACACGACACCGGAAGAGTCGCAATCAAAGGAATGATTAATGAAAAACGTTTGCTCGGATTCCATATCAGTAAATACTCGCCCAACTGAGACGAACTTACATATCTGACAACGGGCTTTACCACAGG
Source organism: Chrysogorgia sp. JL179-B06 (assembly GCA_035772405.1). Taxonomy (NCBI): domain Eukaryota; kingdom Metazoa; phylum Cnidaria; class Anthozoa; order Scleralcyonacea; family Chrysogorgiidae; genus Chrysogorgia; species Chrysogorgia sp. JL179-B06. Next base: position 1,706,539 of record JAYKKM010000244.1, read on the forward strand.
CATGCATACCCACCGGCCTCGAAGGGGCTTCACTACAAGGAAGTTTAGCCCTAACTAATTGATCTTTTAAATTACGAGGTCGACGAAAGGACACAAATGGGTTGTTAGAAAATATTTCGCTAGTATTGGAGCAACTCGCAAGAATAGGCTGAAGTTCGGTTAAAATAGATGAAACCTTGGACAGAGAGGGATGAAAATCAAGAACCAAAGGAACGCTGTGTTGTACAGAAGTTTGCTCCAATGATTTAGGTCGGAGCAATTCGCGACGAGATCTACGTTTAACTTTACCAATTTGCGAATCAAGAAATTTGGCCATATATCCCTTCTGTAAAAACCAAGATTTAATTTCCTCAGATTTCCTTTCAAAGCTGCTCTCATTACTACAAATCCGTCTTATACGAAGAGCCTGACTAAAAGGAATAGCCCGTTTAATATGGCCAGGGTGGCAAGATTTGCTATCTAGATACTGGTGTGTGTCGGTGGGTTTACAATATAAATCAGTGGAAATATTGCCGCTATCGACACTTACCATAACGTCCTAGAAAGCAAAGGGAACTGTCCGAAATACACGATGTAAATTTAATAGTCAGCATGAAATGAATTAAGAGAGTTCAAAAACTGATCAAGTAAGGCACGGCCACTGGTCCAAATCATGAAAATATCATCTAAATAGCGCCACCAGAGCTGGGGTTTAAGAGCAATGCTACCCAAGAATTTGCATTCCAGTTCACTCATGAATATATTAGCATAGGCTGGTGCAAACTTGGTACCCATGGCCGTGCCAAGCTTCTGATGAAAAATGGAGCCATCAAATTCAAAATAATTGTTTTCCAAGACAATGCGAGCAAGGTCAACTAATTCTGATGTGGGAATATTAGCATTGTCACGGTTGTTAAGAATATTAGACAATGCTTCCAAACCCTCCAAGTGAGGGATGTGGGAATACAAAACCCACAGCATCAACAGTAACCAGCAAAGCATTATCTGGGAGAGTGCTCACATCCTCAAGTTTACGTAAAAAAATGAGACGTATCTTTGATGTATGACGCAATGCCTTGAACTAAAGGTTGAAGGTGGAAATCTAAAAATTCAGATATCCTTTCAGAAGGCATACCACAATTTGAAACTATAGGCCTACCGGGAATTTCTCCTTTAACCAGGCTCTTATGTATTTTGGGCAGTAGGTAAAACTTACCCAATCTGGGATTATCCACTAGCAGGTATTCAAAGCACTTGGCATCAATGTATTTGGAATTAAGCATAGGAGTTAATTTATCACGGATTTGAGAGGTCAAACCAACAGTAGGGTCAGAAGAAACAAGCTCATAAACAGATGGGTCATAAAGCTGTCGAAGGGCCTCTTCACGATAATCTGACACATCCAAAAATAACAACAGCCGAACCCTTATCCGCCTGTTTAATAACTATGTCCCTATAACTCTTAAGACTAGAAATGGCTGTTTTCTCAGGCAAAGACAAATTACTGTAGTTATGACCTCTCTCGTCCAAAGCGAGCAAACGTTTTTCAAGTTCCTCAAGATATAAATTAAGAGCTGGTTCAGAAACTGGGGGATATATATATATATATATATTTATATATATATATATATATATATATATATATATATATATATATATATATATATACACATATATACATATATACTAAAACAGATTTGTAACATGAATGTTACATATATATATATATATATATATATATATATATATATATATATATATATATATATATATATATATATATATATATATATATATATATATATATATATATATATATATATATATATATATATATATATATACATATATATATATATATATATATATATATATATATATATATATATATATATATATTCGGAACGATTCGGCATCGAGAAGATACCCGACTTCGATGTGAACGGCTCTTACTGCTAAACATGTAAAGATACATCTGTATCTTTTGACTTGACTCCATCCACTTTTGACCAAAAATGGACCAAAATAATCAACGCCAGTAGAGGTAAATGGGCTTTCAAATGCAGTGACGCGCGGTGCAGGAATGCTCACAGTGCGATGCATTTCTCTTACGACAGCTAACGCACTCGTTGATCAACGGCCTCTAAGGATCCAAAACTCTCGCTGAATGGATGAGAGAAATATTCTAGTACCTGAGTGACCCTCTCGTTCATGGTAGTGTCTAATTATGAGATCAACAATGTGGTGTCTGCCTTATCAACGCCCTTTCTAAACGGCCACCAACTCTCAATACACCATCATTTTCCATGAAGGGGAACAACGCGGATAATTTGCTTGATTTCTTTACATGTCGTTTGGATTTGGAAGTGCCAACGTTATCGATTCCAAGGCACGCAACGTCTTCTGGAAAACATTCATTTTGCACGTAGCGGACCAGCTTCGTCTTGGCTTCTTGTAACTCTTTCACTGCATTTAGAAGTCCTACTCCGGCGCCAGTGACATCTTTACGATCAGAAGTCCCGATTCCACCACCAATCAGCAGGTAATCATGAAACGCATGAACCAGGCGACGCCCTTTTGAAGTTGGTACCACGAAGAATAATACTAAATGAGTTTGTCGAAAGATTTGGTTTCTTCAGCCTGTGTCTCGTAGATTTTAACGCTCTTTTTCCATTCAAGATTTTCGTCTGGCAATACATTTACTCCTTCTGGTCGTGCTGGCCAACCATTTTCATCCTCACGAAGGAAGTGCGGTCCATTGACCCACTGATCTATCTCGAACTCGTCGTCTGGACTAAGTCCTCTAGATGCATAATCCGCTGGGTTTGACTTAGAAGGGACGTATCTCCATTGAGACGGCTTCGAAATGTCTTGGATGACGGCTACTCTATTGACCACAAATGTATTGAACCGAACAGCATGATTGATCCAAAATGTTACAGAGTCGAATTTAAAATCCAGTTCCTCGCGAATCTGGCGATGTTGCTTGACCACCACCGAAGCTGCTGTCAATTCCAATCTCGGAATTGTTGTCGGTTTCTTCCGTGCAACTCTTGACTTTCCAATAAGCAAGACGCAGTGAACTTCGCTGCGGTCGTCAACAAAACGTAAATAGGAGACGGCATCATACCCTTCCGAAGACGCATCGGAGAAATGGTGCAATTGAATATTTTTCGGTCGACCCAATCTGGAGGATTTAAAACATATTGGAAAACTCTCTGTAATCGAGGCAGGTCGCTAAACCAACGTTCCCACATCGCCAATATGGTCGTAGGAAGCTCGTCGTCCCACTCATGCAACTTTGTCTCTGCAGAGTTGTTGCAGCAAGCGTTTAGCAGGTAGAATGAAGGGCGCGGCGAATCCTAATGGGTCGTACATGGAACTGATGTCGGAGAGGATCCCACGACGCGTTGGAGCCTTCTTTCGACTGATTATCTGGACATTATATGTGTCATTTTGCACATTCCACTGGACATCAAAGGCCCTTTCCATCGGTAGTTCGTCGAAGTCTAGGTCAACGACTGACTGTGCGCGTTCACCTTCCGGGATGGACGAAATGACTTCTAGGTCGTTACTCACGAATTTTGTCAAATGAAACGAACGCCTCGCAAGGAGTTGTCGCAACTCTTTGGCAAACTGAATAGCTTTCTTCGGCCAACTGAATAGCTATCTTCGTCTCCGTAACTGATTTGAGACAATCGAGGGATTATTGCCAATACGTATTTATATATTCGTGCTCGCGTAACGCAAATTACTTCCGTTCGTCAGCGTTCACACGGCGGCTGCGCGTCACGCGTGTGTCACGCTCGGCATGACGTGCGTTGCTCGACCAATCAGCGCGCGGCGGCATATCTTTATACGCTATATGGGGGGTTACCTACTCCCCTCGCATGTAAAATTTTTATTTTAAAAATATATTATATATGTTTCGCAATTAGAATGGTCCCCTATACCCCTGCAGATTAGATATATCCTTTTAATTGCTGATTCGTCGTTGATTTTGAACGTTATCTCGGTCGATATTTATATACCGATCTCAATTCTTAAAACCGATTTGGAATTACCGAGTCTACTCACATAAACGTCTTTTAAAACGTCTTTTAAAAACATTTATACACATATAAAATCCTCCAATTTTAAATAATAAATTTTAAAAATAATAATAAAAATAAAATAAATAAATATATATATATATATATATATATATATATATATATATATATATATATATATATATATATATATATATATATATATATATATATATATATATATAAATATATATATATTATATATATATATATATATATATATATATATATATATATATATATATATATATATATATATATATATATATATATATATATATATATATATATATATATATTTATTTATTTTATTTTTATTATTATTTTTAAAATTTATTATTTAAAATTGGAGGATTTTATATGTGTATAAATGTTTTTAAAAGACGTTTTAAAAGACGTTTATGTGAGTAGACTCGGTAATTCCAAATCGGTTTTAAGAATTGAGATCGGTATATAAATATCGACCGAGATAACGTTCAAAATCAACGACGAATCAGCAATTAAAAGGATATATCTAATCTGCAGGGGTATAGGGGACCATTCTAATTGCGAAACATATATAATATATTTTTAAAATAAAAATTTTACATGCGAGGGGAGTAGGTAACCCCCCATATAGCGTATACAGATATGCCGCCGCGCGCTGATTGGTCGAGCAACGCACGTCATGCCGAGCGTGACACACGCGTGACGCGCAGCCGCCGTGTGAACCCCTGACGAACGGAAGTAATTTGCGTTACGCGAGCACGAATATATAAATACGTATTGGCAATAATCCCTCGATTGTCTCAAATCAGTTACGGAGACGAAGATAGCTATTCAGTTGGCCGAAGAAAGCTATTCAGTTTGCCAAAGAGTTGCGACAACTCCTTGCGAGGCGTTCGTTTCATTTGACAAAATTCGTGAGTAACGACCTAGAAGTCATTTCGTCCATCCCGGAAGGTGAACGCGCACAGTCAGTCGTTGACCTAGACTTCGACGAACTACCGATGGAAAGGGCCTTTGGTGTCCAGTGCAATGTGCAAAATGACACATATAATGTCCAGATAATCAGTCGAAAGAAGGCTCCAACGCGTCGTGGGATCCTCTCCGACATCAGTTCCATGTACGACCCATTAGGATTCGCCGCGCCCTTCATTCTACCTGCTAAACGCTTGCTGCAACAACTCTGCAGAGACAAAGTTGCATGAGTGGGACGACGAGCTTCCTACGACCATATTGGCGATGTGGGAACGTTGGTTTAGCGACCTGCCTCGATTACTGAGAGTTTCCAATATGTTTTAAATCCTCCAGATTGGGTCGACCGAAAAATATTCAATTGCACCATTTCTCCGATGCGTCTTCGGAAGGGTATGATGCCGTCTCCTATTTACGTTTTGTTGACGACCGCAGCGAAGTTCACTGCGTCTTGCTTATTGGAAAGTCAAGAGTTGCACGGAAGAAACCGACAACAATTCCGAGATTGGAATTGACAGCAGCTCCGGTGGTGGTCAAGCAACATCGCCAGATTCGCGAGGAACTGGATTTTAAATTCGACTCTGTAACATTTTGGATCAATCATGCTGTTCGGTTCAATACATTTGTGGTCAATAGAGTAGCCGTCATCCAAGACATTTCGAAGCCGTCTCAATGGAGATACGTCCCTTCTAAGTCAAACCCAGCGGATTATGCATTATTTATTTATTTATTTATTTAAAAATCTTTATACACGGTAACCGCATCAATCCAAAAAGGATTGTTTTTCATGGGGCCGTGTTAACTTACATGTAATCTATCTAGAGGACTTAGTCCATGTAATCATCTAGAGGACTTAGTCCAGACGACGAGTTCGAGATAGATCAGTGGGTCAATGGACCGCACTTCCTTCGTGAGGATGAAAATGGTTGGCCAGCACGACCAGAAGGAGTAAATGTATTGCCAGACGAAAATCTTGAATGGAAAAAGAGCGTTAAAATCTACGAGACACAGGCTGAAGAAACCAAATCTTTCGACAAACTCATTTAGTATTATTCTTCGTGGTACCAACTTCAAAAGGGCGTCGCCTGGTTCATGCGTTTCATGATTACCTGCTGATTGGTGGTGGAATCGGGACTTCTGATCGTAAAGATGTCACTGGCGCCGGAGTTGGACTTCTAAATGCAGTGAAAGAGTTACAAGAAGCCAAGACGAAGCTGGTCCGCTACGTGCAAAATGAATGTTTTCCAGAAGACGTTGCGTGCCTTGGAATCGATAACGTTGGCACTTCCAAATCCAAACGACATGTAAAGAAATCAAGCAAATTATCCGCGTTGTTCCCCTTCATGTCAAATGATGGTGTATTGAGAGTTGGTGGCCGTTTAGAAAGGGCGTTGATAAGGCAGACACCACATTGTTGATCTCATAATTAGACACTACCATGAACGAGAGGGTCACTCAGGTACTAGAATATTTCTCTCATCCATTCAGCGAGAGTTTTGGATCCTTAGAGGCCGTTGATCAACGAGTGCGTTAGCTGTCGTAAGAGAAATGCATCGCACTGTGAGCATTCCTGCACCGCGCGTCACTGCATTTGAAAGCCCATTTACCTCTACTGGCGTTGATTATTTTGGTCCATTTTTGGTCAAAAGTGGATGGAGTCAAGTCAAAAGATACAGATGTATCTTTACATGTTTAGCAGTAAGAGCCGTTCACATCGAAGTCGGGTATCTTCTCGATGCCGAATCGTTCCTGTGCGCTTTTAGTCGTTTTACAGCCAGACGAGGAGTACCTAAAGATGTCTACAGCGACAATGGTACACACTTTACTGCTGCAAACGAGATCCTCAAAGAATTTTAGAAAATCCAATCGAGTGATACTCAGTCGAAGATTACTGATCGCTTACGTACGAGAGAGATAACGTGGAATTTCAACCAACCTCTAGCCAGTCACGCAGGCGGAGTATGGGAGCGCATGATTCGCTCTATTCGCAAAATTCTTGGTTTATTAGCGCTCCAGCAAACGGTTGATGACGAGGCATTCCTTACATTGCTGGTGGGAGTGGAACGAATTCTTAACGACCGACCTTTGCTTCGTGGCGAAGGCCAAGTAGAAGATTTGGATCCGTTGACGCCCAGAACACTACTGCTGTTGAAGTCCAATTCCTGCTCACCTCCTGGTGTATTTATCGATACAGATTGGTACAGCAAACGCTGGAGACAAGCTCAACTGTTGGCCAGCACCTTTTGGAAACGTTGGATTAACGAATATTTTCCCACCTTACAGGAGCATCAGAGATGGCAGGAACCCTAAAAGGAACTTGAAAAAAGGGGATCTTGTGTTGATGGTGGACAAGAGATGTTCGCGAGGAGAATGGCCTATGGGAATTATCGCTGATGTTTTTCCGGACAGTCACGGAATTGTACGACATGTTATGATTATAACCAAGACTAATAGCCTGAAGATAGATGCACGTCAACTGTGCTTATTGGAAGCAGTCGATGACACTGACAAATAGTGACAGATCGAAGTTGTGGACATTGTTTGTTATAGAGATTTCTGTTGTAAATTATGAGCTGTCTAGATACCTTTTTTTGTATCGAGTTCACCACTGCGATATATAGGGACCGGATCTGCAATTGGGTGTAGTCACGTGACACGAACACATGGAAATTGTTCGAAGCCATATTGTATTTTGTTAAACTTTTAGTTAGTTAAAAGTAGTTACGAAGGACATAGTCAGGTACGATCAAAGAAACAGTAGTTACTTTGCTTAATTTTACCTTAATAGTACCTTAATGTTATAGTTTATATTTTGTTTAGAAACCACACAGTCCACGCGATTTATGCGATTTGAATACCTATGAGCTTTAATATACATAATTTCGTTCTTGGTCAGCGCTGAGGCAATGGCCATATTTGGGAAGTGAGTTTCTGTTTGGTTCGAAGTAAACCCTACAGTTTCCATCATTACCTTGGAATAAAATGTGTTTAGTTTTCCTTGGTACCACGTTAAATTCAGTTGGCGTTTGAACAAGTAAATTTCTTTGAGTTACCACCTGGTGACACCTTGATAACTTTTTTCAGGGAATCAAAATCGCTAGTCCATCTCAAGAGTTTACCATCATAAATCATGTTAGCAAGTTCTTCGCAGTCAAGAAAGGTTAAAAAACATGGTTATCCGTGTTGTTATTAATAATTTCACAAGAGGTACTTGACGCATGACCTTTCACCATGATGAACATGATGAAAATCCTATGCTAATTAAGACCAGTAAATGTCCAGTATCCAGTTGTCCGTCTCGGTACTGATTTCCTTTGTTTTCGGATCATGAATTATTAGTGAGTTCGAGATTTGTAGTTCCTTCATATCTTATCTCGTTCTTGAGTTATTCAAGGTTGTGTAATATGACCTATGACGTCACACATATTCATTTTTTTTCACATATTCATTTTCTTCAATATTTTTCAGATTCGTCATCATAGTGATTACAACGTGTGTTCATAGGTCATATTAGAAATACGAATACGCAATAATCCCCTCGCTCGCGCCTTTTCTAACACTCTCCCACCGCCACCCCACCCATAGAGTTTCTTTTCCCATCCATGGTCCCCAGTGCCCAGATCGCGTATTTGTATTTGTGGTATAAGATTTTGGACGTTATCTCGGCCAATATATATTTACTCGATTTCAATTCTGAAAACAGAATTGGAATTAGCGAGTCCAAACACATAACGCACGTGCCCATAATATTACGCAAACGTGTATAACCTTCGTAAAAACCCATTTATGTATAATTCGTCAGATCACCGCTCGCCAATGGCCTCCTTCGCCCAAAGTAGTATAGAAAGTGGGGCTACCAGCGCATTTTTCCATTTTTTCATGCTTCGCAATCAAAATTTAAAAATTCGCTGTTAACCCCACTTTCGAGACTACTAAAACGATACGAAATAAATTTCGTTAAATAAAATTCATTAAATGAAACGAAATAAATTATACTCTAAAATCATCACACGCGTTTCCCAAAATAGTTTTTCGAGTATTAGTACGTAGAAGCTTCAACTCTCTGTTGTGACTGGTCATCTTTTTCCCAAGTACAGTGTGTTTAAACCTCTCGTCTAGTTCCTCACGTTCTAAGCTAGTCTTAGTGAAGAGTTGTCGTTTGAGCTCTCTAATCTGGTAGATAAATAACAACTCTTTGTTGAGTCTCGATGTCTTTTCCTGCACTAGCTCCTGACGTTCTACACTCATTAAGTTAGTGTATACTCATGTCTTTAAGTCGTTTTGTAAATTATTGTAATTAGATAGCGCTGTCTCCTTCATTCGGGGGTTTCCCCTCAGGGGTTTCCCCTCTAGCCATATGACTGAATACGTGTTTACTAGTTGTTAGTCCACCCGATAACAACCCTAAACAAGGGAGGTAGGGGGATACGTATGATATAAACTTCTCTACGTCTCTTTTAAGTAGTTGGTCAGTAATCAACTCTTTTTCTAGCTTTTCAGGTGATTCAATAGCGTTGAACCCTCCTAACGCGTGGGCGAACTTGCTTATTAAAAGATCACAGAGAAACACGTTCGCTTTCTCCATTCTTTTTACCTCCCATTCTTCGTAGATCTTGTTGATGACTTTATCTGAAGCCTTTTTGAGATAAGCGACGGATTTGTCTATCCCACCATCCTCTGAGAGTCTTCTTAGTTCGTCTCTTTTCTTGTCTACATCAGTTTGTGGAGTTTCGTCGGCTTGTGGTGTGTTGGTTTGTGACTCATCGATCACTTCCTGTTCTGCTTCTTGTATGTCTTCGATGAGTTCGTCGATTGTATCAGTATTTTTTGTCTTACGTTTTGGCATGTCCTATACTATACGACGTGAGATAATCGTCTACGATAATTTTCATATCGTTTCTGTTAGGGTTGTAGAATGTTGCTAACTTTGAGATGTTCTCACGGTATGGTTTACTAATTGAGGTTAGTTGTTGTGTTATGACTATTGTGGATAGGTTGTAGTGTCTAGCGCTAAAGGCTAGTTTAACTAGTTCGCTTGTTCTGTTTTTGACGTCCTGCCCACCAGCGCAATCGTCTAGTATTATCAATGAATTGGTGCCTTTGTAAATACCAGTCACATATTTAAGAAATACGTCGACCTTGTCTTGCTCACACTGAATAGCGATAAAGTTTGGGTCTCTTAAGTATTTCCACTCTATGTACGTTTTATTCCATTCAAATGTTGGACATATAAGAATGATGTAATCGAAGTGATTCGTGTAGTCTTTCTCTATCATATCCAAGAGGTAGTGCGTTTTACCACAGGCTGTCATACCAACAATTAGCATGTTAAAAGGCGTTTTCATATAGAATACTATATGTTTTAGTATTGGATTGACTGTAGATCGTTGTTGATAAGGTTTACGAGTCCGTCGGAGAGTATGAATATTCTACACATGACGTTCGCTGTTGTGACTTTTTTAATGATTTCCATCAGTATTCCTGACTGAGTATTCACAATCTTTTTTCCAGTTGCTACTTTCGCGTTATCTTCGATAGATCTAAGGTCAACAACCAAAGCGAAATCGTCTTTGTAAAACTTTTGGACAGTCATGTGCTGGTCACAGTCTAGTTTTCGTCCAAATAGTCGTTTCGCTTCTACCCATAGTCTTGGTTTTGGTATTCCTTGACTGTATACCATATTTGGCACGCCTTCTATAGTAAGTTTGACTGACTCTATGTTTGGGTAGACGAACTCCTCACTGTCAGTTCTTGTCTTATTTGTGAAGAGTAGAACGATAGCTTTCATTGACTTTCTTGGTAGGTTAATGTTTTCGTTCACAAGTGTGATTCCTTTATCCCACTCCACAGTCTTCATTAGCGTGACGTGCTCGTACGATAGAGATCTACCGGATGCGTATAGAGATGATACTTCATCAGCGATCTCTTGACTCTCGATAGTTTCGTACTCCAATTCGAGGTTCTCCAACGTATAACCAGTAACAGCTGATCCAGATTGGGCCACCATAATATCAGTTGCTTTGGGGAGTGTGATTATGTACCTGAGATTATTGTTCATATTATACGGTGCGTATAAACCATGATCTTCTAGAATCTTGTCAAGTTGAATCTTTTGTTTGGTGCCATGAATAGAGAACATCAGACCATCGCTAACTTTTTGTACGTTTCCACTGGCCGCGCCACTGTCGTCCTTCGAGATTAACTTTCGAAGGTTCTCGTTTGCTAGGCCGTATTCAATCATAGCCGTTCGCTCTGTTTTAGGTCTCCATAAATCTCTGTACGTACCGATAACACTCTCACCACAGTTGTCGTACACAGTCTCACCTGCTAGTTTTATAACCAGTTTTTCAGAGAGTAGTCTCGAGAGGTTATTAAGAAACCATGATTTCGCGTTCGCACTTTTGAAGTCAAATAGGAGATGGAAACTGGAGGGTACCAAGCAAGTGTTACCCTTTGTCTTTGGGATATCAATGTATAACTCCTCCTCTGGATTGGCTTTATTAGGGTTCAGTGTCACAACGTGACGGGTCCTTGTGCCTTTGATAGCAGATATTTCACGACGTCTATATCCAGGAAGCAACTCTTTTTCACTAGTATTCATACTATATATTATAACACATGTTTTATTTCCTCTGTTTGTACTGATCGTAGACGAACCAAGCTAGTGCTATCGCTAGGATCCACAAATTAGATGCTAACCAAGATATACCTGCAGCTCCCCACTTTAGCGCAGTTGCCACCACGTTTAGCAGTCCAGCCAGTAGAGGGCCAGCCTTTGTGGCTAGGTTAGTTATAGCTTTTCCTAGTTTTCCAAGTGCTTGACCACCTTTGAAGACTACGCTTCTAGCGGATATTATAATCGTGGTGATGAAAGAGGCTATGGTTATTCCTAAAGCTGAGGCACCCAGCCAATTTTCTCTAAACCACTCCTTTATTTTTTGTAACCGAGTGAGGTCCTCTTCTTGTCGCTCCCTAACCTCCTCCACCTCTCTTTGATTAATTGTTCTGTCTCTCGCTTCTCTTAAACCGTTGATTCTTACTTCTAGCTCACTTATTTTATCCACGTCTTCAGTCGTATCTAATTGCTCTAGTGTTTTGTTTACTGTTTCTTGATAGTGATCTGCTTGAATTTGTAAAGCGCCGTCATCACCAACTCTTGATTGTGGGTCTGTAGTATTTGATGAGTTTACCACACCTTGTAGCTCACGGTTCTCGTTATCTGTTAGACCTCTTATTAGTGAGTCGTTGGGGGTTGTGTCAATCATCGGCTGTCCTCTACTTGTCTTGTTCCTTTCAACGATTCTACCGATAAGACTTAGGAACTGTGTTGATGCCTTATCGTTTTTCTTTGTTCTGTTAATAGTTAAACTACCATCATCGTTTCGCTTTAAGACGATGTGTGGTATACCTCTCTCACTATTTTTTAAAATAGGTTTGTACTCAACATTATTGGTCCCTACCCTTATGCTTGAGTTTTTGACTAGCTCGAGTACATTATCGTCGTACATATTAAGATCCATACTATACGTATCCATCATAAATTTACCCAAAGCCGTACGCAAGTCGTTTTCAGGGTGGTTGGGTACATCGGTGATTGGTAGGTTTTCAACTGAAGGGACCTTCATGGCGTCACCACTGACCTTATTGGTGATTGTCACCGTTTTTCCACCATCACTATCTATGAATGATGTCTCACTCTCCTTAGGTTGTTGTCTCCTATTTATCTCTCTTTTTATCTCAGTTATCCTGTCATTAACTTTATCGTATTTGACACGGACTTCACTCGGCATATTATTATTAGCGTACTCATTGCGAATACCAACATAATGCTCAAAAGTATCAGAAAGTTCATCGTTTAGTTCTTCGTCATCATATTCCTTAAACTTGTCACGTTCTTCCTTACGGTTTTTCATTTCAATGTCATCAAATCCTCCTTCAGCCATTATATACTACTCAATGTTTTGAATATCACTCTCTGGTACACTGTAAATCTCGCGGTGTTGTGGGAACACCTAACCGGTGTAACGTTACACCGATTTGGTGTAAAATGAAAATTAACACCATTCAAGTGTAACTTAACACTCGTAACTTGTACTTCTACACCACGCTTGTGTTAGGGTAACACTTATTAGGTGTAAAGTAGAAAACTGTCTTATTGACACTTATTGCGGTGTAAACGTACTCTAAAATGGTGTAATTTTACCGAACTGAGTGTAATTTCACACATTGTGAAAGTGTAAAGCTACACTTTTTTAGTGTAAAATACATTAACGCTGGTGCAGTGTATATCTACACACGACGTGGTGTAACATTACGCAAACACGGTGTAATAACACACCATTTTTGTGTTAAATAGAATCTGTTTTGTTAGCACTTGTTACGGTGTAAACTTACTCCAAAATGGTGTAACTTTACCAAAAAAACGCAAAACTAAATTTCGCATTGTTGGAATTTTAACTGACTGCAGATGCACACACTTCCACGGATTCAAAACTTGATGTTGCTATAAATGCCAAAACGCACTTAAATTCACAAGCTACCACATCCACTCAATAATTAATCCAATACATTTATTTACATTTATTTAATAAATTTAGACTTCCAACATGATCAAGAATAATATTACCGACAATCAATTTTACTTGTAACTAGAAAATATTTCTTAGAGTCAATTTAAATATAATTATTACCGGTATATACCATGAAATGAAACAGGTCGTTTTAGTTGAATCAAAGTCTTGCTGTATAGTTGCTTCATGGAATCATTGTAAGGCCTTGTAAGAGTGAATAAAACGTTGCGCGAGCGCGACGCGGAGTCATTCGAGTAGCTTTATAAACCGGCAAGATACACTGGCTCGCTCTACTTGACATTATGCACAGGGAGTTCTAACGTGATCTAATTAATACCTGTTAAGGTCTCTTCCCAACGCAGCCTACATGTTTATCACTATCAGTATAAATAATAAACTAGCGCCCGTGTCGGCCCGCGTGGGATCTGGGCCGAGTAAGGTAAGACGTGGTTACACAGCCTTTTATATGAGATGTTCCGTCGTCAGTTATTTAACTGAATAGTGATAAACTTCTCTTCCCAACACAGCCTACATGTTAAACATGTAGGCTGTGTTGGGAAGAGACCTTAACAGGCATTATTTAGACCAGGTTAGAACTCCCTGAGTGTGTTGTGTGGATATGTTTTTTCCGAGTTTGGCTGGGATTGCAGGGAATTATAGGGATTGTTGGGATTCACGAAGGGTATGTGGACATTTCCCAGAGGTCCTAGCGAGTCAAGCAGCTGCGCCATATTTGAATCTCGTGGTCGCCGAAAGTTGAAACACTTTGTGTCTTGGATTCTTTGTTTGGTAAATTGATTTGTGTTACCAATTCTAAAGAAGTGCCTGTCATCAATCATTCGTCGGTCTTACTACTGTTACAAAATACTGGAAATACGGTTAGAAAATACTGGCTGCGAGGCTTTCACTTTTCAGCAAAGTAGTTCGAAGACGAAGGTAAGTCTGACTCTAATCTACGTGAAAATTTGAAGCAAATCAAATAGCTGTCCTGAACTTATATTACCAAAAATTTGTCTTAGAGGATTCCATTCCATTGTATGGGAAGAGCTAGTATTTCTCAAATTGAAATGTGGATTAATCAAGTGTCTAATCAAAATAATTTGAATGATGGAGTCTGGAGAAAGCCCATCCTTTGTGTGGTCTCAGGAAATAAAATGGTATGTTATACAAACATTAATTTTATCGGAATAACCGTTTACATAATCTTTTATTTGTTTATGATAATAATTAACTATGAATAACAATCGACAAATGAGAATTTCTAAGGATTTATATCCTTGCTGAAAAGCACAAATTCAGAGAGTAATGCCATGGCATATTTAATATGTGACATTGATTTGGTTTTAGAAGTGTTGTTATCATAATTTTTATATATGAATTTAACTTCCGAACATTTGACATTACTCAAAAGATTTCTTCATGTGATATTGCATACCAGTTGTCAATAAGTTATAGATTTTTAATTTTTCATGGAATTAAAATGCATGTGGCAAACAAGTGAACCAGCTCAGACGATACATGGACGATTGTCAAGCTCAAATCCTCAGAAAGTGTCCCAGGCAGGGCTTGAACCTGTAACCTTCATATTGCTTGCGACACGCTCTAATATCAAGACTCTATGGAGAGCGAAGGTCACAATGATGTACTGGTTTGATTGCTACTGCAACATTCACTATATACCAGTAATACTTAGGAGACTGTCTGGGATTTATTTTCAGAGGATTTGAGCTTGATGAATAATAATTTGTAATAATAATCACTACTGTTATAATATTTTACATAACAAGATAGTTTAATTGGATTTATGCAATAAATAGTATTAAAACAAGAGGTGTATCATATATGACACTTCTAGGGGGCAGGGATTTGGCAAGCTTTGCATATGAGGAACCAATCACATTGAGGCAGGTCATCTGAGGAAAGGGGGTCCCGTAAGGTCTGGATTTCAGGGCAACGCATAATATGCAAATCAACTAGTCTCTGTTACTAACAACTCCTTAGCTTGAGAATTTCTCCCTCCCACCCACCCTCAGCTTATTGCCCCAGTCCAGTATTCCCTCATATTCTCATTTACCCCAGTTACGGAGAATTAGGGCTATCACCGTCAGTAAGGTGCCGACTGGCGGGCCAGTGACTGGTACCAGAGCTGCAAGTACAGCCACTGCCAATCCTGCCCTTCCCCCGGCATGGCCAGGCAACATGGCATCTGATAGCAATGTGTGGTTATTCTACCTGTAGTTCCGGTAGGGTCTGTATATGTCAGTGTCTTTATTGTCATTGCTTCCGTCCATTGCCCCTGTAGCACTGCTGCCGGCGTGTGACTGAACACCGACTTGTTATTAATGAGACTTATAATAATGTAACATTAAGCATAGGTTAGATAATGGAATCATATAGACATAGAGTCATGTAAATTAGATAAATCTCCCAAGTGGACTTCTATCTAATTCAAGGTACTCTGTACCCAAAGAGCATGAGGGACCATTATCTAACAGTCTTAGAGAATGGTTGGAACACAAAGTAATTTTAACTTTTACTATACATTTTTTTGCACGTGCATTTACCGGAGACATTGACTTTATTGAATTCATTAGTGACTTTATTGAATTCATTAGTGAACTCTACTGTATATAGAGTCCACTGTGCTATGCAAAATAAAGCATGAGATCTTTCAGTGGACTCATATTATTTATGTGTAAATTTAATTTAATATTTAATTAGGTTGTTTCTTGCTTTTTAAAATATTATAGATGAAGTTGCAACTTTGCCATTTCTGCTTCAACAAAACTAAGAGAAGAGTAGCTGGAAAATTCATTCAGCTTATTTTGGTAAGTTTGAGTTTATCTTATCTACTAATACATTTTTATTATGCTTGTTGAAGAGCGTATACATACAGTACCTTCAAAAACCTGTATGATTTTTAAATAATTTGAAAAAATGTTCTCCTTGCCAACAAAAACTGGGTGTTCAGTAGAGGTACACAGTACACCAATTCACCAACTCCTTGATGAGGGTACCTGTTTATGTTTTAAGTTTGTCAATTTAAAGCTTGAGTATCAAAACCCTTGATTTTGATTGGTCAGAAATTTTGTGAGAATTCTCAATATCTGCATATTTAATTGTATTAGCTACTGAAATTGTCAAGATCTAGTTGAGAACATATTCCACACAATGGTATATCATCAGTAGGCATTATCTACATGCAAAATTGTTATGCATGCCACTGAAATGCTATCCGCAATTTGTCCACAATTTAATTACTGTAATGTGGATGAATACTGTGCTGAAAATGTATAATACAAACAATTGTTGAATTCAGCTTTTTTAAGTCTTTTGACATCAAAAATTATCAAGGTCTCTGTCTGCATTATCAGACTGCAGGCTTCAACTTTGATAATTATTATATTAAAAGACTCCTCTGATAATTGTTTATTATTATATTTTAACACCAAATATAGGGATGTTAAGTCTTATCTTAAATGTTTGGTAAACAAGTCCAATATTGATAGGAGAATAGTCTTCCTTACGACAAACTGGTTGTCCACGAGAGGCCATTTCGTATTTATATGATCTGACTAGTTCATGACTAGTTCACTCTAATTGGGTTGAAGGCGATTAACCAATAGTATACAGTTTTGACTAGTTCACTCTGATTGAGTTGAAGCGATTAACCAATAGGAGACAGTTTTGACTCATTCACTCTAATTGCCTGAGAGTTTCCACACGATTATTTCCACGCGCGGCAATCGATCGCCCAATTTTGCCTTCCCCAAAAGCCTATAATACAGGCTATCATTTAGCAAAATAGACGTGCAAGCAACTGCGCACGGTGAAAGGTAAAAATCTAAAGGCAGTGGATACCAATCGAGCTTTACTCGTAAAGTATGCGGATGATTTGACTCTCAGTTCTTGGGTCAGGGATGACAATGATGTCTAGAGAAGTGCAGAATATTATAGTTTGGGCCACTAGTAACCGTATGACAATTAATGTTTCTAAAACTAAGGAATTGGTAGTACGTGGTAAAATCAGTAAACCTCAGCCTGAGATTACATGTAATATCGAGCAAGTATCTAATCTTAAGTTACTAGGAGTTTACTTCAATACTGACCCTAATAATTGGGATCGGCAGTTTGATAATGTTATGAGTAAAGCAGCTAAACGTATGTATATTTTACGCGTTTGTAAAAAGTACGGTTACCCTGTAGAGTCGTTAGACTATCTTTTTAAAAGTCTTATTTTGTCTCTTTTCCAGTATGCGTTACCTGTGTGGGGTTCAGCTAGTTATAATAAGTATCTTTTTTAAATTAATAAACTACAGCGTAGGGCAGTTAAGTTCGGTTATCTCATTAATGTTACACCTGTTTCAGAGCTTATTGTGTTATCTGATATGAAAATATGGAATAGAATGATCAGCGATAGTAGCAGTCCGCTTGCAAATCTTCTTCCACCTGTGAGATCTAGGGTACTTAGGAAGAGAGCGCATTCTTATATTTTACCCCATGTAAGAACAGAACGTTTTAAGAGGATTTTTTTGAACCGTTGCCTTTTTAACTTCTTATGAATAGACTATTTTGTATTTGATTATTGTATTATGTATCTTTCTATTGTATTTCTATTGTATTTTTATATATCATTGTAATTCCATGACGTGTGTTTTTGGAAACAATAAAGAGCATTATTATTATTATTATTATTATTATTATTATCATTATCAATAAAAATAATACTAGTACCGTAGTAATGCATTTTTATTTTTTATAAAAATGTGACTAGTTTCCAGAAACTAGTTGAACTAGTCTGGATCCAGGCTTCAACTTTGATAATTATTATATTAAATTATAATAATTATGTAATAAATAATTATCAGAGGAATATTATATAATAATTATGATAATTATTATATAATATTCCTCTGATAATTGTTTATTATTATATTTTAACACCAAATATAAGGATGTTAAGTCTTATCTCTCTCTTCTTGCCCTTTTTAGCCAAAGTTCTCAAAAGATTATCAAATGCCCAAACAATAGAAATCAAGGCAGCAATGGCGCAAAATGCAAAGACAGGAGACATGCTCTGCAGGCAAGAAAAACAAGTCAAAACATTTACCAATATTATATGATAATTTAACTAATATATGCATAATAGTTTTTGTGTGTTGCCTTAAAGTGCCACTAACCCAAGAATGATAATGTTTGTTTGAAAAGGCACTTAAAATGATGAATAATGGTGCTAGTTTTAGTAGTAGATTTAGTTTTAGTAATTTGAATATACAACCATGTAACCATGTTTGCAAATTACTAGAACTAAAATGTTAATAGGCTACAAATTCTGGCCTGTTTTTCATATACAAACTGTTAGTGAATTTAGGTTATAATATTTCTGCATACCGGTACTGTATATTAAATGTGACTTGCAGCTTGGTTATTTCAATATAGTAAATTGTTTACTACTCAAGCTTTAACACAAACTCAGAAAAATGTTCTGAGCTCCAGATGGGAATTGAACCTGCAACCGTCATGATCTCCAGTTTAAAGCTTGTGCAGTAAACAATTTACTATATATTGAAATATCCAAGCTGCAAGTCATATTTAATATATATATTCTGATAAAGATATACAGATATATTGGACTGCCGAATTAGCAGTACATATGCTGCACGTACCAACTATTACACAATTGAACGTAGCCTTCGCTCTGCCATCTGGTAGCTCAATGTTTAGAGCGTCTAACCAGAGATCAGAACGTTACATTTTTCTGAGTTTGACAATTTACAACATTTTTCATTCTGCATATTTTATATCTATTTATTTGTTACTAAGTATTAACTGCAATTTCAAAAAAAAATTGTAAAATGGATAAATAAAGATCTGTTAATAAAGCTATTTACAATACTTTTTTGCTTAATGTCAATTTTAGTTATATATGTAATCTTAAATCTCAAATGGTGATAAATCAGCTGAAGTCATTTGTAAATGACTACAACTATTGTGATGTTTATTCTCCCATTGTAGATACGATATTAATTTACACACCCAGCTATGCACTGTGTAAAATAACTTAATTGGTGTACGTTTACTCCCCAAGTGTAAATTTACACCAACACTGTTGGTTGTGGTGTAAATTTACACCAAGTAGGTGTCACCATGGCTGCAAGGTAATTTACACCAATAAGGTGTAAAAAATCTTATTTTAGTGTAAGTTTACACTCCAAGTGTAAATTTACACCAAGTTGGTGTCCACACAGCTGCAAGCTAATTTACACCAATGAGGTGTAAAAAAACTTATCTTAGTGTAACTTTACTCTCCAAGTGTAAATTTACACCAAGTTGGTGTCCACACAGCTGCAAGCTATTTACACTGATTTTGGTGTAAGTTTACACTGTTACCACGTTAAGTTACACTAGTGTCGGTGTAAGTTTACACCTTTTTGGTGTCCACACAGCTGCAAGATTTACACCGATTTTGGTGTTGTGGTAACACCCCCAGATTTACAGTGTATCCATGAGTTGTGTTTACTGTCGTAGCCAAGCCACTTGACTAAGACCATTTTCTTACCTCCCACCTTCTTTCTCCTCACTATCTTCTCAACTTTGTAAACGCCATCTTTTTTATCGACAGCCGACAACTCTTCCTCGTAGAACTTACCAACGATAGGTTCCCCTTCATGGTCCTCTATCTCGTATACGGTAGGGTCACCACGTATGACCTTTGTAACTTTGAATAGCTCCTCAGTGAAGTTAGCCTCATACCCTTTCGCAAATATGCTCTTGTACTTTGATATCCTGACAGTATCACCTACTTTAAACTTTGGTAGTGGGTAGTCACCGAAATGGTGCCCAAACAACGTCGTCCATACTTCGTTTTCGTTTTTCTTACTAACGTCTTTAGGTTTCATTAGAATAGTACTATGTTTGGTATTGTTGTAATTCTCAACGAGCTGATCTAAAACGTCAATCCACTTGTACGTTCCTTTACTGTAGAAGTACTTCCACATAGACGTCTTGAGTGTTCTGTTAAACCGTTCCACGACTGCTGCCTTTTTATCAGAGTTCGTGCTGAAGTACTTCACATTGTGTTTATCCAATAGATCCATCACACCAACGTTATAGAATTCCTTACCGTCGTCAAACTGAGCCAGCTTTGGGTACTCGCCAAATCTAACCTTAGCCTTCTCTAGTAACTTTGTGACAGCCTTAGTCATGTTTTTCGTGTCTTTCCTGTAGACAGGTATTGCGAAAGCATACCTACTAAGGATCTCAGTGGCTGTTAGTATCCAGTAGTACCCGTTGTTCTTATGCTTGTACTTGCCCATATCGACCAAGTCCATCTGTATCTGCTCACCCAGATAGTCAACAAACGTTTGTCTAAACTTATGTTTCTTAACAACTGGTTTGTACCTGGTGTACGTGTCTTGAGATTTTAGCCAATCCTTTATCTTTGCCCTACTAACGCTTAGTCCATCTTCTTGTGCCTTTTGGTACAGCCTCTCAGCAGACTGGTAACCAGTTGACGGGTTGTAGTAAATATCTCTTAGTTCTTGCTCTACGTCCATATACACTACATGATGTGTAAATCTAACAGCACCTCACCAACGCTAACACTGTTGTCATCCTGATCTGTTATCTTGAACTCTAGTTGGTTGATGACTCCTTTGTTTATTGGGATTTTCGACCCAACACCAAAACGTTGTACAGAGCCCTTTAATGTCTGTGTGCTAGTTATTGGCAGTACTGCGATACAATCACTTTTTGCTATCGTTAACTATGTTCTTAGATCTGTCCACAATGTTAGATGTTACTTGTATGTATTTCAGTCCTCTGTTAACGTTCACAACGTTAGGACTGGTTTTTGTGGTGGCTATTGTAGTGTTTTCGTCAAACCCCAAGAGTTGTCCAAATTTAAACAGTTCTATTTGTTGATCAGTTGTTATCGTACACGTAGAGTCGTATCTGTTAGCTACTAGCTTGACGTCTCCTAACTCTTTCAAGTCGTCGGCGATCATTTTAAAGGTGTGGTACCCAGTGTTAAAAACGTGGTCACTACTGTTATAAGTTATCTTACTGTTAGCTGTGGTTACGTTAACGTAGTCCCAAAAGATGCTTGCCTCCTTCACCAATATGTAAGGGTCTGAGTTAGTTGCTAGAGTTGACTCTGGTAGGTCTACAGTTTTCATTGAACCACTAATCAATACCACCACTCTCATATAACGTACGGTATGTTATGATGGATGCGTTCAAAAGAAAGTATCCTTATGCTGACAAGAATAGGTTTTTTCTTGATGTTGACGACAATATGCATATACATATATTCTTCGTGACAAAAACTAATATTGGTAACGTTAGTATAGACTCAAGTAGGTTTAAGAGTAACCCGGATTACACTAAGTATCTAACGATAAACAAACCAGTGGAGACGTTTAAACAAACCAGTAGACTTCGAGACGTTGATCAGACGTTACTATGGCGAGAACTATGACAAGGTAATTAGGAGCTCTAAAGACGCAATTCAGAAGGCCAAGTCAGACCTCATCAAAAAATATCCTTATATCACAATGACCAAGTTCGATTTCGAACCAGTCCAAACACAACAGGGTGATGTGATAAGAGTTGACATATACTTCATCAACAACGACACACTCTCGACTGACATTACCAGCACCACGTTCAAGAACGACAAGAGTATGTGGAAGTGGCTCCATAATAACACACCTTTCCCGAAGATGTGGTCGAGTGGTGGGATAGTTCAAAAGTTGATACTAACAGAGAACAATAAAACTAGAGACTCTGGGAAAGTCACAACATTTCCTCCATACGTACTCAACTATCAAGTTAACAACTTCGATGTCTATGTTGACGACAAAAACTCCTTCAAGTCTAGTCTCCCAAGAATAATTATCGACACGAAGTTATACTACCAGGATGGACCAGATGGAGGTAACATCAACACAGTATGGACTCTAACAAAGAGTTACTACCAAGCAATTGCTGCAATGTACATAGCCACGTACAGATCTGGAGTCTCTTTACAAAACATAACCCCAACATCTGATATCCCAAGACAGATCACAAGTCTCATGAGGTTCCACGTGTACTTTTACTATTAGAAGAGTGATGTTTCGTCTTAGCAAGAGTGGAGCTGATATTGCCAACATCCTCAGACTATACATACCAGATTGGCGACTTTTGAGAAATCATCTCCCCCTAAGTGGTAATTGGAACCTTGATATCAAAGACGTAAAAGGAGACTACAAGCGTTATTGCTCAAGAACATCTGACGGACTAACCAAGTTGGGGCAGGAGTTACTGAATCAATCGATAGAGGTGTACATGTACGCTCTACTTGGTGCACAAGCAAAGACTAGACAAAGTATTGTGGGGGATCGCGCTAGCAGTCGGGAGGTTCAACAAGTTTTTAGGAATATCATCGAGGATGCCGTAGTTCAATACTCACCTAGTGTTTGGATCAATCTTATGAACAAAGCAATAAGGGACACAAACGTCAAGCTGGACATGGCAGTGACACCAAACACTTGGCTGATCCCTAGAAGCATGGTTATACTAAAGACACCAATACCAGGCTACAACAACCTACTTAGAGAGTCATCTGAGAGTGGGATGACATTTGGTTATAACAATGGGTTAAACTACCAAGCCCCAAGTATACCTAAAAAAGTCCATACAAATGGAGGAGAACACTTGGATACACTTGACAAAGTAATAAATAAGGAACATCACCTAGACAAACCAAAGGTGACACACCAAGAACGTCGTCTAGAGGTGACATCAGATGACAACGCGACAGAGTTGGGGCTAGTTCTAGTGGTTTCGGCTGTGTCTGGATACTTAGCAAGTAAATATGTGTTATAACATAATGAGTCTAAGTTATGGATTTGAGGACAGAGACTACGAGAGCGACAAAATACTAAGAAGAGCGAAGAGACACCTAGACAGTGACCCTAAGTTAAGCGTTAGCGGTGGGAGGATGTCTGGAGACATAGATATGGCGTTCAGGGCACTCAAAAACATAGCAGATCCAGAAGATGATTTGGACGCTATCAGTAAAAAAGTGTTGGAGTCTGTATACTTATCGCAATACTTTAGAACGCAGTCCTATAACGTTCTATTCGACTTTAACGTCACAAAGCATACTGTGAGTATGGTGGAATACCACAGTGGAACAAATAAAGTGAAAACCATTAGAGACAAAACGAACATGTTAGTACAACACGATCCAACGTATGGTCCTATTATTGGTGTTAACAACGGTCATAGCTTCCTATCCCCCGAACTAACTCCAATTCCGTTTGAAGCTGGAGTACATTTTAACTGTCCACGTATGCAATACTGTGACATATCCGTTTTTATGGTAGTTAGGTTAGCCATGAGGGTAACTACGAAAGATTGGGAGGCGATTATCTCAAACGATGACGGATCGTGGGACAAATACATAGGATACAAAGGAGGCGATAAATTATCGTATGGTGGTGGAGCTCCAGCAAAGGAGTACACGTGTACAATCCCAAATAACATCGACACCACCAAGAGACATATGATATCAATACATTGGCGGATGGGTAACTCCTACGTTAAGGTGAACAACATAAGATCAACAGACTCAGACTTCACAGCTAATTACGAAGAGATAGGGTCTCCTTACGTAACGATCTTTGGAGTGCATCGACCAAGAACACTACTCGCACCCTACAAGTACCCGTCTATGATAGAGTTCTACGGTGTGAGGATTGTCTCTGGTTACATGACGAGTCGAGACATAATATTAGTTGGTAGAGATATGATGAAGGAACATAATGTGAACTAAGATATATGAGGAAGAAGTCAGTTGTTATTTTCAATCACATATCAAAGGATATGTCAGAGGAAGAGGTGCTAGAGCTCAAACGCTTGTACGCATACTACCACAAACTAGAAGCCTGTTACAAATGGAAATACAAGAGGTTGAAGAAAATTAAACTGTCGTTAAACATGACTAGCATAGGGTTAACAACAGTAGGGATTGTAGCTGGATCGGTAACCGCTAACCCTCTAATCATTGCTTGTATTAGTGGTCCTGGTGTGATCGTTCAAGGCTACTTGGCTAAATCCAATCTGACGAGTAGAGTGGAGCATTGCAAGTTCGCACACACTAGCTACAAAAAGATACTGACACAACTAAGATCGTATCTTAGAGGTCTTCCTTACAATGAGTCAATGTTCCTCTCAGACGTTAAAGTGTTGGACGATAATGTGACTGACTTGTGCCCACCAATCAATGGAATGGTGAAAAGGTACAATAAAATATATGACGAGACCAACGTTCCAGAATAGGGTAAGATACAAGGGGTGGCTTCACCCCACACGGCCAAACACGGTCGGTCTACATGTCAGAACCAGGAGTGTGTTCCACATGAAAGACGACAAAAACTCAGGTCCCGTCTTGGGACCTTAGTTTTCGAGTGTCAAAACAGACTAGTCTGACAAACACCCTAAAATGGGACCTTGGTCAGACTCACTTATAATATTACACATGGTATATTATATATGACGAGCCTTGTCAGAAATTTCAGTTTTGAGAACAACTCAGTCACGATTATTAAAGATGGAGACAATATTTGGTTCTATGGAAAAGAAGTCGCTAAGGCGTTAGGGTATAAAAACGCGAAGTGGGCTATCAGTGTACACGTTGACGACACATATAAGGTCAAACGAGAGGTGTTTGAAGGGGGGCGCGAATCACGCCCCCCTTTAAACTTACAACCAAACACGATATTAATATCGGAGCCAGGAGTTTACGCTCTAGTCTTCTCATCGAAACTCGAGTCAGCAAGAAAGTTTCAAAAATGGGTATTCTCAGAAGTCCTACCATCTATTAGAAATACAGGTGTTTACACGCAACATAACCAACTATCAATCATGAATGAGACAGATTTACACTACGACATTGTGAAGTACATTAGAGAGTACCACCCAACAATAGTCATCCCAGGGCTGGGTGAGTACCAAGACACACCTACTAAAAGAATAGATGGATGGAAGAAGGGTTACAGTGGTGGACAACCAGACTTGATAGTTCCGCAACTACACAAGAGATACAATTGTTTTGCTCTAGAGCTCAAAACACCGAAAGGTAATGGGATTATTAGGAATAACCAGATGAGGGTATTAAGAAGACTAAGATCACAAGGGTACAACACGTTACTATCCTCAGACCAACATGAGATAATACATTTCATAGAGACATATATGAGAGACTCTAGAGTTCTGTGTGAGTACTGCAATAGGAGATTTAAGAGTGAGACCACACTGTCTAACCACCAAAGATACTTTCATCGAATACTCTATCTGTGAGACGATCTGTTAGATGATCTGTGAGATGACTGTGAGATGGTTGCAACAAGACACCACGTATAGTATAGATGACTGACAACGAGTCTGTACCTATTATAACGTCGACAACAAAGGTCAAAGACCCTAAGAGAGTAGAGGCAGGCAAACGCTTGGCTGCCATATCTAAAGCTGCGAAAGAGAGGAAGATGAGAGAGAGAGTGACAAGTGAGGACGATAGTTTTAACTACGGATACATCATAGGCACTATAGGAGTGGTAATAGCCGCTGGTTCGCTGTATTACACGATTAGTCAAGACAAACAAGTAGTGACTGAAGAGCCTAAGACTGTTATTATAAAACCATCACGTAAACTCGACAGCCTCGATTAAAACATGTCGTATAATATATGGCATCAATAGACAGAAAAGAACTGATGAACGAGCTATACGACGCAGCCCTTGTGACTGCTGGAGCCGTAGCCGTGTCGATGGCATCTAAGAAAGTACTAAAAGAACCGTTAGGCACTCCTGAATCAGTGAAGGGCACCCTAAAGTTAGCGACTGCTGTAGGCGTTTCAACGCTACTCGTTAAGTGGGCGCAGAGCAAGAAATACCTACCTATTGACCCGTTCTCAAAATAATCTAACGTAATACATAATGGCTAGCGTGGTAGCAGGTGGTTTGTTCAACGCTATAGCATTCGCAGGAGCTGGATTCATATTCAGCAAGCTAAACCATACAGGCTATGAGACAGAGATAAAGAGACACAACAAAGCGTTGGAAAGTCTTGCAAGAGCGAAAGAAAAGTTCTACGAGAACGAGATTCGTCAGAGAGACAAAGTTCAGGAATTAAGACAACAGTTGTCAGATGCTAATGCAGACATAAACGACACGAACCACGCTCTGGATCAACTAAGACAAGTACTGACGATACAGTATGATGGGAAGACATTTAGCAAAGAGCCTGAGTTGTCAGACTATTACAAACCTTCAGATGAGATGAAAGAATATCAAATGGTATTCGTTGGAGTTGTTGGACTACCTTTAGGTTACTTAATATATAGAGTGTTATAGAAATGAGCGTTAAAACTTTGAAGGAGATGGCTATGGAATTTGATAAAAAACGTAACTTGACAGAGACACTCTCTCACCAAACTCGTCAGATAGAAGAGTTGGAACAACTACTATCAGACGCTCTAAAACAGGTCACAACAATAAAGTGTGAGTGGGAGATACTAACCGACAACCACGAAGTTACTACACTATAGTCTAAAGATATATATAGTATACTAACTTAGATGGTTGACGAACGTACAATGAGAATGTTCTATGCTGGGTATACATTGGATGAGATTGCATCAAAAAAATGGAGTGGTACTACATTAGGGTACACATTGGACGAGATCAAGAACGGAAGTAAGGACGCAACACCAAAAAAGTGGTACGACACCACGTACTGTTATGAGTGTAGTAACCACAGAACCCAAATCGAAGATGGTGTACTTAGTTGTAACAAGTGTGGAGAGACTACCTACGGACGTGTGAGAAACTTCGTACCTAACATTTGGATGTACAAGAAATCGGCTCATAGTTACAGTAAGTGGTTAGATAGAATGTTGACTGGACTAGTTAACGAGAGTGACATACCAACAGTTGTCAGTGATTTTATAGAGATAGTATGGTCTCTTAAAAGAAACAAACTGATTGTTAAGAACATATCGAAATATATTTTCTATGTCATAAGAATATGCTCTAGAAGAGGTATAGAGTTGAGAGGTAGTCTTAACGACCTCAAACCTGGTAAGGTCAAGGTGCGATTCGAGTATAACCTGTATAACGTAGTATACAAGGATCTAGGTTGGGATGGGAGAGGAGATCCATACTACAATGAGTGGGTAAATAAAATATATAGTAATATATAATGGCAAGACCAAAAATTTACCAAACCAAAGAAGAAGCTTTGATAGCATCCAGAGCTCAAACCAAAGAGTGGATGAGAACTCATAAGTGGGTGTGTGAGACGTGCGATCGGTCATACCACGTGACCTCTAAATATAAACACATCAAGACTAAAAAACATTTTAGGAATCTAAACAGCTAGTTCTGAACTATTTTGTAATGTCCATACGCATAGCTAGACACACCGTCTGGTAGTATATGTCGCTTGTCGTCAAAGCAACTTAAGGATATCTTATTTATCTCATAGCTTCCTAGTTGGTGGCTCTTGCTGCGAATAGTTTTAATTATGTGAGACATTTGCTCACCATTTGTCAGGACACTTTTATAGTTGTCGTGTCTTATATTGTTTCTAATGGTACTCTTCTTGATACCTTTAGCAGTCTTCCCACCTTTTCCATCCTCTTTTATGTAGCTATACATTTTCGACCTTAAACCAACGAATTCAACGATTGGGACTCCTAACGTCTCGTCCTTCATTTTACCAATAACCTTCTTGTTAGTTAGGTCGAAGTAAGGAGATGACTTATCATATCCACTAAAGTCGAACATTTCTTTGTTAGCGTACATGTCTTTGTACACATCCTCCGTCTCAATCTCATACATTAGGCTATCCGTGTCTGTGAATAGTAATTTAGCTTTGTTGTCACACTCCTTTTTGATGTTATTGTAGTGGAAGTCGTACATCAATGTCTTTGACAAGTCTAGAATACACATACCTACGTATGCTGGTCTATTTAGAGTTAGTGTCTCTTTGATCTTGTGAACTGCTACCAAGTTATTGTCAAATATCTTACTGCTCACAAAGGTTGGTTTTGACGTTAGTTTCTTCAGTTTTTCCTTGTCTGTTACTAACTCCACACTCACACGCTTTCGTAGATTCTCCATAGTCTTTCCGAACACACTATTATTCATGAGCTTGAAGAAATCCTTCTCAAAGTCGTTCTTCGCTTGGGTCCTCTTGTCTGTATTAAAGTCGATATATTGCTTGAGCCATGGTGACTGATCAAACTGAAGTACTCTATGTATCTTCTTAACCTTCATTCCCAAACTCTTGTATAATTGTAGGTTTCTATAATGAACAACGTACTTACTCTTACCGTTTAGGTTGGGTACAAGCTTTGCAACCTCTCCAACAGATATCTTAAACTTGTTTTGGATTGTCTTACAATAGTTTGACAACATATCACTACTTACTTTCATCCTCTCAGGGGCTAAAGGATAGTCGTTGTGAAGATTGTGCAACTCCTCTGGATACTCTAAATCAACCTCAAGTATCAACCCCTTGATTCAAGAAGTCTGATTCGTTGTTATATTTGTCTAGATTGTTGATGTCAAAACCCTCGACCCACTCAAATCCACCAGTTGGTAGATACTGACACATAGCCCAACCGTAAAGGTTATTCGCATCTAGGTATACGATGTGTTTCGATGGTTTACTACTATCATACCCCTTCATGTATTTGTTATTAGCTTCTCCGTGTCTATGTGTTATGCAGGAGACACCACCCCGCATTCCTTTCTCGATGAACTGAAACATATCAATGTTAGTCATTAACTTTAGTTCCACTCCTGTCATCTTTAGAGCAGCGTCCCACGATAGTCCAGGTGATGTGAAGTAATGACAAGGATCTAACTGGTAGTACTGTTTACACGTTCTTCTAAAGTTCTCGAACACGTCAGCCAGTAGTAACACGTCAGACTTTAGGTATAGGTCGTGGTACTCACCCATATTCTCCGCACCCATTGTCTTCCACACTTCTTGAGCGTGCTCGTAGTCTGTGTCTGACACATACTCGTCGTTTAGGATGCTGTAGAAACTCTCATTTGATGGCAACTCAAGTTCGTTAAACTTATCAAAACTATCCATATAGTCATATGGGTACACACCTTTTCGCGACACCAACTCTAGCTCCTCGCCTTGAAATAGTTCAGACGTATACTTGAGACATTCCTTTGGTAGGTTGTTCACCAGGTTGGCTAGACTAGAGCTCATGAATTGGAAACTATCTAGAAACACTAGATGTTTACCTAACATGAATGCCATATATTTCTCCATATTGTTTGGTATGACGTTGATTTTCTGACCTATCTTGCCTATCTCTTGCATTATGAAGTGACTATCGTACCCTCTTAGATTATGGAATATTACAGGTATCTTATCAGTCAGTCTATAGTTCCTATTACATAACTGATGTGCCGAACCTCTATACTTACCAGTGACATGACAATGATCTCTAACTCTCACTTGTCCCCTTTTGTATTCTCTATCACAAATATGACATTTAGTCGCTTCCTTGAAGTTAACCTTGTCAGCTATGGTCATCACCATATCCTTATTAAAATGCTCCTTTCTGACTTTCTTGCAGTATTTAACCTCCTCTAGCATCTTTTTCATGAACTTCCTAACTGCGTTCTTACCTCGAAACATCTCTACTGGTTTACTATATTTATCATCGTAACAGCATACTACTTTGTACCCATACCCACAGTCCGTGTGTCTTTGGTACTCACTAGTGTACGATCCTGTAAGTGGTGTCACGTTGTCGACCTTCTCTGTGATAGCCTCGAAGTCTGCGTATATCACGAATGGTACCTCTAATTGTTTGTGATAATTTACGTACTCAAGAGTACTGTCTTCTTCAGCTGGCATCTTGATCGCTTGCTTACCATTTACCACCATACAAACCTCCTTATGATTCTCTAGAATCTCATTGGTAGTAAAACAATGAAGACAGTACCTACAGAAATTCTTACGACACTTGTGATTAGACTGACCACACATAAACCTACCAAAGTCTTTGATGTACACGTAGTGTCGTTTAACACCATTCGTTATTAGCAGCAGGTCCATATGATCCTCACACTTCTCCTCAGAAACGTAGATAGGGAATGGCTGCTTGTCCTCATACCCAAACACGCTGATGCTAATATCGTTCTGCCTCTCAATCTTGTTATACTGTCTCGTATCCACTGGAAATCTCACTCCGTCATAATTGACAGAACCCACGTTCTTCTTATGCTTCGACACTCTCTGTGGATCCTTTCCCACAGGACACTTATGCAACACATGGCACCACATAAAACACTTGTCGTCTTCATTCTTTATATTAATCAAACCTTTCGACGCGTTCCCCAACTCTTCCGGTAGCTCAACATAACTCGATCCTTTAAGAGGCTTATACACTACCACATTAATATAGTGGTCATTAATACTATCCACAACCCACCCAGACCCTTCTGACAACCACACAGCTATACGATTCACTATCTCCTCACTAGCTTGCTTCGTAGTCCCACTAATATCAACACTATTAGTAACTGTTTTGACCACACTATTGAAGAAGGCTGTCTTAAACACAGACTCTCCGTCACCAATCTCTTTCTCTAGAGTTACTTTCAACGTCTCAGAAAACTTTAAACCTTTCAGTCTCTCTAACTCTTTCTGTAAAGTTGAGCCTACAACTCCTCTAGTCTTGACTAGTTGTTTTAGTGGATCCTTTTCGTAGACCACCTCAACACTATACGATTTTGTATACCCTTTGAGAGCAACTCTCCTTTGTACTACAGTAGGACGTTTCATCTTAGCAATAAGATTAGTTATTCTCTCATACTCTTTGTCTGAGGCCTCCTGACTCAAACGCGACCTCCTCACGTATCGTTTAAGGTCACGTCTAGCCTCTCGAATCTCTCTGACCTCCCTAACTCTGGTGACTCTATTAATGACGTTCTCTCTAGATCCTCTTCTAATAAGGTCCATCCACTTATACCCCAATGCTTTAGCATCAACTAGATAGTCAGACATCCTCTCTAGAAAACTCATCTTAACATTCGGTATAACTAAATTACCAGAACCTATAGCAGGATCACGTGCACCACCACTCGATAGTACACCACTACGAGCGACATTACCACCCACAACAGAGTTACGTTTACGTCCAGACCTTTTCATAAGAGTCGTTTTATTATTTAATATAGCTAAGTCCTTAGACCCTTTTGAATCACGAGCCCACTCAACTCATGACTTGAAATAAAGCCCGTATCAGGATCATGTGTAATATTGCTTGACACAGTCTTGTTACGAGCGACATCCTCACCCACAGCAGCGCCACGTTCAGACACCTCACTCTGTAGC
Source organism: Chrysogorgia sp. JL179-B06 (assembly GCA_035772405.1). Classification (NCBI taxonomy): domain Eukaryota; kingdom Metazoa; phylum Cnidaria; class Anthozoa; order Scleralcyonacea; family Chrysogorgiidae; genus Chrysogorgia; species Chrysogorgia sp. JL179-B06. The sequence continues at coordinate 1,738,553 of JAYKKM010000244.1, forward strand.
CTACTAGCTGAGACACGTCTCTGACTCCCCAAACCATGCGACACATCGTCTATTAGTAGTCTCGAAAGTGGGGCTAACGGCGAACTTTTTCCATTTGAATGTCTCAACTTCTCTGGAGAACCAAGCACTTTTTCTGTTTTTGGATTCAACATATTTGCTCGAGAGATATATGCGGAATCCAAAAACGGTAAAAGTGCTGCGTTCTACAGAGAAAAAAGTTGAGACATGAAAAATGGAAAAATGCGCCGGTAGCCCCACTTTCTATACTACTGCCCAAAATCCAAATATTGTCCGAATCAAACGGTTCATGCACCCAAAACGACTTTTTACTTCCTTATGAGGAGTTGGTGCTACCATGCTCCGCTCAAATATATATATATATCGAAATTATCACCCTCGGATAATATATCGCACTCTATCTCTAGAATTAATAAAGAAAAATAATCTCTAAGTAAAATTTCAATAAAATAAAATTAGTATATGCAGCGGTGGTATTCGACCAGGCACCCCATCGAAATGACTGCTACCTTAATCCAGCGCCTTAGACCACTCGGCCACGCTACCAATTTGTAATACTTTATCCACTATAGTTCTCGTGACATTGCTATGCTTAAGTGTTCTTTCTGCGTTTAATAGGTACATGGTGAGTTCTTTCTACGCTTATATTATAAAATTTAAACCCGTATTCGCATCATGTAACCATTTCATTCCATCTCTAGAATTAATTAAGAAAAATAATTTACGGTAATGTGCAATAAAATAAAATGAGCAATGGCAGTGGTGAGGTTCGAACCCACGCCATCGAAACGACTGGTGTCTTAAACCAGCGCCTTAGACCACTCGGCCACGCTGCCAATGCATACAAAATAAGAAGAATAGCACTCACGTCAATGGATAACGTAAGGTGAGCTCTTTTCTACAAAGCATTAAATATCCATCCAAATTATCATCGCCAAAAATATTTCATTCAATGTATATATATACTAATTTCCTCGATAAATTATAATAATAATGAGTGGCAGCGATGGGATTCGAACCCAGCGCCTTAGACGACTCGGCCGCGCTACCAATTTGTAAAAGCTTATCAACTATAGTTATCGTGACATTGCTATGCTATAGTTTAGTGCGAGTTCTTATCTACGTAATTTACCTAACATTTAAATCCATTTCCCATCATGTAACTGGTACACGGTGAATTCTTTATACGTTTGTATAAAATTTAAACCCGTATTCGCATCTTGTAATACATTTCATTCCATCTCTAGAATTGATAAAGAAAAATAGGCTACTCATGTCATGTCATCTTGTAATAAAATAAAATGAGTAATGGCAGTGCTGGGATTCGAACCCAGCCATCGAAATCGCGGCAGCCACTATACCAATCGGTTAAATAGAATGCAGAATAGCTCATGTGACAATGCTATATGGTATACTATGACCATGAGTTCATTCTACGTTTACATAACATATAAACCGTATTCGCATCATATATGTCATATATTTCATTCCACATCTAGGATAATTAAGAAAGTGAAAATTTACGGTAATCGCGCAATAAAATAAAATGAGTAGTGAACGCCATCGAAATGTATGTTGCCTTAAACCAGCGCCTTAGACCAGTCGGCCACGCTACCAATTTGAAAAAAAATTATCAACTACAGTGTACTTCTCGTGACAATGCTATGGTTTAGCGTGAGTTATTTCTGCGTTTACACTTGATATTTCATTTCATTCGATCTCTAAAATTAACAAGACGCCAGCTAGGCGTTGACTCGGGATACTTGGGCTAGTGGGCAAATTCAGCTATTTGAAGGCAATACAGCCAATTCAATTAAGGTTGTCCTTTAAATTCAAAACTCAAAACCACAAAACGTCCAACTCTAAGCGCGAAAAGCATGATGGGCGCTTGTGTGTGCAGGTTAGTTTGAATTATTGCGGGTTGTGCATGTGATACAAAATGCCACCAACATACAGCGACCCGCAATAATTCAAACTAACCTCCATATACAAGCTCCCATCATGCTTTTCCCGCTTAGAGTTTGAGGTTTTCCGGTTTTGAGTTTTGACCTTAAAGGACATACCTTTTGTGAGAAATGGATCCCTGCCCCGGCGAGATTATCACCTTCGCTTGCGAGGAGTAAAATAACCCCTCGCCCGCCTTCTCTCCCCACCTAGAGTTTCTTTTCCACATCCATGGTCCCCAGGACCCACAGACCGCGTATGACTGGCAGTCCTACTCATAATCCGAACCCTAACCAAACCCTAAGCCTAACCGTTAAAATCAAGACAAAAAATGAAAGAATGATAAATTAAAAAAAGAAAACTCACAGAAAGGATGTCCGTTGTGGGATTTGAACTCGCCATATTCGGCATCGCAACCCTTGAAACTAACCACTACGCTAAGATAGCACGCTCGACAGAAAGCAAAATAATAATACATATTTACAGTCGTTTGCTGATTAAATAACCAGCTGCCAAACATATCACTTTGTCTGCCATTAACATATATCGCACGTAGATTTTGAACGGTATCTCTGTTTGTTTCTGTTGATCGGTATGTGTTTTCTCCTTTCAATTTCTTTCTGAACATTTTGCTGAACAGCATGCAGTAAGGAGTTAAATACAGAGGATCCCAAATTTAGTTTTAAAGTATCTTTCAATGTCTGTTGTTGAGTTAATAATGTTTTTGTTCTCTTGTGACTTTGGTCGATTCTAAGGCGTAAATATTCCATTCCTGCTTTCCTGGCGATCTCATATCCTTTTCTGCATTTTATGAGCGGTTTAAATTGTAAACTCTTTGGCAGGATTTTCGCTTTCTTGAGGCAGTGGTTGAAGGTAAGATGATTCTTCTGTCTGACCATGGCTAAAGATTTTCTTTCAAATTGACGAGCGATGAGTCTCATTGCCTTGCCTTCTTGTAATAATATTTGACGATAAATGTTAAAATGGCAGTCAGGATTCATATAAGCTACAGATATTTATTAAAATATATTTGTTTGACACTGACTAAAATGTTGGTACAAAGACGTTTCGACTAGAAAACTCTAGTCTTCCTCAGTTAAAAATGTTTTGAAGGCCGAAATATAGGCGTATATATACAAGATAAAAAGTATATTTACATAACTGTCAAGATAAAAAACTAAATTAGCATAATTAAAGAATAGTCATCAGGGATTTATACATAGATGGAATTTGTATGTGTTCATTTCCTGCTTTTGTGTCAGCGATTGAATGCCACGCTTCAAGAAAGGTTCTTTTGTGCCAATTATTCTCCTTGTCTACGATGGATATATTTGTGAAATCGAATGCATGTGTTCATTGTTTGCGTGTTGGGCCATCCGTGTCGCCGTAACATCAACATTGAAGAACGCGAAAGTAAATAAGGTGAGAAACATCCCAAGAGAGCAACTAAAAGCCATTGGAAGACTCAAAAAAGATCCCGAGATAACTATTGTTCCGGCAGACAAAGGAAGAGTGGTTGTAATCATGAACAAAAATGATTATCAACAAAAAGTACAAATGTTGTTAGAAGATTCAGCGACCTATGAACCAATTCTCGATAAACGACGAAACCCTAACACCCGAACTGAGAAAGATTTGAACCACTTACTTCTAGATATACGAAAACAGAAAACTCTCCACGACCCACAAAAGTATCAACTGGACACACAGACATATTATCATCTTCACAGCACTGACTCGACTCCTGCCACTTTCTACGACTCCCAAAAATCCATAAACCAACCAAACCACTAAGTCCCATTACCAGCTGTGTTGGTTCTGCAACCTATAACCTTTCGAAACATATTGCTAGAATATTATCCCCTCTACAAGGTAATCAGTATGTTATACAAAACAGCATGGACTTCGCTATGAAAATAAAAGAACACACAATACATGACGATGAACGCATGGTCATCAATCCCGGTGGATCTTGCCGTAGACGTGGTCCGTAAAAAAATTAGAAAGTGATGATACCTTATCTAACAGAACTGATCTATCCATGGATAACATTCAAACTTTTAAAATTTGTTTTAAACCATAGTTTTTTTCATTTATAACCAAGTCTATTATAAACAAGTTTTCGGCTGCGCCTTGGGGTCGCCTGTAAGTGCCATTATTGCCAATCTTGTAATGCAATTCATTGAAGAAAAAGCCATTCAATCAGCTTGCACTCCTCCTAAATGGTGGTATAGATTTGTTGATGACAGCCATTCATGCCTTCATAAGGACGACATCGAAGATTTTCTAACACATTTAAACAGCATTAATCTTCATATTAATTTTACAATGGAAATGGAAAAAGACGAGTGCTTACCTTTCCTGGATATCTTAACGAAACGACGCGAGAATAACATAACTATGGAGGTATACCGGAAACCAACACACACGGACAAGTATTTGGACTTCAGTTCTTGCCATCCATGCAGTCAACACAAGCGGTCTGTGGTTAAGACATTACTAGATAGAGCAAAGAAAATTCCATCTACGACACCAGGTAAAATTGGCGAAGCTAAGTACGTGCGTGCGGTCCTGAGAGAAAATGGTTATCCTATTGGTTTCCTAAATAGTTGCAATCAACAACCGAACAACAATAGTACACAGAGGGAAACAAGACAAATTAACGTAAATGACTTTTATACAACATTACCATACATCCAAGGAGTATCTGAAAAGTTAGCTAGGATCCTAAGAAAAGAGGGGATCAAAGTAGCGTACAAGCCTGTTAATATACTATCTCAGATTTTCAACAAACCAAAGGACAAAAGAGACAAAGATCAAACAACGGGAATCGTATATAAATTACCTTGCAAGGACTGTGATTTCGTGTATTATGGTCAAACAAAGAGATCTCTTAAGACCAGATCAAAAGAACATCAAAAAGCTTGTTTCATAAACGACGGAATTCCAAAGTGGCCCAACACGCAAACAATGAACGCCATGCATTCGATTTCACAAATATATCCATCGTAGACAAGGAGAATAATTGGCACAAAAGAACCTTTCTTGAAGCGTGGCATTCAATCGCTGACACAAAAGCAGGAAATGAACACATACAAATTCCATCTATGTATAAATCCCTGATGACTATTCTTTAATTATGCTATTTTAGTTTTTTATCTTGACAGTTATGTAAATATACTTTTTATTGTGGAAAACTGTCTATATTTAGAAACTTGTTTACTGTAAAAAACCAACCTATAAGGATCAAGGTCAAGGGTCGTTACCTTGTCACCTTGGTAATAGTGTGAAATTGATCTGATCATTGGGACAGTGAGAGCGTGCGAGACCTGTGATATATTTTAAGCGTTTTATCAATAAATGTAGAAAACTTCCAACGTTTTCTACACTGTGGCACCTCCGACGGGATCGTGATTGCGACGGGGACGTGTTGGTGATCAAACATCGTGATTTGTGAGAGACTGTGACCTAGTGATTGTACGTTAATATATATTTTGACTTCATGAACTGGAACTAATAAACAAACATCTAAAACAATACGAAAACATGGATAAAGCAATTGGTGAGCTAAGCGGAAAACTAAAAACCTTGAGTTTTCGAATCAAGAAAACGGAAGAAATAATCAACACAGGCGACAAGGAAGCCTTAGAAAGACAACACATGTCGATTGTCAACATTTCTTCGACAGTGAACACACTGAAAGAAACCATCGATTGAGAAAAGAAATTCGCCGAGGGAGAAACCGAAGAACAAATCAACGATTGGGGAATAGAAACTGAAGCGATGCTCGCTTAAGCTGATCAATGTGGAAGACGAATTGTAAAGGAACTTAAGGCAATGGAATTTGCTGTGCAAGAAACGCTTGTTCTTCAAGAGCAAAAGTTAAAGCTTGAATTCGAAAAGATTTCAACCAAGCAAAAATTAAAGCAAGAGCAAGAAGCGACAGATATCGCACATGCACAGCAACTAGGATTCTAGAAAAAGAAGATGGAACTTAACCTAGAGTTTCAACAACAATTAAAACAAGCCAAGACTGGCAAGAGTGATGAGACCAGCTTTGATTCGTCTTTGCAATTTTCGGGCATGGCTAAAATGCCGAAGTTGGTCATCTCTAAATTCAATGGAACACCTCAAGATTGGGTGAGGTTTTGGGGACAGTTCGAGGCTGAAATTGACAAAACCAACGTATCTGCTATCACTAAATTTTCGTACCTGAAGGAACTAGTCGAAGTGAAAGTGCGCAATCTCATTGATGGACTACCTTTCACCGAACAAGGTTATGATAAAGCGAAGACCCTTCTAGAAAAGCGCTATGGCCAAACCAGTGAAGTTGTAGGAGCATACGTTCGAAATATCCTTGAACTTCCATCCATTCAAGAGAGAGATGTCGCCAAGATACACGGGTTTTATGAGAAGTTATTATTTAACGTCGAGTCATTGCAAACACTGAAGAAACTGAACGAACTTGACGCAGCTGTAAGATTTACATTGGATAAACTAACGGTAATAAAGCACGAACTTGCTTTAATCGATGATAAATGGAGCGATTGGACCTTCACGCAGTTTCTGGCAGCTTTGGAAACCTGGACAATTGACAACCCACTTTCAGCAGATATCAAACGAGTGCGAAAGGATCGTAGTATGAATGCCTTCAATTCCAACCGTGGTGATGTACAAGCGTCGTCGAGAGTTTGTGCTTATTGCGAGAGCAAAACCCATAAGGCCCTCAACTGTGACAAAATCAAAGAGATGGGGGAAAGAAAAAAGATCCTTGCATCTAAACGCCTATGCTTTAATAATAATAATAATAATAACTTTATTTATATAGCGCTAAATCCTAAAGTTCTAAAGCGCTTTACATGAATTTACAAAATAAGAAAAATAAAAAATTAATAAAAAGAAACTATACTAGATTACAAGTTAAAAATTCAGTAAAAAGCCTTCCTAAAAAGATATGTCTTCAGTTTAGATTTAAAGCTATCAATGCTAAAACTACATTTGATTTCATAAGGCAAATCGTTCCATAACTTAGGTGCACAAACTGAGAATGCCCTATCACCATAAGTTTTAAGGTTGGAAGATGGAACATCTAATAAATACTGTGATGAAGACCTTAATTGTCTAATAGGAACATAGTTATTAAGTAAGTTACTAATATATATAGGAGCCAAATTATTAAGGGCTTTGTAAGTTATTAACAATATCTTAAATATTATGCGTTGTTGCACAGGGATCCAATGCAGTTCCTTAAGTATAGGTGTAATATGATCAAACTTATTCCTACTCATAATAAGACGAGCTGCACAGTTTTGAACTAATTGAAGTCTATGGATAAGATAACTAGGCAGTCCATACAACAAAGAGTTACAATTATCTAACTTGCAAGTAATAAAAGCATGCACTAAAATTTTGATGTTATCCGCCGATAGATATTTCCTAATACGAGATAAATTTCTGATGTGGTAGAAACAAGATTTACAAATTGCACTAATGTGTCTCTTATAGTCCATGTTACTGTCAAATATCACTCCGATATTTCTTGCTGACTCTGAGGGCGTAATTAGCTTATTGCCAATGTTCACATCAGGAATCTCGAATTTGGGGCCAAACTGAGAACCAATTAGGAGAAGTTCCGTCTTGTCTGTGTTGAGCATTAATTTATTGGCCGCCATCCATTTACCAATGTCCATAATACACGCTTCTATCTTGGATGCAATGAAGACACCAGGTACTGTAGATTCGAATGACAAGTAGATCTGTGAGTCGTCGGCATAGAAGTGAAAAGACATGTCGTGTCTCCTGACAATATTACCAAGAGGATAAGTGTACAGTAGATATAAAATGGGCCCTAAGACAGAACCTTGTGGTAAACCATATATCAATTCAGATTGACTAGAATCGTGACCGTTGACAGAGACAAACTGATGTCGTTTTTGAAGGTAAGATGTAAACCAAGCAAGGGCTCTGTCTTTGATGCCAAAACATGAGGTGAGACGATTGAGGAGTATGCCATGATCCACTGTATCAAAGGCTGCGGATAGGTCAAGTAGTAGCAATACTACAGACCGGTGTTCATCGATTGCTCTCATTATGTCATCGTGGACTCTCAAAAGGGCAGTTTCAGTACTATGTTGCTTCTTGTAGGCTGACTGAAAGACTTCAGTCAAAACATTATCGTTGATGTAATTTATCAATTGTGAGGCAACAGTCTTCTCGATAACTTTGGAAATGAAGGCAAGATTGGAAACCGGTCTGAAATTCTTAAATTCCTCGAAATCCAGGTTTACTTTCTTTAACAACGGGGCGAGAAGTGCTATCTTTAGTGAGTCAGGCACAGTGGCAGATGTTAATGATGAGTTAACAATGTTAGTAATAACTGACAGTAAAATTGGCAGACATTGTTTCAAAATAGTAGATGGAATAGGATCGAGTGCACAGCATTTCAGTTTCTTAGACTTGATTAATATCAATACCTGGTTCATTGTAACAGGTTGAAAAGATAGCAATTCACAATTAGGGTGCACATCGTTTCCAAAGTCAATAGTAGAATTAACAGATGGTAAACTGTCTCGAAGGATCTTAATCTTATCATCAAAGAAGTTCATGAACAATTGAGCCAGATTATCTTCAGTTGTAGAAGAAGGATAATGTGGTTCACACTTCTTATTCAGAAGAGCATCAATACAATTGAAAAGAGTACGTTGGTTACCTTTATTTGATTCGATTACTGAAGCATAATAGATCTCTTTAGCCTCTTTTACCAAGGCATTAACAGCAATACATTGTTCAGCAAAAAATTGGTGGTCAATTTCAGATTTGCTGGAACGCCATCTCCTCTCCATCTTTCGCCTTTTCCTTTTCGCTATCATAATGTCGTCCGTAAACCAAGGTACAGTACGTCGTGACGTAACTGTTCGAGATTTCGTAGGAGCATATCGGTCTAACAATGACTTGAGTGTATTATTATACAGGTCGACCAATGCAGAAATATCTGGCACTGCGGAATCAGTAAGCAGAGGAGAATTCTCCAAATCGGAGCAAAAAGATTTCATGTCAATAGAACGTAATTTTCGATATGCCATCCGCTTTATTTTCTTTGGTTGTTTAATGAAATTGGTCCCAGGCATAGAGCAGCTGAATGCAAGAGCCAAACTGTCTGTCGATACTGCAAGAAGAAACACCACAGTTCGATTTGTGACCAACCTCGAGAACAACCACCAGAAGAACCACCAGAAGTGCGAGAGAATGGTATGACGGCCAGCCAAATTGGGAAATCAACAGTAATCCACCCAGTTGTTGTCGTGAAAGTTGCTGGATACAAGTTCAGAGCCCTCCTAGATACCGGTGCTAGTCACTCCTATGCCTCTTCAACGTTTGTGAAGCTAACGAAAGTGAAGCCTAAATCTTTTGATCTACGCCAAATCGCAATGCTTATGGGTGTGACCACCAGAAAAATGAAAGTGTACGATGTGTTAATGGAAGCAATAGCGGGTGACTTTCAACTTGACATAAGCCTGACAGAAATCGAGAAGTGTGAATTGTTAACCTTGGATAATCCAAATTACATGCAAGTGATCGACAACCATCCACATCTAAGAGACGTGCATATGGACGACGATGATAAGAAAAGCAGTTTACCAGTTCATATAATTTTGGGAGCAAATGATTTTTCCAGAATTCGCACTGGAGAACGCTTGCGTGTCGGTCGTCGTGGTGAACCTGTAGCAGAAATCACAAGGTTTGGATGGACATTGATGTCACCGGGTGCTGAGAGTGATTTGTCGCGTGTGTATGACTGTCCATCAACTCAACCACAGATTATGAACGTTTATGTGCCTTAGACGTTCTTGGTTTGGCAGACACCCCAGCCGGAGATCAAAGTGAAGTGTATGAAGAATTCAAAGAGCAGTTGGTTCGTTCTCCCGAAGGATGGTACGAGACCTCACTGCCATGGAAGGGGAACCATTCCCCCCTCCAAACCAACCATTCTGGAAGTATTCATCGACTAAGATCGTTGGTGCGCAAGTTACGCCGGACGAACATGTTATCAGATTATGACAATGTTATTCGTGAGCAGTTAGAGGACGGTGTTGTCGAGAAAGCTCCTGAGCAAGTGAAGGGGAGAGAGTTTATATTCCACATCGTGCAGTCGTAAGAGAAAATGCGGAGACTACAAAGCTACGTGTGGTATACGACGCTTCTGCCCGTGCAACTGACGATGCACCATCACTTAATGAATGCTTAAACGCTGGTCCATCCTTACAGAATAAGTTGTGGAGTGTGCTTACTCGTAATCGTTTTCATCCAGTAGCTGTTGCAGGAGATATACGTAAAGCATTTCTCCAAATACGTATTCGTGAAGCAGAACGAGATTCTCTACGATTCCACTGGTTGGTCAACATACATTCAAAAGAAGTTGAAACACTCCGTTTCACCAGAGCGTTATTCGGGTTAGCACCATCACCTTTCCTGTTGAATGGAGTGATTCAACAACATCTGGAGAGCTGGAGAGACCGTCTTCCAGAAAGTGTTTCTGTTTCGTTTCGTACGAAATTGTCGAGCAGCGATCGGAAAGACTCGGCATCTTTTGAACGATGGCAAGTTAAGGAAAAACCACGAGGTGAATTCGAGTCAAAATGGACATGGTTTATCGAAGATAGTGCTATCTACAGTACTTTTATGTTAATTTCGCAGCCGTGATTTAAGACTAAGGGACTACCGGGTAAATATTTGTCGGTTTGACATTTTCTTTATTCTAGGTAATCGTTATGGCTTATATATGTGTTTGTTCGTTATCTCATTTAGATTTCGAAACTATTGTATTGTTATTCATTAAACGAAACTTTACATATTTCTGGAATGGTGGTTTTACCTTGAACGGGTTAAGCGGCTAGCGAAACATTCGAAATCCGACTCTGAAGGCAAAGGAGAAGAGATACGAGCAAATAATTTCAAGGGCTAGTGGCAAAGTATTTGATCAATTAGAGATTTCTTAAAGTGGAACCACTGATAAAAATTCGGCTAAAATGGCCGACTACATCGAAAGCACCAAAATACAGAGGACAAGTGCGAAAAGTAAATTTACAAGAAAGCTTAAAGAGTTTCTAAAAGCAGTGGATGAGGACAAGGGACTAGAGATCGCGAACAGAACATACGAAGAGTTAAATGAAGCGTGGGGTAGTGCGGAATCCAAACATGACATCTATGTTACATTCATCAAGGACGATGACCAAGAAGAAGCTGATGCTTGGATTGAAGAACTCCAACAGAATTTCGGAAACGCGATGGAAAAGGAAATTAAATATACACAAAGTAAAGCAGCAGCTGATAAGAAGGCAGAGGAAGATGAGAGGCGACAAGAAACAGCTAAAAAAGACCAAGAAAGCTTCCAAAGAATGATAGAGCAAGCATTGATGAAAAGAAAAACAAGTGAAATTGTCCTCATTAAAATGGAAAGTGTTAATACCGCTCTGCAAAAATCTCAAAATGGATTAGATGCAGCTGTGGCAGATTGCAAGCAGGCTAACGTAAAGTACCTTGAACTTCTAGACAAAGACAAAGCCGATGTAGAGATTGACTGGACGAGAAAGATTCAAAGGGAATATAATAACATAACATCCAAGATAGCAGTAGCTATTGCAAAGAACAATGAGAAAAAACCGAAAGAGGAATCGAGTGGCCAAGGTAAGCAACTAAATGTAAGATTGGAAAAACTGAAAGTGCCAACCTTTGATGGAGACATTAGACAATACCCCAGATTTAAGAAGGACTTTGAGACACAAGTGTTTGCAAAGTATACCTAAAGAGTCTGCATCATATGCACTGAGGTCATGTCTCACCAAAGAACCACTCAGTGTTGTTAGAAGTGTAGATGATAACATAGATGAGATGTTAAAGCGCTTAGATGAGAAGTACGGCGACCCAGCAAAGATTGCAGATGTAGTAATTGACAGCATCAAGAGAGTGAAGGTGATAAAAGAAGGAGATTATAAAATATTTATTGAATTTGTCGATGTTGTCGAAGATGCCTATCAAGATCTGCTCAGGCTAGGCCTGGAGAAGGAAATCACTACAACCAGCTCTGTCAGCATTATTGAGAAAACATTGCCACCTGATATTCGAAAGGAGTGGGCCAAGCTGGTCAGTTTTGATACGAGTGAAGTCGACAAGAAGGACAAGTTTCCAAGTCTCCTAAAGTTTCTACTCAACCACAAAAGGGCTATGGAGTACGAGTCTAGCAATCTACGATCTAACAATACTCAATCTGTGGGAGGAACAGTTCACCTTACTGGTACCGAGAAAACAAGAGATAGCGAGAATCCTGGGGAAAATGAAAATGAGCAGAACGACAATGATTATAAGCCACAAAGCAGCAAGTGCTTATTTCACCCGAACAGTGATCATTGGACGGACACTTGCAATCTTTACCTATCAAAGTCAGCGGAGGAAAGATTTAGCATGTTAAAAGAGAAAGCAGCATGTTGGTCATGTCTAAGAGCGGGTCATCGATTGTCTGAATGCAATCGGAAAATAATCTGTGGTGAAAAGGGATGCAAAGGAACCCACCACAAAACAATCCACACCGAAAGGAAGCAGGGGGCCGCCTCAGCATGTGGCAAAATATCTAACAACAGTGCATGTCTTCTACAAATCCAGTTAGTCAAAGCCGATAAAGGTTGGATGAATGTGTTGTGGGACAATGCTGCATCTCTATGTTTTGTCACGTACAGTAAAGCTAAAGAGGAGAATCTTCGTGGAAGTTCAGTCCAACTCACAATTACTAAAGTTGGGGGAATAGATGAGAAGCTTATGTCACACAGGTACCAGGTCCCCCTGATAAACCAGTATGGCAAAACTGTGTTAATTGAAGCATATGGAATCGATAAAATCACATCGGACATTCAAAGTGTTAATGTTGATGGGGTGGTTCATATATTCAAGGGAGTTAGCGTAGGAGAAATCACAAGACCAACTGGACCAGTCGACCTCTTGATTGGTTACGAGTATGCCGGATTTCACCCTCAAGTGGAGAGAAGGAAAGGACACCTCCTACTACTGAGAAACCAGTTTGGAAAATGCCTTGGCGGAAAGCATCCTAGTATCCAGGAGACCCAGCCAAAGAACAAGCTGACGGATGCCAGAATCCTGCATGTTGCTGCAGTTAATGTTGAAGACTTCTACAATATTGAAGGTCTTGGAGTAGCTTGTTCACCACGTTGCGGGGGCTGCAAATGTGGGAAATGTCCAATTGGGAGCAGTGACTACACCCTGAAAGAAGAAAGAGAACTGAAACTAATTGAGAGCAAACTAACATTCAACAGTGAAGAGAAGAAATGGACAGCAGAATACCCGTGGATAAGGAACCCAAAAGAATTGCCTGACAACAAACGAGCAGCAATGGGGATGCTAAGATCAACGGAAAAGAGACTAGCCAAGAATCCCGAGCACGCGACTGTATACCAAAAGCAGATAGAAGATATGGTACACCGAGGTGTCGCGAAGAAGCTAACTTACGAAGATTTAGAGAGCTACGATGGACCCGTCCATTACATATCTCATCATGAAGTACTAAAACCTGACTCCAAGTCTACACCTGTTAGAATTGTCTTTAACAGCAGTGCCAATTACATGGGACACACTCTGAATGAATACTGGGCAAAAGGACCCGACCTGCTCAACAATCTTCTGGGAGTTCTGGTACGCTTCAGAGAGAATGAAGTTGCAATGATGGGGGACATAAAGAAGATGTATCACTCGGTGAAAATTGGAACGGTCGAACAACATACGCACCGATTCCTGTGGCGAGACATGGATACCAACAGAGACCCGGACACATTCATCGTCCAAACCGTATCATTCGGAGACAAGCCAGCAGGAACCATTGCTACAGTCGCTTTGAGAAAGACAGCTGACATGAGTAAGGTGGATTTCCCTGAAGCAGCCGAGGTTGTGAAGAACAACAGCTACATGGACGACATCTTAGACAGCGTCAAGACAGAGGAGAAAGCCTATCAGATGACCAAAGAGATAGAAGCTGTGGTTAACACCGGAGGGTTCGAGATGAAGAGCTGGCTCGTATCGGGCAAATCTACCGGCAGAGCAGACGTCCATATTGAAGAAGCAATTGACAAGGAAAAGGTTCTCGGAATCGCATGGAACCCTGGTAAAGACTGTTTCCACTTTGAAGTCAAACTCAACTTTTCTCCGAAAAAGAAAAAGCAAAGAACTGGACCAGATATAAACAGGGAACAGATTCATAGAGAAATCCCAAACCTCCTCACGAAAAGAATGATCCTCTCACAAGTTAACAGCATTTATGATCCTTTGGGATTAGCGGGTCCATTCACAGTTCGAGCAAAAATCATGATGCGGAGACTGTGGGGAAGTAAAACGAAGTTTGATTGGGACGATCCAGTCCCCGAAGAATGCAGACGAAGCTGGATAGAGTTTTTCAGCGACATTTTCGAAATGGAAGAAATCGAATTCAAGAGATGCCTAAAGCCGGCCGAAGCTGTCGGCAATCCCGTTCTGGTGATATTTAGTGATAGCTCACAAGACGCCTACGGAACGTGCGCCTACGCCAGATGGAAGAGTAGTGATGGAAGACACCAAAGCAGCCTGATGGCGTCCAAGAATCGCCTTGCCCCGGTGAAGAAGATGTCGATTGACCGATTAGAGTTATGTGCAGCTGTTCTAAACAAGCGGTTAAAGGCATTCATCGAGAAGGAATGTAGATATAAATTCGAGAAGTGCTATCATATCGTCGACTCCCAAATTGTTCGTGCGATGATCCAAAAGGAAACGTACGGCTTCAACACATTCGCAGCAACACGAATCGGTGAAATCCAAGAAGGAACAAACGCTGTTGACTGGTATTGGATAGAAGGAAAGCTCAACATCGCAGATTGGATTACGAGAGGAAAGAAACCAAGTGAGATCGGCCCCAACAGTCCTTGGCAGAATGGCCCAGAATTTCTGAAGAAACCTGTTTCTGAATGGCCTACAAAGCAAACATTCAATGAAGAAGAACTACCAGAGAGAGTCAAAACAGTAATGGCAACCAGGGTGACGGTGAACAACACTACATCGACGGAAATCGACAGCACCCGGTATTCTTCATACACAAAGTTGATCAGAGTTACAGCAAGGGTTATTGCCATAGCTCAAAGGAATCCCAAACCGACACTCAAGAATGCTTTTAAAACATTGACGCCGACGGACATTGAAAAGGCTGAAACATTCTGGATCAAGAAAGGCCAAGAATCAGTGAAACAACAGATGAGCGAAGGAAAATTCAAGCGCTTATGCCCAAGAACACGCGAGGACGGGATCATTGTAGTTGGCGGTCGAGCAGAGAAATGGTTGCAGATGAGCTATAACCAGCGCGAAGTCGTCCTCCTACCGCACAATCACAGATTCTCAAGATTATACGCCGAGCACATCCATAAGCAAGCTCACCAAGGAGTGGCAGCAACCGCAAGTAAAGTCCGGTCGAGGTATTGGATCACGGGACTACACAAGATGGTGAAGTCAATCAAGTTCAACTGTGTGGGGTGCAAGAAATTAGATAAGGAGCTCACAGGTCAAGTCATGGGGAAATTGCCAGAAGAACGTCTGAAACCTTCACCACCCTGGTCATGCACAGCGATTGACCTGTTTGGGCCCTTTAAGATTAGGGACGAAGTAAAGAAAAGGACGATAGGAAAAGCCTTTGGAGTGATATTCAACTGTCTGGCAACACGAGCCGTCCATGTCGATCTGTCACCCGACTACAGTGCAGAAAAGTTCCTAATGGTCTTACGACGATTTGTATCACTGAGAGGATATCCCGCAAAGCTTCGATCTGACAACGGTACGCAATTGACTGCCGCCAACGAAGAACTTCAGATCGTGACGAGAGCATGGAACTGGGAAGAACTGAAGGAGTTTGGAGTGACCCAAGGAATGCAATGGGACTTCACATCCGCGGACGCACCTTGGCAAAATGGATGTTCGGAAGCGTTGATAAAGTCCATCAAGAAAGCATTGAAAACGGCAATTGGTGACAGTGTTCTTACATTCTCGGAACTTCAAACGGTATGTTTTGAAGCTGCAAATTTGGTCAACGAAAGACCGATTGGAAGAAGCCCAACATCACCGGAAGATGGAACCTACCTGTGCCCCAACGACCTGCTGTTAGGTCGATCGACATCCAGAATACCAAGCGGTCCTTTCCGAGAGACAGATAACCCGACTCATCGTCACGAATTCGTTCAGAAAATCGTGGATGCGTTCTGGAAGAAATGGACGCGTGATCATTTCCCCAGTCTGATAGTGCAGCAAAAGTGGCACACGGCTCAGCGAAACCTGATGGTAGATGACATCGTGATGATACAAGACTCGAATCAAGTTAGGGGAAAATGGAAACTCGGGCGAGTCTCAAAAGTCAAACCAGGAGATGACGGCAAGGTTAGGAACGTCGAAGTACAATACAAGAATTTAAAGATTGGGGAACCAGTGGATAAATGTGGCGGACAAGATTACGTGACAGTCGAAAGAGCCGTTCATCGGTTGGTGGTGATTCTACCAGTGGATCAAGAAGATAAATGAAAGGAAGTCACAGAATCATGTAACGATGTTAAAGTTACGACATTTATATTAAACTTTACTAGTTATTGTTTTGGAGGTGGAGTGTTTCGTTTTCGTACGAAATTGTCGAGCAGCGATCGGAAAGACTCGGCATCTTTTGAACGATGGCAAGTTAAGGAAAAACCACGAGGTGAATTCGAGTCAAAATGGACATGGTTTATCGAAGATAGTGCTATCTACAGTACTTTTATGTTAATTTCGCAGCCGTGATTTAAGACTAAGCGACTACCGGGTAAATATTTGTCGGTTTGACATTTTCTTTATTCTAGGTAATCGTTATGGCTTATATATGTGTTTGTTCGTTATCTCATTTAGATTTCGAAACTATTGTATTGTTATTCATTAAACGAAACTTTACATATTTCTGGAATGGTGGTTTTACCTTGAACGGGTTAAGCGGCTAGCGAAACAGTTTCTGAAGCATCAAAGAGCCTGTATGTCGACGACTTCATTTCTGGAGCAACAACAGTAGCAAGTGCAAAGAAGCTGAAAGGTGAAACAACTGAGATTTTCAACGATGCCCAGTTCAAGTTGCATAAATGGAACTCAAATGTAACAGAACTTGAAACCAATTGTGATGATGATGAGCCGTCATTCGCCAAACAGCAGCTTGGACAATCAATAAGTCAAGGAGAAAGCAAACTTCTTGGCCTTCCATGGAATAAAGTCAACGATACCCTGAGTGTGACTTTTCCAACCAAACCAGCCGTTCTGACCAAACGTGGGATTCTTGCAAATTTAGCCAAAGTTTATGACCCTCTTGGACAAATATTGCCAGTGACCTTGCAAGGGAAACTAATCTACCGAGAAGCCTGTAATGAGAAGATTGCATGGGACGCGCCACTTCCCGAGGCTATTGTGACGCGATGGAGAAAGTGGGAAAGTGGTTTGCCAGTTTCTTTTTCTACTCAGCGCAGCCTTGTAACCTATCAAGAGCCAATTGATGAGGTTCAGATACATGCCTTTGGAGATGCTAGTGGACAAGGTGTGAGCGCTGCTGTGTATGCTGTTGTAAAGCAGAAGTCAGGAACCAGTCAATGTTTGCTAACAGCTAAATCTCGTCTTGCTAAACAAGGATTGACCATCCCACGATTAGAACTTGTTGCAGGGCATATGGCAGTAAATATTGCGGTGAATGTTCGTGATGCTTTAGATGGCTTTCCTCTTGCCTCAAACATCCAGTGTTGGTTAGACAGCACAGTGGCCTTACATTGGTTAAGTGATCATGGGGAGTATCGACAGTTTGTAGCTAATCGTGTAAAGAAAATGCAAAGCCATCCAAACACCTTGTGGCGCCATGTACCTACTGATGAAAATCCTGCCGATCTGGGGAGTCGGGGTGGCAGCGTGACAGAAGTAGAGATGTGGTGGAAAGGACTTCAGTGGCTTGCAGATCCAGAGATATGGCCCATCAACATCGTGACGCAATCCAACCATGAGAGTACAGCAGAAATGAAGGTTCAACGAGAACTTTTCGCAGGTGCGGTTGAAGGTAGTGATGACCTTGATCAAATCCTCGAAAAGTTCGGCTTGCGCAAAGCCATGAGGATTTGTGCATGGATCTCGCGATTCAAGCACAATTCTCGACATCCTTCAAATCAGACCCAGGGTCCCTTATCCACGCAAGAGATTTCTACTCAAGGATTATTTTGGATCAAAAGAGCACAAAAGCAAGGGATGAGTAACGTGAAATTTGTGGAAGACAAAGTGCAACTGAATTTACAACTAAACTCAGACGGAGTGTGGGAGTGCAGGGTCGCATTCAAGGTGAGTACCCAGTGTATCTTCCGGACTCTACTCTCTATACAGCGAAGGTGGTAGAATGTGCCCATACAACTACTCTACATGGTGGAATTGGCCTCACTATGGGCAAAGTTCGCGAGAAATTGTGGGTACCTCGTCTTCGAAAGTTGGTCAAGCGAATCTTGAAACAGTGTTGGGGATGCAAAAGATTTCATGCAGTTGCTGTCAACCGCCCACCAGCCGGCCTGTTGCCAAAAGACAGAACCGAAGGGGATACACCTTTCAATGTGATCGGAGTCGATTTTGCCGGTCCGATAACCTACCTGCAGACACCGAAGAAGAAGCAGAAGGCTTATGTAGTTCTATACTCGTGCAGTTTAACTCGTGGAGTATTCCTAGAACTTTTGCCAAGCTTGGAGACTGGAGAGTTTATCTTGAGCCTGAAGCGTCTCATAGCACGACGGGGGAGACCGTCAAAGGTATACTCTGACAATGGTAAAACCTTTGTAGCCGCTGCGAAATGGTTAGCCAAGGTGCGCAAAGATGAGAAATTCAACGATCTTCTGAGGAAATATTCGATAACCTGGCAGTTCAACCTTAGCCGCGCCCCTTGGTGGGGCGGCCAATTTGAACGTTTGATCGGCCTGATGAAGTCTGCATTCTATAAGACCGTGGGGCAATGCCTACTTACCTGGGATGAGTTAAGTGATGTACTTCTTGACGTAGAAGTGACGCTTAACAATCGACCGCTTACGTATTTAGATGATGACATCCAACTTCCACCGCTAACACCTAATTCCTTGTTGTTTGTCAATGCGAATGTCTTGCCAGAGCTAGCACCTTACCATTTGGTAGAGAAGGATTTGAAGAAAAGAGCGAAGTTTCTGCAAAGGAGCAAGGATGCAATGTGGCGTCGCTGGACGTCGGAATATTTGCGAGCACTTCGTGAACGACACCGCCTGAAGCACGACGACAAGGAGGTTAGCTGTTGGAGATGTCGTAATAATCAAGTCAAGTGAACGTAATCGGAACTGTTGGCCTCTAGCCATCGTAGAAGCACTAAACTTCAAACCGGAAAAAGCTGTTTGGAACGTGCAGTACAACATTTGTACCCCCTAGAATTGTCTTGTGACCGACCGCAACCACCGAAGCCGAAACCACTCAACCATGATGCAAAGTCATTCAGACCACGGAGAGCAGCAGCAATCGAAGCTGAAGCTCGAATAAAAGATATAGTTATGGATGAACAATGAACACTAACAATTATTGAGACATTAACATTCTTTAGTTTATCATTCAAATTTATTGTTCTTTACAAGTTTTCTGTGAACATATATCTCGTTACGAGATATATGGGGGAGTGTGTGGAAAACTGTCTATATTTAGAAACTTGTTTACTGTAAAAAACCAACCTATAAGGATCAAGGTCAAGGGTCGTTACCTTGTCACCTTGGTAATAGTGTGAAATTGATCTGATCCTTGGGACAGTGAGAGCGTGCGAGACCTGTGATATATTTTATGCGTTTTATCAATAAATGTAGAAAACTTCCAACGTTTTCGACATTATCTTGTATATATACGCCTATATTTCGGCCTTCAAAACATTTTTAACTGAGGAAGACTAGAGTTTTCTAGTCGAAACGTCTTTGTACCAACATTTTAGTCAGTGTCAAACAAATATATTTTAATAAATATCTGTAGCTTATATGAATCCTGACTGCCATTTTAACATTTATCGTCAAATATATATATATATATATATATATAAACATCACAATCTTAAAGATGGGATGTGGGATATACCACACTGCTCTAAAACACATATCATCAAGAAGTCTTACGTCATAATTCACTCAGTACTGCAAAAAACAGTTTTAACTGAGTGGACTGACAACTAGATGAGCTAGATGAACTAGATGATATATATATATATATAGATTTTCGCTTACCTCAAAACTGGTCTGCTACAACTTGTTTCATCTGTAAAAAGAATCTTCAGGCAGTGACTTCAGGCAGTATATATATATATATATATATATATATATATATATATATATACGAACTATTCGTGAGAAATCTATCCCTGCCACGCCGAGATTATCACCCGCGCTTGCGAGGGGATTACATAACCTTGAATAACTCAAGAACGAGATAAGATATGAAAGAACTACAAATGCAATTCTTTATCGTTTTAGGAGTTCTTTTAATATTCAATAAAAAATCATCTCAATTTTCGTTGCATAAGCACTTCAAAGAAAAATAAAGGAACATTCTCATTACAGGCTATTACGATCCCATTCTCTCCTCTCTTTCCTCCTTCCCGTCGTTCTCCATGCGCTTTAGTTTGCTGGCCCACGCCATCGCCACAGGTAAATTATAGAAACCTCTGCGGAGGAGAGAGAACAAGGGCTACATCAACTCTGCCTATGCAGCATAACACTTTTATATTATATTAGTAGAAACGTAACTGTTTAATACAAATTATGTAATCTGATTAGCTACGCTACTTCCTACGCTACTTCCTTAATTACCGAGAACGAGGGATGTGTGCTTTATATAGCCCAGAGGATGCGTAGCGTCCGATGGCTGTATATCGCATACATCCCTACGTTCGAAGTAATTATACTGACTTATTTCATGATTGAGTAGGTTTTCTAACAAAATGTTGTCCATTTTTTCACCTTGGACAAAGATTTTCCTAGTTTTTTTCTTCATTTATTATCTAACTAGAAATACGAATTCGCAATAATCCCCTCGCCGCCTTTTCTACCACTACTCCCCACCCCACCGCTAGAGTTTCTTTCCCCCATACATGGTCCCCAGTGCCAAACCGCGTCTATCGATAACAAACCTTAAAAGCCGGTTCGTCGTATGTAGATTTTGAACGCTACCTCGGCCAATATTTACTCGATTTCAATTCTGAAAACAGTTTTGGAATTACGGCGTCTACATACGTAACGTACGTCTCTCTTATATTGCGAGAACGTGTATACCCTTCGTAAAAACGGTTTATGTACTTAGAAATTATTCGGCAATCAGCCAGCCCGGCCAAACGGCCTCGTAGTAAATGTATCCTGCACGTTAGTGCAGAAGAGCTATTGCTATACCCTCGGCGTCCGCGTCCGTGTCTCCGGGCCAAATGATAAGTTCAGCGTTAAGGTCAATATTATGAAATGATAAGGTCAATATTATGAAATGATAAGGTCAGCGTTAAGATGATCAATTTTCAATGTGTTTATATACCCCACACGATAACAAGCTTTTTCTTGAGCTTTCACTATTTTGTAGTGATAACTGATCATGATATGTAAACTCTAAGATGAATTACATATTATTCAAAATTCAGAAATATATTGTTTTCAAAATATGCACATGATTATAATTTAGCTAGTTCAAAGACGGAGGAGCCTCTCTCCTCCTCAGAGGCTTCCAATGCAGTAGAGGGGGGTTATATGAGTTCGGATAAGGAATGCGGTAGAAGGTAATGGGGCGAGCGGAGAAACGAGACCTCTGCAAGATTTCAGGCCAAATATGGCGCCAAACCGGGGGTGCAATCTTTTTTGATATAT
The DNA here is from genome assembly GCA_035772405.1 of Chrysogorgia sp. JL179-B06. NCBI lineage: Eukaryota > Metazoa > Cnidaria > Anthozoa > Scleralcyonacea > Chrysogorgiidae > Chrysogorgia > Chrysogorgia sp. JL179-B06. Next base: position 1,760,455 of record JAYKKM010000244.1, read on the forward strand.
TCGAGACTCGAGAGAACAACATATTAAACGTATCATTAATCTGAATAATTCATCCCTGCTGTGATATATTCGAGAGAGCAACACGACGTACGTTAATCTGAATAATTATTTCATGTTGATATATTCGAGAAAGCAACATTACATTATAGTGATTATACGTTTATAATCTGACAAATTCATGACAGAGTTTCTGAGTTTCTGAAAAACATGTTGTCCCGTTTGTTCTAGACAAACTTGCCATCGATCGAGATATCTTGGAACGATGTGCTCAAAATATCGACTTTAGAATCTACAGAACAGTTCATATCAACAGCAACTGCCTTCTGGCTCGAGTGTAAATTATCATCCGGCTCTTCCAAGTTCCATCGCATCAAAACAACGTTAAGATACATAAATTAAGACGTCAGCCAAACGCTCTTGGTTGCATGTCTCCTTACATGAAAAATTCGAACGAGAAACAAAAGGATTGCCGAGATATAAAACGGATTACAAGAAATCGCCGATTTCGTTAAGATATCGCCTGAAATCTGGCAGAGGCTTCCTCTCTCCTCTCGTTTCTCCGCTCGGCGCTCGCCCGCGTTCCGATTTTCAGCGGTTTTCCTCGTCCCATTACCCTCTATAACCCCCTCTACTGCATTGGAAGCCTCTGAGGAGGAGAGAGCGGAAGAGCGATTATAGAATATCCGTCAACATTTTAACTTGAATTTACTGACATAAATCAAGAATGTGAAATCGTATTTATTAATAACTTTTAGCCAAGTAATTTTAGCTATGTAATTTTAAAGAACGAAGCAATTCTAGTATGACAATTTTCAACAATTGGACACGGTTTAATGACCATTTAATAGTAAGCGTTACCGTGGTATTCTGTTCCTACTGACCTAGCGGCTTCGTTCTTTAAAAAATCCCGTTTATTTTTGTCCTGGAGTTCTCCAATATATGAATTAAACCTATTATAGATAAAATAATTTTTTAAAGAACGAGCCAGTTCTATACAGTGCTAACTAAAATTTACTCATACAAATTTCTGTGTCCGGTACACGAAGTAAGATCTATCCCTTACTTGATTCTAGAAGACTTAAAATTATCGAATACTTCTACTCACTTTTTAATTTCTGGCTTTCCCTCTCCCTTCTTTCCATACTGGTGTGTCTTAGAATGGTTTCTATTCTTATATACAGTAGCTTTCAGGCACAATTGCTCTCTGATGCTGTTTTACTTCAGTGTTTACGTTTCTAAATATAAATCTTCGCTTGACTTGACAACTTTGCGTTTCGATCAACATTTCTAAAATCAACCACTGTTCCTTGCATTTGAGGGACTAACTATTGTGATCAATGGCTTATAGATTTACAACAATTTTCACAAGATCTGAATAGGTTATATTTGCTTTTATTTGGCATATCACTCATAAATGAATTGCAGTACTGTGTTTACAATATGGAGCAACTGGCAAGCTCGGGATGTGCGCTCAGGAACGCTTCTGTCCCCTTCTGTGCCCGCATACTCATATTCTGTGCTGATACTGTTCTCGACTTTTCCTTTTGTCTTTTTTAAAAATTAGTTCCACGCGATATCTCACATAACAAAGGAAAATTTTATTTTCCGCCCAGTGGAGATTCGACGCTTATGGCGTTTTTGATTAGGCGAATATTTTCGCGCGAAGCGAATTTCTATATTCATATTTTTGATTAGTTCCAGCTGAGAGCTCATAAGTGACATGCATAGGACGTAATTGGACAACCATACATGTAGTTGGGACAAAGAGTGTTCATTTGACTATTCTATGACAATAAGCCAGTCCGTCGGATAAATCTTATTTCAATTCATAATATCAAGCTGGGGAATTCAGTATAACGAATTTGCAAGTGTAAATAGAAATGCAAATGTATATTGTGGTTTTAGCCTGATGTTATGAATTAAAATAAGTTTTATCCAGACGCAGAACACGTCATTTTGACACGCAGTGGACATTACGAACTTGCTTATTAGATAAATTTACCCAAGAGTATTGCATAATATGTGGTGATTTCAAGATTGACTGCAGGCTATCAGATGAAGGTCACAAACAGCAGATAGTTAAAATATTTGGTTCCTCATATCAGCAAAAGTTGCATCTACCTTCCTACAACCGATAATGGATCACTTCTGGATCATCTGTACACCAATATTGAAGACGAATACGCGTTACAAGTGGAATTTATGAATCATATTTTTCAGACCACAAACCGGTGTGGTGTGCCTTAAAATAGATGAGACATGTATATATAACACATACATCATAATGTTCGCTTCATAATATGTCTTACACACAGGTTAAAAGTTAAAAAGTTTAAAAACTACCAAACGTAATTTTCGACTACAATGTCATCTTCAGGGTACAAGTTAACCGTTCGAACGGCTAACTGAAACCGTTCGAACGGTTAGCCGTTCGAACGGTTAGTAACAGGCGCCGGTTATATCAAACCGTTCAAACGGCTTCTTAAAGCGTTCGAAAGCCTTACCGAACGGTATAGGGAAACGGCATTTTCATGCCGTTCATTGTTCGCTAAAGCGTTTAACTGAAACCGTTCTAAGGGCTATTAGCGCGAGCGTTTAATCGGGTTTACATTGTATACACGAATTCAAACGCCGGATTATGACGAGCGCATAATGGTTCAGTTATAGGCGTAAGAATAAAGAGTTTGGTCAAACAGCCAACTAGGCCGTGGGCCGTGTTTTAAAATTCGCTTTGTAGTAAAGTCGCTTAATAATTGTCAGGTGTGAGAACACGGAAAGACATCTCTATACCGTAATGCCTATTACATAGCCTATGAGATTATGTTTGTTGTTGCCAACACAGACTCACTTCATTTGACGAATTGCGGTTAACTAATACATTGGACGCAATTCCTAATCGCTAACTGAAACCGTTCTAACAGCGTTCGAATGGCTTCCCCAAAGCGTTCGAACGCCTTATAAGCAAAGATTTACGCAAAACTGTAAGCAAAATGTGACAAGAAATAATTTTATATCATTCGAACGATTTCAACTAGTCTACATAAAGATTATTGATGCGCAATTGACATTTTTCGCATGATCCCCATAGCTGTCCTTCCGGAACAACCGCGAAAGCAATACAGCATGATCCAAACTTCCCCGCGTTCTCTGGACTTTTCTGCTGCTGGGAAACTATGAAATTTGACAGTTTTCCGTTCGAATGGTTTGATAAAACGTTCAAAATTATTAACAGAACGTCCAAACGGTTTCGTTAGCCGCTCAAACAGTTGTTAACCGTTCAAACGGTTTCGTTAGCCGTTCGAACGGTTTTACTTTAGCAACGGTTACGTTAGCCGTTCGAACGGGTTTGTTAGCCGTTTAGTTAGCCGTTAGTTGTGGTCAACCGTTCGAACGCCTGTTATTATCCGTTCGAACGCCTGTTATTAACCGTTCGACCTCCTGTTGTTAACCGTTTAGTTAGTTTGCGAAACCGTTCGAACGTTTTTCGAAACCGTTCGAACGCTTTTACAAGCCGTTTGTCATCCGTTCGCCGTCCGTTTTTTTGGCCGTTTAAACGGAAAAGCGTTAAGGTACGTTTTCGCGTGGAGGGTCACCTATAATAAAATTGTCGTATATTATGTAATAAAAGATTCCTGGTAGCATATAGGAATAACGAGACCATTGGTTGCGTTATAAAACAACCCATAGTTATAAGCAAGCTTATAAGCGACCTTTAGGGCTTTGTCACCTATCCCTCGTTTTGAACGTTATCTCGATCAATATTTAACCGTTTTCAATTGTGAAAACAGATTTGGAATTGGCGAGTGTAAATACATAACACACGTACCTATTATAATATATATATCGCTAAATCGTAGAATGCCCGTCCACTTTATACACAAATATCCAGCATATATCAATAGTGTATACATATACGCAAATTACAATAAACTGTATACGTTATCTCGATCAATATTTAACCAATTTCAATTCTGAAAACAGATTTGGAATTAGCGAGTCTAAATACATAACACACGTACCTGTTATTTTACGCAAACGTGTATACCCTTCGTAAAAACCTCTTTATGTTTTAGTTCTTCTGATCACAAATCAATAATGGCCGCTAGCTAGAATTTCTCTGCTCAAATATAGTCCGACTCAAACGGATCACCCAAAACGACATTTTACTACCTTATAAGGAGTTACCCTACCATGTGCGGCTTATATATATATATAAGCATAAATATATATAAGCATATATATAAGCGCACGCTCACTGCTTGCAGTTTGAGCACTCTGGCATGGTTTTTGATGTCCCACATTTGTGTGGCATCAAGGGTGACTGTAAATAGCAGTTACCTTCATCCTGCTCATCAGCACTACACTGATGAGGCCCAAAAGGCCGAAACGGTACCGTCTGTAGTTATATATATATATACCGGGTGACCCAAAAAAAAGTACTCCGGTTTGATTCATAATAACTTCTAAACGAGTGAAGCTATTAAACTGAAATAACTTTCATTAGATAGATAGAAGACTAACTTAGATTTTGAAATATGACAGTTGTATTTTACTTAAAAATTCACGGAGATATTAATGTTCAAACTCGGTAGCATATTTCTGGATGTGTCTAAAATATGCAAAAAACGCCGTATCAAATATTAATCAAGCTTTGCTCAACTGAAACACGCACTATTAGCAGTAAATAAATGACACTTGACAAATTGTTTATTATGAAACGAAGTATTATTATTTACAAAATACAAGCAAGATTTATTCGTTCGGAATCGCGTGTCCTCTAGCACGAATGCACTGCCTAGCCCGTGACACCATTGCGTCGAAGGAGTCATGGATCATTCGTTGTTCTAGATTACGGCATGCTGCGAAGCTCTTCTAAATTCTACGGTTGCTGATCATGTGGTACATTCCAAATTTGTTCATGTTCAGAATAAACTCAGAATGAAACACAATCAAACCATAACTCCATAAGACATAACATGCAACTCCCCAGAGACATCCAACATTAAGAATTTGATACGGCGTTTTTTGCATATTTTAGACACATCCAGAAATATGCTACCGAGTTTGAACATTAATATCTCCGTGAATTTTTAAGTAAAATACAACTGTCATATTTCAAAATCTAAGTTAGTCTTCCATCTATCTAATGAAAGTTATTTCAGTTTAATAGCTTCACTCGTTTAGAAGTTATTATGAATCAAACCGGAGTACTTTTTTTTGGGTCACCCGGTATATATATATATATATATATACGAATCTTTAGTGAGAAATGAGTCCCTGCCACGGTGAGATTATCACCCTCGCTTCGCGACCTCGCTTGCGAGGGGATTAGTATTCATAGGGCTGTATGCTATATACAGGGTGTATAAAAAAAAGCGCAACCTCAAAATTTCCCAAGAAATTCACTATGTTCTTAAACACAAAAGATTTTCGCCCCTGGGAATTTAAAATAGCTTGTAATCGTATTCCAGGGGCATAACTGTCTAATTACTACAAACTCGAGCACGTAAATCAGAATTGAGTCGAAATTTATGCATTTATTTAATGGGAAGTTGTTTAGTTTACAAGTATCAACAACAGTTAAATTCCCAGAGGCCTAAAATCTTTTGTGCTAATAAAAAGAAAGTGGATTTCTTGGGAAATTCCGAGGTTGCGCTTTTTTGATACACCCTGTACAGCCCGCCGTACATCGAAGAAAACCGACTCAATCATGAAATAATTAAGAATTATAGAACGAACCCGAGTTGTTATCATCGTTATTGTTATCATTGTTTATTCACACAAAAGACAGAGAAACTTTTTAGACCATAATTATTTCTCCTCTTTAGGGACCAAAGAGAAATGGGTTGGGTAAGGCAAATTTTTGGCGGTAAAAGGTTGGATAATATTTTTTGTTTCATTATAAATATCGGTTAACAAATTTTAAAACAAAATAAATAAAATAAATCAGTGTTTAATGTCTATAATTATAATAATAGTGATACAATATAAAACATATAGATTCATGCTTGTTCAAAGACAGTGTCGGGTAAAACCTCTTGTTAGAGGTTTCTTGTTTTATGTTTATAAATAGTAACACAAACTTCAACTTCCTTAGAATATTGTAATGATATCATACTATATGAACCAATATTTAACACTATAAATATCAGAGAAATATCTAAAGGTTATTGATTATAGTAAGGGAGGGACAGTAGGCAAAGGCGCGTTCATTACTTACGGCTGGGGGGTTGGTACCGAAGAGAAACAAGTTGAAACCAAAAAAAGGTTTTCCCCAAACTTTCAAATACTGGATTAGTTTGTTCTACCCAACCATCACAAGATGATGATGAAACCATGAACATATCACATGTTATACTGCATACATGTACTGTATATCATATATGCATACCCTTTGCCTACTGTCCCGCCCTTACTATAATCAATATGCATAGCTCCCTTATTATTATGTTTTGTAAAACACTAAATATATTTTATTAATAAAAGGACATTCGTTCGCTATTAGACTCTCGTGATAAACTTTTATTTTCTTTTTTATAACGGGAGCAATGAGAGTCGCCAGACAACTCTCATACTTGTTCTTGTAATGTTTCTCTCATTTACTCTCACCCAGCTCGTTTGATGTTATTGTCAGTTGATGATACAGAAATCGTTGTTTCCTCCAGTCAATCAATGCAACCTTGTTAAGTCATATAATCCATGAGATGCCCGTTTCCTTCAAAAGTGAGGTCTTTGTGAAAAATTATTACAAGCCGATAATTTCAGAAAATTAGTCATTGTCACCTATTCTATAACTCATCTCTTATTTTCTCATATCTAATTGGGTTTACAAAATCATGCAGGCTATATGTGATAAAAAATGCTAATGTTAGGATGTGATGATGCTAAAGGTCAGCGTCTTCAACGTGCCCTTTCAAATATAACTGACTGTCTTTTTTTTTCACGTAACTTCCGAATTCTACCACTTGTCCCAGGTTATTAGTAAACGAGTAGCCCTTTTTGCTGGAAGAAAACGTGTTCATGACGGCCACGAGACCACCTTTGCTGTCTGTTTCTTTGCAATTTCCGCGAGAACTAGTGGCAGCAGAATCAGCAAGTGTATGCACTTCTTCCCGTTTCTCACTGTTCCTCTTCTTAATATTCTTTGGCAGAAAGGTCTTATATTTGTCTCTGGTTGCCGAGGGCAAGACAAAGAAAAAGACGAAAACAAGAAAACCTTGGAGGGAGTTGAAAATACAGAAGAGATACTGGAAGACTAATTTGGCATCGTTGATAGCGAGGATTCCAAACAGCCAGGTTAGACCAAGGACTACTTCGATAGCAGCGCCTTGCCGAGCTTGCACAAACCCTAATCTTTTTTGGACAGCGGTGATCTTACTTCCAGATAACAAAAGTGAACGAAAGATGAGAACGAAAGCGATGGAATTTGCAACAAGAATGAGCAAAACCGGAGTTAGGAAAGAGACATAGAACGGAAGGCCATGGAGACGGCAACTAAAAAACAAAAGTATTAGTTAACGTTTACGTATAAGTCTAAAGTCTAAGTATCAAGACAAAGATGAACGTCTAGCTCTAAAGTCTATCGTGGTATGCCGAACGACAGACGGCAGACAAATGTGAAATTATTATCAAGAGAATATAAGAAAATGGATTTTTTATGCGCGTGAAAAAGCACCAATGCTCGCTGAAGCTCAAGAACGCAAAGCGTTACCGAGACCATATACTGAAGCTGGCAAAAACAGCTTTCATTATCAGGGGACGGTTCTCTGGAATAGTCTATCGAGAGATATAAGAAGTCAGGGCGATATTAGATATTTTAAAAGCTTATTAAATCGTAGTTAGGTTATTAGTCATTAGGTATCATTAGGAAACAAAATTTTAAAATTGTAGTTAGGTTATTAGCTATCACGTAAATATTTTTTTTTTATACATTTGTAATTATTTTAAAGTGTACACGGCTCACTGGAAGAGCATGTTTTTATGAAGTGATACCGTGTTTTTAAATAAAGATTATTGATTGATTGATTATTGATTGATTTTTAAAAATTGATTGGTCTCCTTATGCGCATTATCGTCTATACGTTTACGTTTAGGTACGTTCCTCCCATAAAGCCTGGATACGAGAAGGCGTCCACTATGGAAATGGCTAAAAAATATGACTCGAAAGCACTTTTCTGGTTTTTTTCCGCTCGTTATTTTTGGTTAGGTTAGGGTTACCTACGGTTAGGGTTGGGTTTAAGGTTAGGATCAAGGTTAGGGTTAGCGATTAGGATTAGGGTTAGCTACGGTTAGAATTAGGATTAGGTTTAGCTACGGTTAGGATTACGATTAGGATTAGACTAGTTCGTGAAAATTGGAAGAACCTTTTGAGTTATCCATTTTAGCCTTGTCCGTCTACTATAGAAAAATAAACTAAAGCGTACGTTCCTCTTCTTTATTTTTGTCTCGTTGTTCTCAACTTACTATTTTTTGTCTCCATAGTAACCAGCAGCCACACCTACTGTTATTGATACAATAACTGCTGGAACCCCTATAGCAAAACAACAACACTATACTCAGTTAAAAATAACATTTATATTAAGAGATAAGATAAGATAAGATTTTTAATGAATTAGCACATTTACAACAAACGTTGAATTACTGTGGTATTACAAGTGTGAAAAAAACAGGTGAATAAGATTTAACGTAGAAATCGTGCAAAAACCAAAGTTAAAGTTACAGTTACAACAACGTTCCTTATGGTCAGCGTGAATTGAAAACTTTGATGGCTGATGGAATAAAGCTTTTTTTGAAGCGTTCCGTCCTGCATTTAGGTATTTCAAAGGGAGTCGGATTACGTATAGGTTGTATTTATTGTTGTATTTTTGTATTTTGTTGTATTTTTTTGTTGTATTTTTTTTGTTGTATTTTTTTATTGTTGTATTTTTATTTGTTGTATTTTTGTATTTATTGTTGTATTTGTTTTATTGTTGTATTTATTGTTGTATTTTTATTTATTATTTGTTGTTGTATTGTTTTATTTAAGTCTACAACATTGATATTTCATCCTGTCCGTACCTCACCAAATCACGCTTTCTGATTGGCTATAACGAGCGATCCGTATGGGCCAATACGAGACCGCTCGTACGGATCTCTCGACATATCATTTCAGTTTTAAATGTGTTTTCTAAGCCGAAAATATTCTAAAAACATTTGAAAATGAACTCAAACGAGATTGAACATATGAAAAGACATATAACTGTGAGTTTTTAATCCAAAAGAGACTTAACTCTCAATCTCCTTGGACGAATTAAGATAACAGCACAGACTTTCCTTTTTTTGTCCAGTGATTAGAAATACTGATGAGGACAAAAAACAAGCCAGGGTATTAAGGAAAAACATAAATAAATTATTTACAGTTTTAATTGGTCGATCCGTATTGAGAAATATTTCTATTGGTCTCAAAAACGTCCCTCGGCCTGTGGCTTTCCGCCGTTTTTGAGACCTCGGGAAATATTTCTCCATACGGACCTCCCAGTCAGTAAATAACATATTATATATTTTATTCAAATATTTCTTGACTTGACTAAAAGACGTGTATTGTTCGTAAATCACACGAGGAAAAAATCGGGCTTTATTTTGTTTTACTTTTTACACTTACCCCAAGCTACAACACAGCACTTGAGAATGAATTTTGGATTAAACGAGGCAAAAACTTTAACGAACGCAAAATACATGTTAAATGCTTCAATTGCCATCCACATAAACACCACCAGAACAAAATAATGCAAAGCAACTGCAGCAGCACGGCAGGTACCCATGGATGACGTCTTTGATCGTTCAGCAGCGGCCAGGAACACAATCAATGTTAAAGATAACGCAATACAGAAGTTGAGTAGAATCTGGTTGGGAGTCGTGTTGCGAAGGTCTCTAGTTAAAGAAAATTGTGAGAAATTGTTTTCACAATGAAATCTAATACAAATAACTTTTGATAATCTACCAGCAGTGGGTGGGACAACAAATAGAAAAAGAAGCAAAACAACAAAAACAGCTAAATGTTTTTTTAGCAAACTCTGCACTACTTACTTAAACACCAATATTGTAATGATCGTCAGCGTTAATCCAATCAACGACAGTGCACATCCAATATAACTTATTAAACCAAGTATTTCCTCGTGAGATGTTTCATCATCGGTTACTTGTATATCCTGAAAGCAAAGCGTAGAAAGATAAAGCTTAAAATAATTCTATTAGGTTGAAATAACATTTATAATTTTAATATTGTGACGTCAGTTTGATGTAAAGTAAGTGTGACGACAGCATGTCATCAGACAGTATTGACATCAATGCCATGCCATCTTGAAACCATTTGGGGAAATAACTTCGCATATGAAATGAAAAATGAAATCGTAAAAAAATCGTTAAAAAATCGAAATTGTAAAATTCAATGTGAAAAACAAGTTTCATATAGCAAGCATGCACATGTGAAATATTCCAAATGTGAAAATGTGCCATATTTTTCACTTTTTGATTGGCTAACGAGCTGTCCGTATCAAAAGAGTACGGATTTCGCAGGCTAAATCCAAACATTTCCAAATGTTTTCCATATGCAAAACGACAATTGAAATTTGTGGAAGGGAAGCCTAAAGCTTTTCCAAGTAATAGCAACTCACCATTAACATTGCAAAATTCGTCATGTGATCACAATGACAGACTACTCTTCCATCTTCCAGCATACCTCGAAACACACATCCTTCTTGTGACCATCTTGCCAAACTAAAATTCCAAAATCCACACAACGTGCTGTTTCGATCTCCCAGCTTTAAACTCGGGTACGTTAACACAATTGGATTTTTCAAATTTGAAACTGTCCGGCCTTTGATACTGACAGCGATCACATAACTATTGAGACGTTGAGAAAAGTTTGTTGGTCCATAGGAAAGCACCTGGAAGAATTTAGTTTCCTTGTACAGCACTAAGAGCACGGTGTGAGAGTGCGAAAAATTAGCAAAGGTTGATTCGTTGAATAGTGAACGAGGCAAACGAATTGTTGTCGCTTTTGCTTGAGAAATAGTCTTGTTGTCGGTTGGTTCTTTCAGAATACTATTATTTGTTAACGGCGATGATGGTTTTTCAGTTACAAATCCTGCGAAAGTTATTCCAGCGAAAGAGCGAGGAGTGACAATTGACAAATCAACGGCAAAGTTTTTCAGCGTTTTTCGGAAAGATCCTTCCTTTGTGATGTTTAGTGTCTCAAGGAGGCGATTCAACGATTCAACAATCCTGCAAGTAATACCAAAATAAAATAGTAATGGATCAGTATCATCCTGCAACGATCTATCTATATATCTATCCGTCCGTCCGTACATCCATCCATCCGTCCATCCATCCATCCGTCCGTCCGTCCGTCCGTCCGTCCGTCCGTCCGTCCGTCCGTCCGTCCGTCCGTCCGTCCGTCCGTCCGTCCGTCCGTCCGTCCATCCATCCATCCATCCATACATCCGTCCGTCCGTCCGTCCGTCCGTCCATCCATCCATCCGTCCGTCCGTCCGTCCGTCCATCTATCCGTCCATCCATCCATCCGTCCGTCCGTCCGTCAGTCCGTCCGTCCATCAATCCATGCATCATTCGATCCGCCCATCACATTTATATTCCATCACATTTATAAATTTAAATTTATAAATTTAGAATTCTTAAGAAATGCCGCTCATTGTTCCAACTAAAGGATGGAATATAAATGTGAGTGTGATGGTAGAACTATGTAGGTAGAACTACCCAAAGGTTGGTAGATAGAATTAAACAGCATGTGCCTTCAGTCATTCGAAACAAAACTACTCCCACTCGCCAACAACCAACACGGCAGTGTCGTAATAAATCAACTGTTAGTTGTGACTTTCAAGACATCTTTTGTACGATAAATTTAGAATTCTTAAGAAATGCCGCTCATTGTTCCAACTAAAGGTGATGGGATCCATTTTAATTAAGTTCCTTAATCCAATATTATGCAGACAAAAGGACATTGTTTTCAGTCTGTCACTATTTTAGTGTCACTTCGCTATCGGGGTGACATCATCCTACCTCGTTCCCTATAAATATACGCTCTAAGTTTCAGTTTATCAGCAGACGTAGCACTTGATAAGTTGTCTGCCGAAATGCATCGTTCTCAAATCTTTAAACGGTTCTTCTAAGAACTCATTTCTTCTTCTCACCCTTTGCTCCAACATTACGCCATTATTAGTTTTCAGTGGTAAATGTGTTTATAAATAAGCAGTTTAGAACGTTCTGAACTTATTACCATTCACCATGGTTAGTACGTTTTACAAAGCGATATATATATTTAGTATAAATACGTGAGGTGTTATAGAAATCGCGTGCGCTGATTGGTCGAGCTACCTCGGATTATTTCTCGATAATCACCTCCAGCGTTTTTTCAACATGGCCGCCAGCCGATTTGTCAAATTGACAGAAGAAGAAACAGAGAAACTATAGCAATTTTGAGGAAAATAATGTTTCTAAAAGTAGGAAAATATGTATTTATACTAAAACAATTATTCACCTCAGGCTCAGTGAATATCAGTGAATAAAAACCTCGACTTCGTCTCGGTTTTTATTCACCGATATTCACCTCGCCTTCGGCGAATGATTGTTAAATATATATATATATATATATATATATATATATATATATATATATATATATATATATATATATATATATATATATATATATATATATATATATATATATATATATATATATATATATATATATATATATATATATATATATATATACGAAAGTATACTATTCACGAATATGTTTTAGTTGTCGAAAATCGACAGTACGTTCTTAATTACTCATAAGACGACTATGTATATATATATATATGGTATTTGTTGTCGTCAACATTTTATATATATATATATATATATATGGTATTTGTTGTCGGCTCTCATGAAAAGCAATTTTTGTAAATTGATGTGATTCCGACTTGAAATAATGTTTTCTGTCTGTCTGTCTGTCTGTCTGTCTGTCTGTCTGTCTGTCTGTCTGTCTGTCTGTCTGTCTGTCTGTCTGTCTGTCTGTCTGTCTGTCTGTCTGCCTGTCTGTCTGTCTGTCTGTCTCTATCTGCCTGTTTGTCCATCCATATCCAAGAGCTGGACCTGGAATTTAAATTATTATCCGTAAAGGCGTTACCTGCAGTCTTACCTTAGAGAGGAATTTGTTTGTCGTTGACCTGTTATGACAACATCCAAAGAAGCATCGAGAATGTTGTCAATCGTGTCAAAAAAATTATCAGCAACCTGTAAGGAAAAAGGACGAGTCTCATTCAATTCTTAACCTCATTCCCTATTCGCACCATAATTTCCAGTGACGTATATACATACTGTATATAACCACCGCCCACCGGATATTTCTGTCGAAATATTTAAGGAGTCTTTCACAAAAAATAGGCAAATTTGAGATAAAATCCAACCTGAATAATCGTATTCTTAAAGGCACAATGGTATAAGAAAATATATTTTTAAAGTGTCCTATATATCTTTATTTGACTTTCTAATATTGTTTCTAGAGCATTATATTATCATGAATAGAAATTGTATAAGTTATATGCCAGTATATGCCAAAATGTATATGCCAAAATGGGTTTCTGATATTTCATGCACAGTTTGTTACAAAATGTTTAAGTTATCTTTATGTGTTTAAACCATCTTGGCGATGACGTAAAATAATTTATTTCGATTGAGTTTTCGATTGAGATTTCACAAAGTAATGGCCTATTTCAGTGAAACAATTGTATCCATTCTCTGTATTTGCAAAGTGATTCTTTGAATACAGTGGCACTGTAAATAGTAGAGTAATGCTTATAGCTTAACTCCTAAATAATGTCATAAGCGACAAAGTCAACGTTTTTCCAGACATCTACCACCAATATTTGTCTTGTTATCATAAAAAAAAGTTTTTTCTCCATTTTTAAACATATTTTTATAGTCCGACAACTTAATGCAGATCGATATTCTTTATATTATATAAGGAGCAAATTATATTTTTTATATAACACCACCTTAAAATCTAACAAGTTTTGTGCAGGCATGTACATGCAGTGTGCACGACAAGTGTATTAAGCGCGTTATATCTCACCGTTGGCAATTGTTTTTTTATTATTTTCCATGGGAAGCCATCTGATTGGCTAACCCAAAATAACTTTTATCCTAGCCCTAACCCTAAATAGCACTACCCCCGTCTATCAAGGGTTTCTTTTATCCATCCAGAGCCCCCTCACATGTACAAGTACACCCCTGAAGGAACTCTCAGTTTATAGGTCATCGTAAGAGAAAATGTTTGTGGGCTGTACATGCGCAGTCAAGGTTTCCCAAAAAGTGATCCTAAAAATAATTTTGCTCATCGCTGAATTTTGAATCCCTATTTGACGGGGTTAGTACATGTATTGGTGACCGTCTGGCTATACAGTGTTCACTTTTGATCTAAAGATTCGTGTTAATAGAGTTGTTGGTGGTGGTTTTCTCCTGTGTTTCGAGGTTTTCTCTGGGTTCTCCAATTTTACTCGCCCTCTGTAAAATCAACACTTGGTTGTGCTCCGTGGTCAGACATGCAGGAATTCATGATGGCTTCCTTTAATATACCTATATGCCACATTTGATCTACGTCCTTCCCAATTCAGCAACTGGCTGCATACTTTGTTTCTGAAAGTTTGTCGCCTCTCATTATTCTGATTTACACATCAGGAGAATCTCACAGTAAATTACTCAGAAAAATATTTCTAAGACTAGTTCAGATGGGAATTGGTCCCATAACCTTCTGATCGCTGATCAACCTTGATCTCATTTTCGTTTTTCTTTTCATTCCTTCTATTTACCCAATTAGCTTTTCCCTTCACTGCTGCAATTTTCTCCAAGATAGACGCAATGTTGGCAACATCCTCTGGAATAAGTTTTCTTCTAGCATTTGACAATTTTTTTATCTCTCCACCCACTTCAATCACATTACTTGAATTCACGTTTTTCTTAACAGAAAAGAGACATGTTAATACGCGAGGCAATTTTCCATTTTGAAGGGAATGTCGTCCCGTTCTTGAGTTATTACAGGGCCCTACTGAAAATCGTTTTGGCGAGTAGGATCCCTGGATAAATATTGTTAATAATAATAATAATAATAATTACGTTTTATGTAATTAGAGCTATGACGTCACAGTGAGAACATGGTATTGTAACAAAACTAAAAATCATAGATATCTTTGGATTGATTTGACAAAATTAACTCAAACTTTGTAGACTTACACCGTCAACAAAACTAAACATTGATAAAGTTTAGATATGGTTGGCATAGCAACTGGTTAGTTTACAGGCTTCTTTAATTTAAACATAGATGTTTCCGTTTTTGTTGATTGCAATCAAATGTTTTTTTGTTTTAAACTTCCCTGTTGCATTGAAAATTGCACAGAAACGATGCCAAATGGTTAAAAGCCCAACGTTGCTTTACATAAATACATAATAAAACAAATAACAATAATTTAAAAATAAAGATTAAAGCCCAGCAAATGACTTTTAGACATACATATTTGACCGTTGTAATCGTTTTTTAAATTTTTGACCGTTTTGTAACCTAATACTGAATGAACTGTGTAGCTATATACCTACTTGTATCAAATAATTTAAATCGCTCTGAAGATGTTGCATGTCGCAACGAAACGTTAGCTAATAAATTTCAAATTTCTGTCATGTCTTGATAACGATTAGTCAAGAGATTAAATTCAAATGTTGGCCAAGTTAATGAAACTTTGGTCAGGGTTAAGTGGGATTAAACAAAGTTAGAATAGGGAAAGTGGGACAGAACTTATGTTGGCGTTGAGACTACTTGGCTTAAGTTTTGAAATCATAAGACTTTCCCTGAGTAACAGTTCAAATTTATAAGGAGAGGAGATTGTTCCCGCCTCGTATTTCAATTGCCACAATTTTGAAACCAAAGAACAATTTTGAAGGAAGAGGGAAACCTATAAACTAATCTGTTGCTATTGTAACCACATCTAAACTATATCAATGTTTAGTTTTCTTGACTGAGTAAGTCTACAAAGTTTGAGTCGATTTTGACAAACAATCCAAAGATATGCATGATTTTCAGTTTGGTTTTCAAATTACATAAAACATAATAACTCAAGAACGGGATAACAAATGAAAGAGATGTAAAAGCCTTTCTTCATTTTTAAGTGTTCTTGTAAATACAATAATAAAAAAAACTGGGGTAAATTTTTGTTGCCTAACCCAAAATCTTTATCGCGGAAAAGAACCGAGGCACTGTATAAACTATAGTTTTGAATCGAAAGCATCTGATTAGTTTGTATCTTCTGTAATATAGGACGGATTATTATACTGAAATTAAGTTGTATGAACTGTTCCATATCAGGGTAAATATCTGCCAAGCAAAAAAGGAAGCTACAGTACACGATACTGATGATCAGAGGTCCAACAGATTATAGTATACATTGTCTGTATTACATTTTATTTTCACTTTATGTATACGCCACCACGCGTGCCTTCCCTTAAAATGATTTGTGCCGTGCATATAAACAAAGAGCATAGCTAATGCTGTCTAGTACTCTTCCGAAAAGTAACACGACTCTTTTGGTGAATCGAGTCTATCAAAGAATAACACGACTCCATGTTGACTCCGGAAAAGTGTCCGACGATCCTACCAAGAGTCATATGACTCAAAGAGAGAGTTCAGAGACTCGGATAAAGTATCGTTTTGACTCCACATTAGGGTCAAAACAACCTTCGAGTAAAAACGACTCCTTGAAATAATCGAGACGACCCCCAGACTAAAAGCGCTGAAATGACCCCTCGGAGTCTTTTGAATTTACAGTGTGGTATAGACTAATAATTATTAACTCTTTCCAATCCGGCTGAAAAACATCCAAAAATCCTCTTTGTTCTATTGATATCTCTGGAAATAACCATAACTGTTGCGAAAGCTATACATTTTATGAATGCCCAATAAATCGGCTTTTACCAGTGCTTTTAAATTGACCGAAGAAGACACATAATTTTAATATAAATTAGCATTAATTATCATAAATTAGGTAGAAAAACTTTTAGAAAAGCCCATCTTGCCCCAATCGCAGAGTTTTTTTAAGAAATCAAAACAAAATTGGCATGTTAGTGGATCTCGTGTGCCTGATGCCTGTCCATTTTCATTTTTTGAGCTTGCATACCGTGTACCGTGTTTTTCGATTCACGACTTCGTCAGTCTTGTACGACCAATTTTTAATTAGCCGGACAGGAAATATTTAAAAAACACTGGACACATATTGTTTACAATGTTATCAGGGGCGCGATATCAGGGGAGACCTGGAGATTTCACGATGGGTACCAATATCTTATGGGCCCTAGAGAGTGAGTGTCGACCGTCGTGCATTGCGCGTTTGTGTTTATCTATCTGTACTATCGTACGGTTTATCTACCAACGCGCAATGTGCTCCCTTTACTATATTCCTATAAAATTTCCTTTATATTTTTATCGAGACACGCGACAGTCACGCAAATTTCAATCGCGAGAATGCTCAACATTGCAACCCAGATACTTCAAAATTTAAAATTGTTCTGGTAAAACCCGCTTCAAGGTCAGTTTCTAAGGTCCATTTCAAACGTCGAACTTTTATTTATTTATTTATTTATTAGATTCACAATTGTGCAAAAATCACCAAAAAAAAAACACGAAAAAAAACGTTGTCCGACGTTTATCCTTATAGCTGAAAATCACATCGAAGCTCTTCAACTTCGTTTATATTTCCGATATTTCCTAGGCTTTTTACGTTGAAAATTGATGTTCTAAATCCCGCCGACGATAACCGTCTTATCTGGTCATGGATTAAAGAATTAATGGCGTTACAATAACTGAAACAGCAGAAAACGAATCGCATTCCATATCAATTACTTGCCGGAGTCGCGATTCCTCGGCGATTGCATTCTTTGGCGAATAACAACATTGGCAACAGTTGGAAAAGATTTACCATAGCCCGTAGGGAAAACTGCAATAACATTTTTCGACCCAAAAATAAACTTTCTAGGTAAATGCTTGCTTAATGGGCCGTAAAATAACATTACAATACATGATCACCCTCCCTTAATTGACACAAAATCGTTTAGCAGATCACATGACCAGGGTTGTTCCATATTCTGGTGGCTCTTATCAAGTACAATATATGGTAGGTAGTTGTTTTAAATTTTGCTTATTATGTACTTTGCAACGGTAGTATTGCTTGAAAATCTAGTATATCTGCTGGTGGTACGTATTTTCATGTGTCAAACCTAATGCAAATGAGCTTGAACAAAGGATTTTGCTCATTTACATTAGATTCGAGTCATTCGACAAATGAAAAGTTAAACGTTTGAAACGGGCTTGAGAATAGATAATCGTGCCTTTGACGCAAGTGTCTTGGAGCGTAAAATCTGTAAATAACCAAAGGTGAAAACCAGTGATATTTAAGGCTACCTGGCACATAGAAAGTCATGAAGCCAGAATTAGTTTTGAAAATAAATAATTTTCAATGAAATTAGTTTTATTTGTATGGGCCCTTGTAATCAATATTTCCTGGCGCCTTGTTTGAAAGCCATACATCATACAGTGTTTCCTCAGATGTATAACGTCATATATTTGTATCCTAACACAGATTATTAAAAAGCTTTACTAAGTTTTCCAGGATATTAGCATCCAAAATTAATCTTGAACAACGTTTTCGAACCCTTAAGTACTGTAATCTGAGAAGTTGTTCGTTTGTTGAATTACCCCAAACTGTAGTACAACAGTATTCAAATAAAGGTTTGATTAACGTATTATATAATAATTTCTTACACGAGTGAGTAAGATACTTTTTAGCTCTTCTGAGCAAACAGACCCTTAAAATCAACTTATTTGTTAACTAATATGTTTATCAATCCTTTAGGTAAACAGAATATCCCAACAATGGCCTACGATTTAAGGTAGTTATCCGAGAAGACCGGAAAGTCGTACCAATGCTGGCACTATTCCAAAGACAGCACTTTTTCCTCAATTATTTTTAAGACCCTGAGCGATGGTCCGATCCAGGAATTGAACCTGTGTCTCCCAGATCATAGACATGTGTGGAAACCACTAGATCCATATGGATCAAAATGGTGATCTCTGCTGTCGAGATGTTTGTCAATCTTTATACCTTGCTTCACGAGTCTTCATCACACATTAGAACATTGATTAACCATCCTATCTAATAACTCACCCACCATTAAATAATTTTTGTTAAATTTACTGAGAAAGAAACATCCTATTCGAGTCAATTACATTTATTAATATGCAAGAATTAGTGTAAGTAGTAAGTATTACATTCTTTTGAACGGTTAGAACATTAGGTTAGAACATTAGGTTAGAACATTAGGTTAGAACATTAGGTTAGAACATTTAAAGTTTAACGCTTCAGTTGGAACAATGAATTGTGGGTATGTTATGACATAATTCTTATATAGGCAATAATCTTCATTATAATAATTTACTTCTCGCCTTGTACCTCAATCGTTACACTCTCTTAAAATTTCTTAAAAATATCTCACCTCTGAAAGGTCAAATATAATTTGGCTCCTTGTGTGGAGGTAAGGGCAGGCTTTAGCATTCATAGGTTCCCATAAAATTCCTCCAAAATCTTTATACCGACATTCGCGAGTTGCTGAACTGTTGCGATCGTTGGGACAAGTGATGGTAGCACGACTTCCGACTTTTGTCTCTGGCCAAGAGAAAATGCCCAAACCTTCTGCTGTGCCAAGATTCTCGCGTCGACAAGAGCCTGGATATAAAAACAAGCCATGCACATATTATACGAATCTTTTCAGTTTTACACAAAATGCCGGTCTGTGAACTTAATATCAATTATCCGCTATTTATGGCTTCAATTTTGTTTGGCAGTCAGAGTTCCAGTTATACGTAGTGTTTAGTAATCTATGGGTCAGTTCGTATAAGGAAAAACGGTCAGTCCCTTGAGTACGTCCTTTGGTCTCCGTCTCTCAACGAGAACATCTCGCCCTATATCGCATTTTCTCTTTTCTAATTATTCTATTTTCTAATTATTTCCTTTTCCATAACTTGTGCCAGCTTTTTTGTCTTTTTAACTTGTTTCTTATTAGTTAGCAGTTATATTAATGATTTACGTAATTTAGACCTATATATAAATATATTCTCACAGCTTTGTAAATTTAATAGGGATGACTCAACGCGACCTTCACATTTTATAGAACTATACTAATGCTAACCCTAATCTCAATCCTAACGCTAATCTCAATCCTAACCCTAATCTCAATTCTAACCCTAACATTGACCTTGGCCCTTACCTTAAACCTAACCATAACCGTAGCCCTACTCTAACGAAAAATAAAGACCAGACAAAAGCAGAAATGTCCTTTACGAGGTTGGTCTCCTCTTTTATTTACGAATCTTGAGCTGGGTTCTTATCTTTATTTTACAATTATAGAGGAGGATTACGATTATAGAGAAGGATTACGATTATAGAGGAGGATTACGATTATAAAGAAGGATTACGATTATAGACAAGGATTACGATTATAGAGAAGGATTACGATTATAGAGAAGGATTACGATTATAGAGGAGGATTACGATTATAGAGAAGGATTACGATTATAGACAAGGATTACGATTATAGAGAAGGATTACGATTATAGAAAAGGATTACGATTATAAAGAAGGATTACGATTATAGAGGAGGATTACGATTATAGAGAAGGATTACGATTATAGAGAAGGATTACGATTATAGAGAAGGATTATGATTATAGAGAAGGATTACGATAATAGAGAAGCATGTTTATAGAGAAGGATTACGATTATAAAGAAGTATTACGATTATAAAGAAGGATTACGATTATAGAGAAGGATTACGATTATAAAGAAGGATTACGATTAATCCTTCTCTATAATCGTAATCCTTCTCCATATGATTATAAAAAAGGATTACGGTTATAGAGAAGGATTACGATTATAGAGGATTACGATTATAGAGAAGGATTGTGATTATAAAGAAGGATTACGATTATAGAGAAGGATTACGATTATAGAGGATTACAATTATAGAGAAGGATTACGATTATAGAGGATTACGATTATACAGAAGGATTACGATTATAGAGAAGGATTACTATTATAAAGAAGGATTACGATTATAGAGAAGGATTACGACTATAGAGAAGGATTACGATTATAGAGAAGGATTATGATTATAAAGAAGGATTACGATTATAGAGGAGGATTACGATTATAAAGAAGGATTACGACTATAGAGGAGGATTACGATTATAGAGAAGGATTATGATTATAGAGAAGGATTACGATTATAGAGAAGGATTACGATTATAGAGAAGGATTACGATTATAGAGAAGGATTACGATTATAGAGAAGGATTACGATCATAGAGAAGGATTACGATTATAGAGTAAAATTATACTTACCATTCTTTGGTGGTGTGGTTGTTGTTGTGACTATATAAGAATAAAAAGAACAGAGCAATGGAAAGTTTAGCAATAAAAGACTTACGTGATATTTCCAAAAATTATATAATGCATAAAGCTAGGTCAATATGCAAGAGAAGGATTCAGAACTACATTAAAAATTCTTACTAAAAATGATAGAAAACATAAATGTGACTTGTAATGAGATGTTTGTAGGAAAATAATAGTATACATAGATGTGTCTATGATACATTATATGATATATTATATATATAATTTAGGTCAAATGGTCATGTTTCACGCTACATGCGATCTTCAGGCAACTTACAGATTAAGTTCCATTATTCTTAATATATATTATATTGGATATTTCACGTTATGTTAATGTCACTAATTGAGTTGGTGTTTTGTTACATGTCGGCACTTCAAAAATAGTTCGGATCGGTTATTTAAAAAGTGTTTCTTCTTTGCTTTCATCAATAGCATTTTTTTTCTGTCTGTCTGTCTGTCTGTCTGTCTGTCTGTCTGTCTGTCTGTCTGTCTGTCTGTCTGTCTGTCTGTCTGTCTGTCTGTCTGTCTGTCTGTCTGTCTGTCTGTCTGTCTGTCTGTCTGTCTGTCTGTCTGTCTGTCTGTCTGTCTGTCTGTCTGTCTGACTGTCTGTCTGTCTGTCTGTCTGTCTGTCTGTCTGTCTGTCTGTCTGTCTGTCTGTCTGTCTGTCTGTCTGTCTGTCTGTCTGTCTGTCTGTCTGTCTGTCTGTCTGTCTGTCTGTCTGTCTGTCTGTCTGTCTGTCTGTCTGTCTGTCTGTCTGATTACGATTATATTACGATTATATTATGATTATAGAGAAGGATTACAATTATAGATAAGGATTACGATTATAGAGGAGGATTACGATTATAGAGAAGGATTACGATTATAAAGAAGGATTACGATTATAGAGGATGATTACGATTATAGTGAAGGATTATAATTATAGAAGAGCATTACGATTATAGAGAAGGATTACAATTATAGAGAAGGATTACGATTATAGAGAAGGATTATGATTATACAGAAGGATTACGATTATAGAGAAGGATTACGATTATAAAGAAGGATTACGATTATAGAGAAGGATTACGATTATAGAGAATTACGATTATAGAGAAGGATTATGATTATAGAGAAGGATTACGATTATAGAGGAGGATTACTATTATAGAGAAGGATTACAATTATAGAGAAGGATTACTATTATAGAGAAGGATTACGATTATAGAGAAGGATTATGATTATAAAGAAGGATTACGATTATAAAGAAGGATCACGATTATAAAGAAGGATTACGATTATAGAGGATTACGATTATAGAGAAGGATTATGATTATAGAGAAGGATTACGATTATAGAGGAGGATTATGATTATAAAGAAGGATTATGATTATAGAGAAGGATTACGATTATAGAGGATTACGATTATAGAGGAGGATTACGATTATAAAGAAGGATTACGATTATAGAGAAGGATTACGATTATAGAGAAGGATTACGATTATAGAGGATTACGATTATAGAGAAGGATTACGATTATAGAGGAGGATTACGATTATAGAGAAGGATTACGATTATAGAGGAGGATTAAGATTATAAAGAAGGATTATGATTATAGAGAAGGATTACGATTATAAAGGATTACGATTATAGAGGAGGATTACGATTATAAAGAAGGATTACGATTATAGAGAAGGATTACGATTACAGAGAAGGATTACGATTATAGAGGAGGTTTACGATTATAGAGAAGGATTATGATTATAGAGAAGGATTACGATTATAGAGAAGGATTACGATTATAGATAAGGATTACGATTATAAAGAAGGATTACAATAATGGAGAAGGATTACGATTATAGAGAAAGATTATGATTATAGAGAAGGGTTACGATTATAGAGGATTACGATTATAGAGGAGGATTACGATTATAGAGAAGGATTATGATTATAGAGAAGGATTACGATTACAGAGAAGGATTACGATTATAGAGCATTACGATTATAGAGGAGGATTACGATTATAGAGGATTACGAAGTTTATTAGATTTATTAGATTACGATTATAGAGAAGGATTACGAATATAGAGGATTACGATTATAGAGAAGGATTACGATTATAGAGAAGGATTACGATTATAAAGAAGGATTACGATTATAGAGTAAAATTATACTTACCATTCTTTGGTGGTGTGGTTGTTGTTGTGACTATATAAGAATAAAAAGAACAGAGCAATGGAAAGTTTAGCAATAAAAGACTTACGTGATATTTCCAAAAATTATATAATGCATAAAGCTAGGTCAATATGCAAGAGAAGGATTCAGAACTACATTAAAAATTCTTACTAAAAATGATAGAAAACATAAATGTGACTTGTAATGAGATGTTTGTAGGAAAATAATAGTATACATAGATGTGTCTATGATACATTATATGATATATTATATATATAATTTAGGTTAAATGGTCATGTTTCACGCTACATGCGATCTTCAGGCAACTTACAGATTAAGTTCCATTATTCTTAATATATATTATATTGGATATTTCACGTTATGTTAATGTCACTAATTGAGTTGGTGTTTTGTTACATGTCGGCACTTCAAAAATAGTTCGGATCGGTTATTTAAAAAGTGTTTCTTCTTTGCTTTCATCAATAGCATTTTTTTTCTGTCTGTCTGTCTGTCTGTCTGTCTGTCTGTCTGTCTGTCTGTCTGTCTGTCTGTCTGTCTGTCTGTCTGTCTGTCTGTCTGTCTGTCTGTCTGTCTGTCTGTCTGTCTGTCTGTCTGTCTGTCTGTCTGTCTGTCTGTCTGTCTGTCTGTCTGTCTGTCTGTCTGTCTGTCTGTCTGTCTATCTGTCTGTCTGTCTGTCTGACTGTCTGTCTGTCTGTCTGTCTGTCTGTCTGTCTGTCTGTCTGTCTGTCTGTCTGTCTGTCTGTCTGTCTGTCTGTCTGTCTGTCTGTCTGTCTGTCTGTCTGTCTGTCTGTCTGTCTGTCTGTCTGTCTGTCTGTCTGTCTGTCTGTCTGTCTGTCTGTCTGTCTGTCTGTCTGTCTGTCTGATTACGATTATATTACGATTATATTATGATTATAGAGAAGGATTACAATTATAGATAAGGATTACGATTATAGAGGAGGATTACGATTATAGAGAAGGATTACGATTATAAAGAAGGATTACGATTATAGAGGATGATTACGATTATAGTGAAGGATTATAATTATAGAAGAGCATTACGATTATAGAGAAGGATTACAATTATAGAGAAGGATTACGATTATAGAGAAGGATTATGATTATACAGAAGGATTACGATTATAGAGAAGGATTACGATTATAAAGAAGGATTACGATTATAGAGAAGGATTACGATTATAGAGAATTACGATTATAGAGAAGGATTATGATTATAGAGAAGGATTACGATTATAGAGGAGGATTACTATTATAGAGAAGGATTACAATTATAGAGAAGGATTACTATTATAGAGAAGGATTACGATTATAGAGAAGGATTATGATTATAAAGAAGGATTACGATTATAAAGAAGGATCACGATTATAAAGAAGGATTACGAACTACCATGTGAAATAACTGATAATTTCCAAAATTTGTCCGTTTTATCTCTTAAATGGCGAATGAAAAACGCAATGATTTAAATACTGTATGACTAATGGCCTTACTCAAATAGCGTAAATTGTGCATGTATATAGTTATAATAGGATATAGTTCGTAATTTTGTATTTTGTATTTTTTATTATTTTGTATTATAGTAACACGGCCCTTTGAAAACCAGTTTTTATTACTGAATAGGCCACCGTGTATAAATAAGTTTAATTAAAGATTAAAGATTAAAGAGGATTACGATTATAGAGAAGGATTATGATTATAGAGAAGGATTACGATTATAGAGGAGGATTATGATTATAAAGAAGGATTATGATTATAGAGAAGGATTACGATTATAGAGGATTACGATTATAGAGGAGGATTACGATTATAAAGAAGGATTACGATTATAGAGAAGGATTACGATTATAGAGAAGGATTACGATTATAGAGGATTACGATTATAGAGAAGGATTACGATTATAGAGGAGGATTACGATTATAGAGAAGGATTACGATTATAGAGGAGGATTAAGATTATAAAGAAGGATTATGATTATAGAGAAGGATTACGATTATAGAGGATTACGATTATAGAGGAGGATTACGATTATAAAGAAGGATTACGATTATAGAGAAGGATTACGATTACAGAGAAGGATTACGATTATAGAGGAGGTTTACGATTATAGAGAAGGATTATGATTATAGAGAAGGATTACGATTATAGAGAAGGATTACGATTATAGATAAGGATTACGATTATAAAGAAGGATTACAATAATGGAGAAGGATTACGATTATAGAGAAAGATTATGATTATAGAGAAGGGTTACGATTATAGAGGATTACGATTATAGAGGAGGATTACGATTATAGAGAAGGATTATGATTATAGAGAAGGATTACGATTACAGAGAAGGATTACGATTATAGAGCATTACGATTATAGAGGAGGATTACGATTATAGAGGATTACGATGTTTATTAGATTTATTAGATTACGATTATAGAGAAGGATTACGAATATAGAGGATTACGATTATAGAGAAGGATTACGATTATAGAGAAGGATTACGATTATAAAGAAGGATTACGATTATAGAGTAAAATTATACTTACCATTCTTTGGTGGATTTGTGTGGTTTTTGTGTGGTGGATTTGGTGGATTTGTGTGGAGTTGTGTGTTCATTTGTGTGGTTGTAGTTGTGACTATATAAGAATAAAAATAACAGAGCAATGGAAAGTTTAGCAATAAAAGACTTACGTGATATTTCCAAAAATTATATAATGCAGCGAAACACGAGTATGTAGATTGTACTATATATATATATATATATATATATATATATATATATATATATATATATATATATATATATATATATATATATATATATATATATATATATATATATATATATATATATATATATATATATTATATATATATATATATATATATATATATATATATATATATATATATATATATATATATATATATACTCTACCTACTGTGGTATTGAGCGCTCTTTTGCCTTACGCCAACTTCGTGACTATTTTGTTTCAAATAGTCTTTAGTATATATATATATATATATATATATATATATATCCTCAGTCATCTTATTATTATGCAAAAAGACCATGAGAGCACTAAACCTATTCCTAGACAAGATTGCCCATAGACCTTGACTATACCAAAATAAAGGACTAGTGCTATCAGTTTATCAATCTCTTCCACCGTAGTATCTTGCCAACTGCCATATGGTTTGGTGTAGGTATGATGTGTGCATCTACAATGCGAGTGTAACCATAACTGTTTGTGTGAGTGCATATACTATTTAACATTTCCATGCGGAAAAAAAGATGGGAAAATTCTGATCGAGGCAGTGGTCATCGTATTCCTAAGAGACGGCTTAGAACGTTGGAATTTCATTTCCAAAATCCCAATAACTCTTCCAGGTGACCTCCGCTCCCCTGGACCATTACCTCAGGCCCTACCACGAGCTCTACCTCGAGCCCTATCCCGTCCCCTACCCTGGCCGTTACCACGGACCCTACCACAGGGAACCCCGGACCTACCATTACTACCAACATCAGGGACATAGGATTCATCTTCATCATCACCAGAATCCCCAGAATCGTCAGCAGAATCATCATCATCATCAACTGCACGAGCATCACCTTCAGAAAATAAAAATAAAATTATAAGTTAGATTATAATTTCATAAATACAACAACTATATATTTATCTTATTTCTAATCGTTTCATGTCTTGTCAAGCCGCCTTTCATGCTGTAAATATAAATAATTAATATCGTAAACAATGGAAATTTACAAGCAGAGCGTCTCTTCTCAACTTCTTATTCAGCATAATTTTCATCTCTCAGTCGTGAAATAGTACTTTTAGAACTCCAGATAATAATGATAATAATTTATTAATCCACCTTAAACTAGAAATACGTGTACGCAATAACCCCTCGCCCGCTTACTGTTTATAGATAGATAGAATCTTTATTTAACGAGGGTAAACACGAAATAGCTAATAGCTAATAAACTTGTGGCCCTCAAACTAACTAAATTTACAATGTCAATAGAAAAAATTGTTTAAAAATAGTAAAAAACCAATACCCAATTATATATTTACAAACATGATACTTATATTTACGAATATAAAATTAAACAGTAAAATGATTTAAAAGTTTTTGATGCTCAAAAATGCTGTTCCACATTTTGTTTTTAAAAACTTTCAAAGAAACATTTTTTCTCAGTTCCAAAGGTAATGCGTTCCATAATTTGGCACCAGTGACTGTAATGTAGTTAATTACGTCATAGCTGATACACAAGTATCACGTGACAGGAACAAAAAGGATTATTGCAACGAACACACGGTCTGGATACAATGTATTATATAGGCGTAGTAGAATCAATAGAATAAAGACAGTACAACTGGCGACGAGGATAAATTGTGTTCCATTCACCGACATAAACTACCCGCCAACAGATAGCGAAGCATTTCAAGTAAGTACCAAAGCGCGTACGAACTTTGTCAACAAATAGAAACCGAAGACACGACTAATTCAACAAAACGCTTGAATCATGTCATCACTTCCAACGTTCCCATCATTTGATGTACACCTCGATGGCAATGTTGGCCCTCGTTGGCAAAAGTGGCACGCCAGACTAGAACGATTATTCATCGGAATGAATCTTACACAAGACAGGCGTAAGAGAGCACTTCTTTTACACTACGCTGGTCCCGAAGTTGACGAGATTTTTGAAACACTGCCAAATGCAAACGCTGACGAAGAATACAAAAACGCCGTCGACAACCTCAACGCGTATTTTTTGCCACAAACCAACGTCACATTCGAAGTTTTTAACCTCAGACAGGCGAAACAAAAGCCTGGCGAATCTCTCGACACCTACCACACTCGTTTGCGACAACTTGCCAAGACCTGTCAATTCGCCGATTTGGACAAAGAAATCAAAGAACACATAATTCTCACGTGCAAATCAAATTCTCTGAGACGTAGAGCACTAAGGGATAACTTAGATCTGAGGAAGCTTCTACAAACCGGACGAGCCCTTGAATTGAGCGACTCTCAAGCGGCCAAAGTTGAAAATCAAGAGTTCAAAGTGAATTCGACACAACAGAACCACCGGAAGTTCACACGCAACACAAAAGACAACCGCGACAGACGACGACCTTCTTACCAACCCAAATCGCCTTCGCAAGACAACTCCCAACACAGTTCCCGCCATACCTTTACTGGCTCAGAACGACGCTCCTCGAACAAAACCTGCCGAAATTGTGGAGGACAGTATCCTCACAAGACCTCTTGTCCTGCAACAGGTAAAGATTGCAAATCCTGCGGTAAAATTGGCCATTTTGCCCGAGTTTGTCGAACAAACCCATCCACAAAGACGTCCGTGAAGCATGTAGCGCAACAGTCAGACCACTCCGATGAAGAGGATGACTACGTTTTTACTATTGGTAACCTGTCTGGAAACGTAAAACCCCCAACTTGCAATGTCAACATCGGAGGACAAAACGTCACGATTATGATCGATTCAGGCGCATCAGTAAACATACTCGATGAGGTCACATTCCAACGAATCAGCGAAGTTCAACAGACATCCTTGGAGAAAACAAATCATAAAATTTACTCGTATGGATCGAAAATGCCATTGCCAGTAAAAGGACTGATTACAACAACCATCACTGCCAAATCCACCAGCACAACTGCTCTATTTCACGTGGTTCAAGGAAACAGTGGAAACCTGCTGAGCTACAACACAGCCCAATAACTCAAATTGATTCAAATCTCAGTAAACCACACTGACATCACACCCTCTGCCACACCACAAAGTTGTTCCTCGTTGGAGAAAGAATTTGATTGTCTATTTCATGGTATAGGCAAGCTAAAAGGAAAATCAGTCAAGCTCCACATCGATGCAGATGTCACACCCAAACAACAACCCCACCGAAGAATTCCATTCCATGTACGATCTGACGTAGAAAACGAGCTACACCGATTGGAACAGTTAAATATCATCGAAAAGGTAGATGGACCAACTCCCTGGGTCAGCCCAATCGTTGTAGTACCCAAAAAATCTGGCCAAGTAAGGATCTGTATCGACATGCGAGAAGCCAACAAAGCAATCAGCCGGGAGAAACACCTAATGCCTACGATAGATGATCTTGTCGCTGATTTAAATGGTGCCACGGTGTTCACCACATTGGATCTTTCATCGGGCTACCACCAGCTAGAGCTTGATAAAGATAGTCGACACATAACTACCTTCAGCACTCATGTTGGATTGCGAAGATACAAGCGACTCCTCTTTGGTATCAATGCTGCCTCTGAAATTTTCCAGAATGCTATCGAGGAGTTACTCACTGGTCTATCTGGCTGTAAAAACATCTCAGATGACATTATCGTATTCGGAAAAGATCAAGCCACCCACGATGTCAACCTCCGCCGTGTCCTTGAGAGGTTGAAAGAATTCAATATTCGCTTAAACAGAGAGAAGTGCAGTTTCTCCCAATCTCAAGTAATGTTCTATGGCCATATCTTTAGTGCTAATGGCCTCCGTCCAGATCCCAAGAAAGTCGAAGCCATCCAGAATGCCAGTGCTCCGCAAAATGCAAGTGAAGTTAAATCTCTTCTTGGTATGGCACAATACCTTTCACGATACATACCAGGCTATGCTGATATCACCGCTTCACTGCGATCCTTAACAAAGCAAGACACAACCTGGAACTGGACAGAAGAAGAACAAGAGTCCCTCAACAACCTCAAACAAGCACTCACAAGTGATCAAGTAATGTCATACTTTGATCCCCAGAAACCCACACAGATCATTGTGGATGCCAGTCCAGTTGGTCTCGGTGCCCTGTTAATGCAAGATGAGAAAGTGATAAGCTATGCCAGCCGTGCCTTAACCGACGTGGAAAATAGATATTCCCAGACAGAGCGAGAAATGCTTGCCGTGGTTTGGGCAGTTGAACATTTCCACCTCTATGTTTATGGAGCTCAGTTCACCATTGTAACTGACCACAAACCTCTGCTAAGCATATTTCACAGCCACAAAGCAACCAACGCCCGCATTGACAGATGGAAACTGCGCCTCATGACCTACAACTACGAGCTTATCTACAAGCCTGGAAAGGATGACAAGAACCCAGCCGACTTCATTAGCAGACACCCGAACCATTCGGAACAACCACCAATGAATGCTGCAGAAGAATATGTCAATTATGTCTGCACCAATGCCATACCCAAGGCGATGACCATTCAAGAAGTGAAAGTTGCAACCACAATAGACCAAATCATGCAGTTATTAATCCAAGCCATAGAAACCAACCAGTGGTCTCGTCCAGCAGTGAAAGACTATAAGAAAGTCAAAGACGAGCTAACAGTACACGACGGTATCATCTTGAGAGGCAACAGAATCGTCATGCCCACTTCCTTGAGAAACAAAACTGTCCAACTAGCTCATGCTAGCCACCAAGGAATAGTTAAAACGAAACGACTCCTTAGAACGAAAGTCTGGTTCCCAGGAATTGACAACATCGTCCAAGACAAAATACGCAACTGCCTACCGTGTCAAGCCGCAACATCAGGAACGCATTCTCCACCTGAACCGCTGAAAATGACGCCATTACCTAAAGCTCCCTGGAAAGACGTTGCCACAGACTTTCTCGGACCATTCCCAACTGGTGAATACCTCCTTGTGGTAATAGATGAATTCAGTCGTTTTCCAGAAGTTGAGATACTCACAACGACCTCAGCACGAGCTGTAATTCCCAAAATCGATGCAATCTTCGCACGTCAAGGGATCCCCGAGAACTTGAAAAGTGACAACGGCCCACCATTCCAAGGAGAAGAGTTCAAAGATTATGCTGAACATTCAGGTTTTCACCATCGAAAGATTACTCCCTACTGGCCTAAAGCCAATGGCGAGGCAGAGCGCTTCATGCGCACTTTAGAGAAATGTATCCGAGCAGCACATCTAGAGAAGAAGAACTGGAAACAGGAAATGCAGAAGTTTCTCCTTCACTACAGAGCAAACACCTCATTCAACAACTGGTATCTCTCCCAGTGAAGCCTTAAATAACCGAAAGCTGAAAACAACCCTACCTGAAATGCCTTCAGTCCGTTTACCCCAACATGAAGACATTGCCACTAACGATGCCAAGGAGAAGAACAGAATCAAAGCCGCAGCAGATGAAAAGACACATGCCAGAGAACACAGCATCAAACCAGGAGATACCGTACTAGTTAGACAGCCGAAGCAGAACAAGCTTAGTACCCCATTCAATCCAGAGCCTTTCATCGTCGAAGAAAAGAAGGGAACAATGATCACGGCATCAAATGGTTCCAAAAGTATAACAAGAAATTCATCTCAATTTAAAGTAATTTCAAGTAAACTCAACCAATCCAAACCTCCGATCCAGGCTGCACAAAGGGAACATCCTGGTGCAACAGAACGAGAACAGCCCAGACGAAATGTAAGAAGACCAGCCTGGCTCTCAGACTATGTTGAGTAACAGAACGAGAACAAACCATATTTAAGTACTATAAACTAGAATTTGATATTTTGTTTAATTTGTTCATGTTGCCAGATAATTTCAATCTGAGAAAGGAAGGGATGTAATGTAGTTAATTACGTCATAGCTGATACACAAGTATCACGTGACAGGAACAAAAAGGATTATTGCAACGAACACACGGTCTGGATACAATGTATTATATAGGCGTAGTAGAATCAATAGAATAAAGACAGTACAGTGACAACGAATGTTCTTCCTCCGTCTGTTTCTCGTTTATACCTTGGACAAATAATGTTGCTGATCGAATATCTTGTATTCCGAGAGTGCCTTTGATTGTTAACAACAATATTATCTTCTAAATAACTAGGCAGTCCACCGTGTACGCGTTTATGCATAATTGCACATTTATTGATCCTACTCTCCTCGTGGAAAGGTATCCAACTTAGTGAATTGAAAAGTGCAACTGAAGATGCGCGGGGTTCAGCCGATAGAATTACTCTCGCCGCACGTTTTTGTAGCTTCAGTACTCTGTTAAAGAGTCTTTATTGCAGGCTGTCCATATTACACTGGCATAGTTGAATATCGGGTGGATAATTGCGTTATAATAGAGCACTCTTTGCTTCAGTGGTAAGTAACTTCTTACCTGCCTAAGAATTCCTATACGTTTAGAAAGTTTCTTACATATCTTATCAATATGTTCATTAAAACATAATTTGCTATCAATATCTAACCCTAATAATGTAGCACTGTTTGTATTCTTTTGGATCTTATCTCCGTCTATCATGACACTGAGTTCATCCGCAACCTTAGATGCCAATCTACTCCCAGTTATCATCATCACTTTTGTCTTTTCTTCATTCAGGGGAAGTTTATTTGTGTTGGCCCAATGTTGAATTTCATTAACAGATTTACCTAGTTTCAGTTGTGCAATCTCCTTGAGGTCAGCTGACGCAGTAACCGTTGTGTCGTCAGCGTAAAGATCAAACCAAGCGCCTAAGTTCCTTACAGATCTTGATTTTTTCAATATCATGATCACCAATCCGAATATTGTTCACATTAACTTTTGCTAACTGCTGATGAGTTCCGATTATCATGAACTCAGTCTTGTCGGTGTTAAGCATTAAACAGTTACGTTGCATCCATTGCTTGATATCAGCAATACAGTTCTCCATAGACATCAATGCCGTATCCTGATTTGCTGAGCTACAGGGGCTGAACGAAAAATATAGCTGAGTGTCATCGGCGTAACAGTGGATGTTAGGAAAATGGCGGTCAACAACTTCGAATAAACCACTTGCATATATGTTGAATAACAGAGGCCCAAGACAGGATCCCTGTGGTACGCCGCAATCAAGTTGGAATATCCTAGACCTCTTCCCATCAACGACAACTCGCTGCGTCCTACCGGAAAGGTACGAAGAAAACCATGACAGGACCGTACCACCAACTCCCAACTTCGATTTCAAACGACCCAATAAGATTTTATGATTCACGGTATCAAACGCCGCACTAAGATCCAACAACACAAGCAAGGTGACGTGCTGCTTGTTCATGTTCAGCAATATATCGTTGTGGACCTTTAAAAGAGCAGTCTCTGTACTATGGTACTTCCTGTAAGCTGATTGGAGGACTGGATAAAAACCATGTTGAGACATGTAGGATTGGGTCTGAATAGCAGCGGCAGTTTCTGTCAATTTAGAGATGTAAGCAAGATTATTGACAGGGCGAAGGTTTTTAAACAATAAATCAATACCTTCCTTTTTTAGCAGAGGAGAAACAATTGCTTCTTTCCACTCTTTAGCAAAATTGCCAGACTGGAGTGATAAGTTAACCATGGACATGATAACAGGTAGCAGTTCATCCAGACATTGCACGACCAGTGACGTTGGCATAGGGTCTAAGCTCGAAGACTTCTTCGTAGCGCGGGTCATTAGATCTCTCACTTCTCCAATAGAAAGGACTTTAAACTCAGTAAAGGAGACATCAGGACAACTGGATGAAGACTCAACAATAGGAGGAGAAGTATCAACCATATCCTTCAATCTCGTGTGGATATTAGTTACTTTCTGAACAAAGAAATCACCAAGATCATTGGCCAACTTCTCAACATCACAACCGACCGGTAGCGGGAGGGGCTTTGGTGTGGACAGGAGAGATTTTGCGGCTCTAAATAAGTTGCCTTGATTAGAGCTGTTATCACTAATGAAGTCTCTGTAATAATTACAGCGCGCGCTATTCATCAGCAAGGTGGCATAGTTTTTCTTCTGTTTGAAGACAGCTAGATCATTAGCATTCTTAGTAACCCGCCATTTATGTTCAGCTCTGCGTCTCACTTTAATTGCAAGTTTAATGTCATCGTTAATCCAAGGAACCCGCGGCCTATTTACGACAGTTCTGGTAAACAAAGGAGCATGACGATCAATGATCTTGGTTAAAGTCGAGTTGTAACAACCAACGAGGCCATCCAAGTCAACAAAATCATCCTTGCAAAGAGAAGACTCAGAAAGATCAAATTTGAGCACGTCTATATCAACTGACTTTAGTTTCCTATAAGAATGAGACTTGACGCGCGGGCGAGGTCTCGCTGAATTCAGGAAACAAGTAACAATCGCATGATCAGAAAAGAAACAACCCACCGTTGGCTGCTGTAATAGGACGGTGTCCGACTGACGCGTAATGACCAAATCAAGAGTATGATCAAGCTCATGGGTCGCACCCTGCACATGTTGCTGCAAGTTCATGGACTCAAGAGTGTCAAGGAAGTCAGCGGCGACAAGATCGTCAAGGTCATCAACATGCAGGTTAAAATCACCAACAATCAGCAAAGGCTCCACTGATAGGATAATACTTTCCAAATAAACCGTAAATTCATTCACAAATGCTCTCGCTGTGACAGGGTGCGCCGCTGAGTAGGGTGGTCTGTAGACGATCACTAATCGTGTAATAAATGTCGTAGTCTTGACAATAAACTCAGCAAACTCAAAAGACTTTTCTTCTTTACCTTTAATCTTTTTGATGGTGATGTTTTCTCTATACAAGAGACCAATTCCACCACCTCTGCGTCCGATACGTGGCTGATCCAATAGTTTAAACCCAGAAGGAGTAATCTCGCGTCTTGCTGCATTAAGATTATAGAAATTACGATTATAGAGAAGGATTACGATTATAGAGAAGGATTATGATTATAGAGAAGGATTACGATTATAGAGAAGGATTACGATTATAGAGGATGATTACGATTATAGAGAAGATTATAGAGAAGGATTATGATTATAGAGAAGGATTATGATTATAGAGAAGGATTATGATTATAGAGAAGGATTACGATTGTAGAGAAGGATTACGATTATAGAGGAGCATTACGATTATAGAGGATTACGATTATAGAGAAGGATTACGATTATAGAGAAGGATTATTATTATAGAGGAGGATTACGATTATAGAGAAGGATTATGATTATAGAGAAGGATTACGATTGTAGAGAACGATTACGATTATAGAGGAGCATTACGATTATAGAGGATTACGATTATAGAGAAGGATTACGATTATAGAGGATGATTACGATTATAGACGATTATAGAGAAGATTATAGAAGATTATAGATTATAGAAGATTATAGAAATTACGATTATAGAGAAGGATTACGATTATAGAGGATTATGATTATAGAGAAGGATTACGATTATAGAGAAGGATTACGATTATAGAGGATGATTACGATTATAGAGAAGATTATAGAGAAGGATTATGATTATAGAGAAGGATTATGATTATAGAGAAGGATTATGATTATAGAGAAGGATTACGATTGTAGAGAAGGATTACGATTATAGAGGAGCATTACGATTATAGAGGATTACGATTATAGAGAAGGATTACGATTATAGAGGATGATTACGATTATAGAGAAGGATTATTATTATAGAGGAGGATTACGATTATAGAGAAGGATTACGGTTATAAAGAAGGATTACGATTATAGAGAAGGATTATGATTATAGATAAGGATTACGATTATAGAGAAGGATTACGACTATAGAGAAGGATTACGATTATAGAGAAGGATTACCATTATAGAGAAGAATTACGATTATAGAGAAGGATTACGCTTATAGAGAAGGATTATGATTATAAAGAAGGATTACAATTATAGAGAAGGATTACGATTATAGAGAAGGATTACGATTATAGAGGAGGATTATCATTATAGATAAGGATTACGATTATAGATAAGGATTACGATTATAGATAAGGATTACGACTATATATAAGGATTACGATTATAAAGAAGGATTACGATTATAGAGAAGGATTACGATTATAGAGAAGGATTATGATTATAGAGAAGGATTACGATTATAGAGGATTACGATTATAGAGGAGGATTACGATTATAGAGGAGGATTACGATTATAGAGGAGGATTACGATTATAGAGGATTACGAATATAGATTATAGAGGATTACGAAATTTATTAGATTTATTAGATTACGATTATAGAGAAGGATTACGATTATAGAGGATTACGATTATAGAGGAGTATTACGATTATAGAGGATTACGAAGTTTATTAGATTTATTTGATTACGATTATAGAGAAGGATTACGAACATAGAGGATTACGATTATAGAGAAGGATTACGATTATAGAGAAGGATTACGATTCTAAAGAAGGATTACGATAATAGAGTAAAATTATACTTACCATTCTTTGGTGGATTTGTTTGGTTTTTGTATGGTGGATTTGGTGGATTTGTGTGGAGTTGTGTGTTCATTTGTGTGGTTGTTGTTGTGACTATATAAGAATAAAAAGAACAGAGCAATGGAAAGTTTAGCAATAAAAGACTTACGTGATATTTCCAAAAATTATATAATGCATACAGCTAGATTGTACCAAGCTATACTGATGAGCTGTGGAACAGCGAAACACGTGTATGTAGATTGTACTATATATATATATATATACTCTACCTACTGTGGTATTGAGCGCTCTTTTGCCTTACGCCAACTTCGTGACTATTTTGTTTCAAATAGTCTTTAGTATATATATATATATATATATATATATATATATATATATATATCCTCGGTCATCTTATTATTATTCAAAAAGGCCATGAGAGCACTAAACCTATTCCTAGACAAGATTGCCCATAGACCTTGACTATACCAAAATAAAGAACTAGTGTTATCAGTTTATCAATCTCTTCCACAGTAGATAATCTTGCCAACTGCCATATGGTTTGGTGTAGGTATGATGTGTGCATCTACAATGCGAGTGTAACCATAACTGTTTGTGTGAGTGCATATACTATTTAACATTTCCATGCGGAAAAAAAGAAGGGAAAATTCTGATCGAGGCAGTGGTCATCGTATTCCTAAGAGACGGCTTAGAACGTTGGAATTTCATTTCCAAAATCCCAATAACTCTTCCAGGTGACCTCCGCTCCCCTGGACCATTACCTCAGGCCCTACCACGAGCTCTACCTCGAGCCCTATCCCGTCCCCTACCCTGGCCGTTACCACGGACCCTACCACAGGGAACCCCGGACCTACCATTACTACCAACATCAGGGACATAGGATTCATCTTCATCATCACCAGAATCCCCAGAATCGTCAGCAGAATCATCATCATCATCAACTGCACGAGCATCACCTTCAGAAAATAAAAATAAAATTATAAGTTAGATTATAATTTCATAAATACAACAACTATATATTTATCTTATTTCTAATCGTTTCATGTCTTGTCAAGCCGCCTTTCATGCTGTAAATATAAATAATTAATATCGTAAACAATGGAAATTTACAAGCAGAGCGTCTCTTCTCAACTTCTTATTCAGCATAATTTTCATCTCTCAGTCGTGAAATAGTACTTTTAGAACTCCAGATAATAATGATAATAATTTATTAATCCACCTTAAACTAGAAATACGTGTACGCAATAACCCCTCGCCCGCTTACTGTTTATAGATAGATAGAATCTTTATTTAACGAGGGTAAACACGAAATAGCTAATAGCTAATAAACTTGTGGCCCTCAAACTAACTAAATTTACAATGTCAATAGAAAAAATTGTTTAAAAATAGTAAAAAACCAATACCCAATTATATATTTACAAACATGATACTTATATTTACGAATATAAAATTAAACAGTAAAATGATTTAAAAGTTTTTGATGCTCAAAAATGCTGTTCCACATTTTGTTTTTAAAAACTTTCAAAGAAACATTTTTTCTCAGTTCCAAAGGTAATGCGTTCCATAATTTGGCACCAGTGACTGTAATGTAGTTAATTACGTCATAGCTGATACACAAGTATCACGTGACAGGAACAAAAAGGATTATTGCAACGAACACACGGTCTGGATACAATGTATTATATAGGCGTAGTAGAATCAATAGAATAAAGACAGTACAACTGGCGACGAGGATAAATTGTGTTCCATTCACCGACATAAACTACCCGCCAACAGATAGCGAAGCATTTCAAGTAAGTACCAAAGCGCGTACGAACTTTGTCAACAAATAGAAACCGAAGACACGACTAATTCAACAAAACGCTTGAATCATGTCATCACTTCCAACGTTCCCATCATTTGATGTACACCTCGATGGCAATGTTGGCCCTCGTTGGCAAAAGTGGCACGCCAGACTAGAACGATTATTCATCGGAATGAATCTTACACAAGACAGGCGTAAGAGAGCACTTCTTTTACACTACGCTGGTCCCGAAGTTGACGAGATTTTTGAAACACTGCCAAATGCAAACGCTGACGAAGAATACAAAAACGCCGTCGACAACCTCAACGCGTATTTTTTGCCACAAACCAACGTCACATTCGAAGTTTTTAACCTCAGACAGGCGAAACAAAAGCCTGGCGAATCTCTCGACACCTACCACACTCGTTTGCGACAACTTGCCAAGACCTGTCAATTCGCCGATTTGGACAAAGAAATCAAAGAACACATAATTCTCACGTGCAAATCAAATTCTCTGAGACGTAGAGCACTAAGGGATAACTTAGATCTGAGGAAGCTTCTACAAACCGGACGAGCCCTTGAATTGAGCGACTCTCAAGCGGCCAAAGTTGAAAATCAAGAGTTCAAAGTGAATTCGACACAACAGAACCACCGGAAGTTCACACGCAACACAAAAGACAACCGCGACAGACGACGACCTTCTTACCAACCCAAATCGCCTTCGCAAGACAACTCCCAACACAGTTCCCGCCATACCTTTACTGGCTCAGAACGACGCTCCTCGAACAAAACCTGCCGAAATTGTGGAGGACAGTATCCTCACAAGACCTCTTGTCCTGCAACAGGTAAAGATTGCAAATCCTGCGGTAAAATTGGCCATTTTGCCCGAGTTTGTCGAACAAACCCATCCACAAAGACGTCCGTGAAGCATGTAGCGCAACAGTCAGACCACTCCGATGAAGAGGATGACTACGTTTTTACTATTGGTAACCTGTCTGGAAACGTAAAACCCCCAACTTGCAATGTCAACATCGGAGGACAAAACGTCACGATTATGATCGATTCAGGCGCATCAGTAAACATACTCGATGAGGTCACATTCCAACGAATCATCGAAGTTCAACAGACATCCTTGGAGAAAACAAATCATAAAATTTACTCGTATGGATCGAAAATGCCATTGCCAGTAAAAGGACTGATTACAACAACCATCACTGCCAAATCCACCAGCACAACTGCTCTATTTCACGTGGTTCAAGGAAACAGTGGAAACCTGCTGAGCTACAACACAGCCCAATAACTCAAATTGATTCAAATCTCAGTAAACCACACTGACATCACACCCTCTGCCACACCACAAAGTTGTTCCTCGTTGGAGAAAGAATTTGATTGTCTATTTCATGGTATAGGCAAGCTAAAAGGAAAATCAGTCAAGCTCCACATCGATGCAGATGTCACACCCAAACAACAACCCCACCGAAGAATTCCATTCCATGTACGATCTGACGTAGAAAACGAGCTACACCGATTGGAACAGTTAAATATCATCGAAAAGGTAGATGGACCAACTCCCTGGGTCAGCCCAATCGTTGTAGTACCCAAAAAATCTGGCCAAGTAAGGATCTGTATCGACATGCGAGAAGCCAACAAAGCAATCAGCCGGGAGAAACACCTAATGCCTACGATAGATGATCTTGTCGCTGATTTAAATGGTGCCACGGTGTTCACCACATTGGATCTTTCATCGGGCTACCACCAGCTAGAGCTTGATAAAGATAGTCGACACATAACTACCTTCAGCACTCATGTTGGATTGCGAAGATACAAGCGACTCCTCTTTGGTATCAATGCTGCCTCTGAAATTTTCCAGAATGCTATCGAGGAGTTACTCACTGGTCTATCTGGCTGTAAAAACATCTCAGATGACATTATCGTATTCGGAAAAGATCAAGCCACCCACGATGTCAACCTCCGCCGTGTCCTTGAGAGGTTGAAAGAATTCAATATTCGCTTAAACAGAGAGAAGTGCAGTTTCTCCCAATCTCAAGTAATGTTCTATGGCCATATCTTTAGTGCTAATGGCCTCCGTCCAGATCCCAAGAAAGTCGAAGCCATCCAGAATGCCAGTGCTCCGCAAAATGCAAGTGAAGTTAAATCTCTTCTTGGTATGGCACAATACCTTTCACGATACATACCAGGCTATGCTGATATCACCGCTTCACTGCGATCCTTAACAAAGCAAGACACAACCTGGAACTGGACAGAAGAAGAACAAGAGTCCCTCAACAACCTCAAACAAGCACTCACAAGTGATCAAGTAATGTCATACTTTGATCCCCAGAAACCCACACAGATCATTGTGGATGCCAGTCCAGTTGGTCTCGGTGCCCTGTTAATGCAAGATGAGAAAGTGATAAGCTATGCCAGCCGTGCCTTAACCGATGTGGAAAATAGATATTCCCAGACAGAGCGAGAAATGCTTGCCGTGGTTTGGGCAGTTGAACATTTCCACCTCTATGTTTATGGAGCTCAGTTCACCATTGTAACTGACCACAAACCTCTGCTAAGCATATTTCACAGCCACAAAGCAACCAACGCCCGCATTGACAGATGGAAACTGCGCCTCATGACCTACAACTACGAGCTTATCTACAAGCCTGGAAAGGATGACAAGAACCCAGCCGACTTCATTAGCAGACACCCGAACCATTCGGAACAACCACCAATGAATGCTGCAGAAGAATATGTCAATTATGTCTGCACCAATGCCATACCCAAGGCGATGACCATTCAAGAAGTGAAAGTTGCAACCACAATAGACCAAATCATGCAGTTATTAATCCAAGCCATAGAAACCAACCAGTGGTCTCGTCCAGCAGTGAAAGACTATAAGAAAGTCAAAGACGAGCTAACAGTACACG
This sequence comes from Chrysogorgia sp. JL179-B06, assembly GCA_035772405.1. Lineage (NCBI taxonomy): Eukaryota > Metazoa > Cnidaria > Anthozoa > Scleralcyonacea > Chrysogorgiidae > Chrysogorgia > Chrysogorgia sp. JL179-B06. The sequence continues at coordinate 1,802,055 of JAYKKM010000244.1, forward strand.
ACGGTATCATCTTGAGAGGCAACAGAATCGTCATGCCCACTTCCTTGAGAAACAAAACTGTCCAACTAGCTCATGCTAGCCACCAAGGAATAGTTAAAACGAAACGACTCCTTAGAACGAAAGTCTGGTTCCCAGGAATTGACAACATCGTCCAAGACAAAATACGCAACTGCCTACCGTGTCAAGCCGCAACATCAGGAACGCATTCTCCACCTGAACCGCTGAAAATGACGCCATTACCTAAAGCTCCCTGGAAAGACGTTGCCACAGACTTTCTCGGACCATTCCCAACTGGTGAATACCTCCTTGTGGTAATAGATGAATTCAGTCGTTTTCCAGAAGTTGAGATACTCACAACGACCTCAGCACGAGCTGTAATTCCCAAAATCGATGCAATCTTCGCACGTCAAGGGATCCCCGAGAACTTGAAAAGTGACAACGGCCCACCATTCCAAGGAGAAGAGTTCAAAGATTATGCTGAACATTCAGGTTTTCACCATCGAAAGATTACTCCCTACTGGCCTAAAGCCAATGGCGAGGCAGAGCGCTTCATGCGCACTTTAGAGAAATGTATCCGAGCAGCACATCTAGAGAAGAAGAACTGGAAACAGGAAATGCAGAAGTTTCTCCTTCACTACAGAGCAACACCTCATTCAACAACTGGTATCTCTCCCAGTGAAGCCTTAAATAACCGAAAGCTGAAAACAACCCTACCTGAAATGCCTTCAGTCCGTTTACCCCAACATGAAGACATTGCCACTAACGATGCCAAGGAGAAGAACAGAATCAAAGCCGCAGCAGATGAAAAGACACATGCCAGAGAACACAGCATCAAACCAGGAGATACCGTACTAGTTAGACAGCCGAAGCAGAACAAGCTTAGTACCCCATTCAATCCAGAGCCTTTCATCGTCGAAGAAAAGAAGGGAACAATGATCACGGCATCAAATGGTTCCAAAAGTATAACAAGAAATTCATCTCAATTTAAAGTAATTTCAAGTAAACTCAACCAATCCAAACCTCCGATCCAGGCTGCACAAAGGGAACATCCTGGTGCAACAGAACGAGAACAGTCCAGACGAAATGTAAGAAGACCAGCCTGGCTCTCAGACTATGTTGAGTAACAGAACGAGAACAAACCATATTTAAGTACTATAAACTAGAATTTGATATTTTGTTTAATTTGTTCATGTTGCCAGATAATTTCAATCTGAGAAAGGAAGGGATGTAATGTAGTTAATTACGTCATAGCTGATACACAAGTATCACGTGACAGGAACAAAAAGGATTATTGCAACGAACACACGGTCTGGATACAATGTATTATATAGGCGTAGTAGAATCAATAGAATAAAGACAGTACAGTGACAACGAATGTTCTTCCTCCGTCTGTTTCTCGTTTATACCTTGGACAAATAATGTTGCTGATCGAATATCTTGTATTCCGAGAGTGCCTTTGATTGTTAACAACAATATTATCTTCTAAATAACTAGGCAGTCCACCGTGTACGCGTTTATGCATAATTGCACATTTATTGATCCTACTCTCCTCGTGGAAAGGTATCCAACTTAGTGAATTGAAAAGTGCAACTGAAGATGCGCGGGGTTCAGCCGATAGAATTACTCTCGCCGCACGTTTTTTGTAGCTTCAGTACTCTGTTAAAGAGTCTTTATTGCAGGCTGTCCATATTACACTGGCATAGTTGAATATCGGGTGGATAATTGCGTTATAATAGAGCACTCTTTGCTTCAGTGGTAAGTAACTTCTTACCTGCCTAAGAATTCCTATACGTTTAGAAAGTTTCTTACATATCTTATCAATATGTTCATTAAAACATAATTTGCTATCAATATCTAACCCTAATAATGTAGCACTGTTTGTATTCTTTTGGATCTTATCTCCGTCTATCATGACACTGAGTTCATCCGCAACCTTAGATGCCAATCTACTCCCAGTTATCATCATCACTTTTGTCTTTTCTTCATTCAGGGGAAGTTTATTTGTGTTGGCCCAATGTTGAATTTCATTAACAGATTTACCTAGTTTCAGTTGTGCAATCTCCTTGAGGTCAGCTGACGCAGTAACCGTTGTGTCGTCAGCGTAAAGATCAAACCAAGCGCCTAAGTTCCTTACAGATCTTGATTTTTCAATATCATGATCACCAATCCGAATATTGTTCACATTAACTTTTGCTAACTGCTGATGAGTTCCGATTATCATGAACTCAGTCTTGTCGGTGTTAAGCATTAAACAGTTACGTTGCATCCATTGCTTGATATCAGCAATACAGTTCTCCATAGACATCAATGCCGTATCCTGATTTGCTGAGCTACAGGGGCTGAACGAAAAATATAGCTGAGTGTCATCGGCGTAACAGTGGATGTTAGGAAAATGGCGGTCAACAACTTCGAATAAACCACTTGCATATATGTTGAATAACAGAGGCCCAAGACAGGATCCCTGTGGTACGCCGCAATCAAGTTGGAATATCCTAGACCTCTTCCCATCAACGACAACTCGCTGCGTCCTACCGGAAAGGTACGAAGAAAACCATGACAGGACCGTACCACCAACTCCCAACTTCGATTTCAAACGACCCAATAAGATTTTATGATTCACGGTATCAAACGCCGCACTAAGATCCAACAACACAAGCAAGGTGACGTGCTGCTTGTTCATGTTCAGCAATATATCGTTGTGGACCTTTAAAAGAGCAGTCTCTGTACTATGGTACTTCCTGTAAGCTGATTGGAGGACTGGATAAAAACCATGTTGAGACATGTAGGATTGGGTCTGAATAGCAGCGGCAGTTTCTGTCAATTTAGAGATGTAAGCAAGATTATTGACAGGGCGAAGGTTTTTAAACAATAAATCAATACCTTCCTTTTTTAGCAGAGGAGAAACAATTGCTTCTTTCCACTCTTTAGCAAAATTGCCAGACTGGAGTGATAAGTTAACCATGGACATGATAACAGGTAGCAGTTCATCCAGACATTGCACGACCAGTGACGTTGGCATAGGGTCTAAGCTCGAAGACTTCTTCGTAGCGCGGGTCATTAGATCTCTCACTTCTCCAATAGAAAGGACTTTAAACTCAGTAAAGGAGACATCAGGACAACTGGATGAAGACTCAACAATAGGAGGAGAAGTATCAACCATATCCTTCAATCTCGTGTGGATATTAGTTACTTTCTGAACAAAGAAATCACCAAGATCATTGGCCAACTTCTCAACATCACAACCGACCGGTAGCGGGAGGGGCTTTGGTGTGGACAGGAGAGATTTTGCGGCTCTAAATAAGTTGCCTTGATTAGAGCTGTTATCACTAATGAAGTCTCTGTAATAATTACAGCGCGCGCTATTCATCAGCAAGGTGGCATAGTTTTTCTTCTGTTTGAAGACAGCTAGATCATTAGCATTCTTAGTAACCCGCCATTTATGTTCAGCTCTGCGTCTCACTTTAATTGCAAGTTTAATGTCATCGTTAATCCAAGGAACCCGCGGCCTATTTACGACAGTTCTGGTAAACAAAGGAGCATGACGATCAATGATCTTGGTTAAAGTCGAGTTGTAACAACCAACGAGGCCATCCAAGTCAACAAAATCATCCTTGCAAAGAGAAGACTCAGAAAGATCAAATTTGAGCACGTCTATATCAACTGACTTTAGTTTCCTATAAGAATGAGACTTGACGCGCGGGCGAGGTCTCGCTGAATTCAGGAAACAAGTAACAATCGCATGATCAGAAAAGAAACAACCCACCGTTGGCTGCTGTAATAGGACGGTGTCCGACTGACGCGTAATGACCAAATCAAGAGTATGATCAAGCTCATGGGTCGCACCCTGCACATGTTGCTGCAAGTTCATGGACTCAAGAGTGTCAAGGAAGTCAGCGGCGACAAGATCGTCAAGGTCATCAACATGCAGGTTAAAATCACCAACAATCAGCAAAGGCTCCACTGATAGGATAATACTTTCCAAATAAACCGTAAATTCATTCACAAATGCTCTCGCTGTGACAGGGTGCGCCGCTGAGTAGGGTGGTCTGTAGACGATCACTAATCGTGTAATAAATGTCGTAGTCTTGACAATAAACTCAGCAAACTCAAAAGACTTTTCTTCTTTACCTTTAATCTTTTTGATGGTGATGTTTTCTCTATACAAGAGACCAATTCCACCACCTCTGCGTCCGATACGTGGCTGATCCAATAGTTTAAACCCAGAAGGAGTAATCTCGCGTCTTGCTGCATTAAGATTATAGAAATTACGATTATAGAGAAGGATTACGATTATAGAGAAGGATTATGATTATAGAGAAGGATTACGATTATAGAGAAGGATTACGATTATAGAGGATGATTACGATTATAGAGAAGATTATAGAGAAGGATTATGATTATAGAGAAGGATTATGATTATAGAGAAGGATTATGATTATAGAGAAGGATTACGATTGTAGAGAAGGATTACGATTATAGAGGAGCATTACGATTATAGAGGATTACGATTATAGAGAAGGATTACGATTATAGAGAAGGATTATTATTATAGAGGAGGATTACGATTATAGAGAAGGATTATGATTATAGAGAAGGATTACGATTGTAGAGAACGATTACGATTATAGAGGAGCATTACGATTATAGAGGATTACGATTATAGAGAAGGATTACGATTATAGAGGATGATTACGATTATAGACGATTATAGAGAAGATTATAGAAGATTATAGATTATAGAAGATTATAGAAATTACGATTATAGAGAAGGATTACGATTATAGAGGATTATGATTATAGAGAAGGATTACGATTATAGAGAAGGATTACGATTATAGAGGATGATTACGATTATAGAGAAGATTATAGAGAAGGATTATGATTATAGAGAAGGATTATGATTATAGAGAAGGATTATGATTATAGAGAAGGATTACGATTGTAGAGAAGGATTACGATTATAGAGGAGCATTACGATTATAGAGGATTACGATTATAGAGAAGGATTACGATTATAGAGGATGATTACGATTATAGAGAAGGATTATTATTATAGAGGAGGATTACGATTATAGAGAAGGATTACGGTTATAAAGAAGGATTACGATTATAGAGAAGGATTATGATTATAGATAAGGATTACGATTATAGAGAAGGATTACGACTATAGAGAAGGATTACGATTATAGAGAAGGATTACCATTATAGAGAAGAATTACGATTATAGAGAAGGATTACGCTTATAGAGAAGGATTATGATTATAAAGAAGGATTACAATTATAGAGAAGGATTACGATTATAGAGAAGGATTACGATTATAGAGGAGGATTATCATTATAGATAAGGATTACGATTATAGATAAGGATTACGATTATAGATAAGGATTACGACTATAGATAAGGATTACGATTATAAAGAAGGATTACGATTATAGAGAAGGATTACGATTATAGAGAAGGATTATGATTATAGAGAAGGATTACGATTATAGAGGATTACGATTATAGAGGAGGATTACGATTATAGAGGGGGATTACGATTATAGAGGAGGATTACGATTATAGAGGATTACGAATATAGATTATAGAGGATTACGAAATTTATTAGATTTATTAGATTACGATTATAGAGAAGGATTACGATTATAGAGGATTACGATTATAGAGGAGTATTACGATTATAGAGGATTACGAAGTTTATTAGATTTATTTGATTACGATTATAGAGAAGGATTACGAACATAGAGGATTACGATTATAGAGAAGGATTACGATTATAGAGAAGGATTACGATTCTAAAGAAGGATTACGATAATAGAGTAAAATTATACTTACCATTCTTTGGTGGATTTGTTTGGTTTTTGTATGGTGGATTTGGTGGATTTGTGTGGAGTTGTGTGTTCATTTGTGTGGTTGTTGTTGTGACTATATAAGAATAAAAAGAACAGAGCAATGGAAAGTTTAGCAATAAAAGACTTACGTGATATTTCCAAAAATTATATAATGCATACAGCTAGATTGTACCAAGCTATACTGATGAGCTGTGGAACAGCGAAACACGTGTATGTAGATTGTACTATATATATATATATATACTCTACCTACTGTGGTATTGAGCGCTCTTTTGCCTTACGCCAACTTCGTGACTATTTTGTTTCAAATAGTCTTTAGTATATATATATATATATATATATATATATATATATATATATATATATATATATATATATATATATATATATATATATATATATATATATATATATATATATATATATATATCCTCGGTCATCTTATTATTATTCAAAAAGGCCATGAGAGCACTAAACCTATTCCTAGACAAGATTGCCCATAGACCTTGACTATACCAAAATAAAGAACTAGTGTTATCAGTTTATCAATCTCTTCCACAGTAGATAATCTTGCCAACTGCCATATGGTTTGGTGTAGGTATGATGTGTGCATCTACAATGCGAGTGTAAACATAACTGTTCGTGTGACTGCATATACTATTTCCATGCTGAAAAAAAGATGGGAAAATTCTGATTGAGGCAGTGGTCATCGTATTCCTAAGAGACAGCTTAGAACGTTAGAATTTCATTTCCAAAATCCCAATAACTCTTCCAGGTGACCTCCGCTCCCTGGACCATTACCTCAGGCCCTACCACGAGCTCTACCTCGAGCCCTACCCCGTCCCCTACCGTGGCCGTTACCACGGACCCTACCACAGGGAGCCCCGGACCTACCATTACTACCAACATCAGGGACATAGGATTCATCTTCATCATCACCAAAATCACCAGAATCCCCAGAATTGTCAGCAGAATCATCATCATCATCAACTGCACGAGCATCACCTTCAGAAAATAAAAATAAAATTATAAGTTAGATTATAATTTCATAAATACAACAACTATATATTTATCTTATTTCTAATCGTTTCATGTCTTTTCAAGCCGCCTTTCATGCTGTAAATATAAATAATTAATATCGTAAACAATGGAAATTTACAAGCAGAGCGTCTCTTCTCAACTTCTTATTCAGCATAATTTTCATCTCTCAGTCGTGAAATAGTACTTTTAGAACTACAGATAATAATGATAATAATTTATTAATCCACCTTAAATTAGAAAATGCAATGGGTTTACAATGAAATGTCTAAATTAAAAATATACATCAAATTTACATGATAAAAATGTAATTTAATTAACTTATTTATGGCTTCTGCCTTATTGCCCTAGGTAAAAAGCTGTTTTCCCGGGTATACACAACTGCACAAGGCTTCAAATGTAAAAATACCAAGCATTGATCAGAAATTGTTGAAAAATTTTTTTTTGAGCAATATATCAAATTAAAGTCCTTGTCAAATGAAATTTTCTGTCTCAATTTTAGTCTAAATTTTAGTCTTTTTAGCAAAGGAAAATATGTTTAAAATTTGAAAAACAACTTTCATGTTTTTTCTAAGAATGGAAAATAAAGCTTTCACCTCTTTATTCAGGTGATAATGTTTTAACTACCTCTCCTAAAATTATATACCATACATTGTTACAATGCTCTTGTCAAGAGTGTTATTTTAATATACGACACAAGGTTCTAGCATGTCCACGTTTCTGTTTACATCGTTTGTTTACACATTATAGAAACATTGAACATGAAGTATTGTGGATTTGTTTTCCACTCTTGAGCTTTTCCGCCTAAAAACGGTGTTATATAAGAAGCTGTTCTGTTCCTAAATGTGGATAATATACCAAACTACCACTCGTGCCTTCGCCACCTTTGACGAATACTCGCTTTGTTGACATATGGGGTCACGCATGTTTAAAATATCACACATGCGCAGAACGGACTGGACGGCACCTTTTAAGAAAAGCTATTGAACAATTTAAATTTCTGATGATATCTGTAGGCTTAGCTTAATTGTATTCATCAAAAATATTTTGCAAAATTTTAAAATACTTCAGCTGGAACCTTTATAACTTTTCAACTACTTCACCTAGAAGTATGTGCTATTATAAGCTCTTGTCAAAAAGTTTATAAAAAAGGTTTATTTTAACATTAAATGTAATTTAGGGTCAGCATAAAGATTGAAATTAGTGTTTGGATTAGTGTTAGTGTGAGGGTTAGAGCTAGGATGACCAGATATTTATTTTGTAGTAATCTATGGACGAAACACCAGTAGTCTTTCGCATAGTATTGCAGCTGGTATTGTCTTGTAGCTGGCATTGCACCCAAAAAGTAAACAGTTTGCACTATTTAATTATTTTGTAATAGTTTATGTCTTGTGAAACAATGAATACCATCCAACGCAAGCTTTATAATTTAAAGACTCTCAAATGAAAGGGTTATTGTCTACATTTTAAAAGCATCAAACAGGTAGCGGGTGAGGGTTGTTGTATACACGTATTTCTAGTTCTACAAATAATACCATTATTTGGTTGTCTGGTTTCTGTTATTACTAAGACTGATATGAAAAGAACAGAGGAATCGAAAGTTTAACAATAAACGACTTACGCCATATTTCTACAAATTATATATATATATATATAGGTAATATTTCGAGTGTTGGAATACATACATTTTAAGACCAAACCGGGACCAGTTGCGAAAAATGCAACTTAGCGGCCTTCCGGTAGGAATTGAACCCGCGACTCTGCGATTGCTAGTGCAGTGCTCTGACCACTGAGCTACGGAAGCCGTTGCCGAGAGCCTAGTCACGAGTTCTGTATATATGGTGGTAATGCCGGGATAAGATTCTGGGTATATTATAGGTAATATTTGGCATTTCACTCGGTCAAACTACATGTTGAAAGGATTTATGGTGAAGGAAAATTTCGAGTGTTGGAATACATACATTTTAAGACCAAACCGGGACCAGTTGCGAAAAATGCAACTTAGCGGCCTTCCGGTAGGAATTGAACCCGCGACTCTGCGATTGCTAGTGCAGTGCTCTGACCACTGAGCTACGGAAGCCGTTGCCGAGAGCCTAGTCACGAGTTCTGTATATATGGTGGTAATGCCGGGATAAGATTCTGGGTATATTATAGGTAATATTTGGCATTTCACTCGATCAAACTACATGTTGAAAGGATTATGGTGAAGGAAAATTTCGAGTGTTGGAATACATACATTTTAAGACCAAACCGGGACCAGTTGCGAAAAATGCAACTTAGCGGCCTTCCGGTAGGAATTGAACCCGCGACTCTGCGATTGCTAGTGCAGTGCTCTGACCACTGAGCTACGGAAGCCGTTGCCGAGAGCCTAGTCACGAGTTCTGTATATATGGTGGTAATGCCGGGATAAGATTCTGGGTATATTATAGGTAATATTTGGCATTTCACTCGATCAAACTACATGTTGAAAGGATTTATGGTGAAGGAAAATTTCGAGTGTTGGAATACATACATTTTAAGACCAAACCGGGACCAGTTGCGAAAAATGCAACTTAGCGGCCTTCCGGTAGGAATTGAACCCGCGACTCTGCGATTGCTAGTGCAGTGCTCTGACCACTGAGCTACGGAAGCCGTTGCCGAGAGCCTAGTCACGAGTTCTGTATATATGGTGGTAATGCCGGGATAAGATTCTGGGTATATTATAGGTAATATTTGGCATTTCACTCGATCAAACTACATGTTGAAAGGATTTATGGTGAAGGAAAATTTCGAGTGTTGGAATACATACATTTTAAGACCAAACCGGGACCAGTTGCGAAAAATGCAACTTAGCGGCCTTCCGGTAGGAATTGAACCCGCGACTCTGCGATTGCTAGTGCAGTGCTCTGACCACTGAGCTACGGAAGCCGTTGCCGAGAGCCTAGTCACGAGTTCTGTATATATGGTGGTAATGCCGGGATAAGATTCTGGGTATATTATAGGTAATATTTGGCATTTCACTCGATCAAACTACATGTTGAAAGGATTTATGGTGAAGGAAAATTTCGAGTGTTGGAATACATACATTTTAAGACCAAACCGGGACCAGTTGCGAAAAATGCAACTTAGCGGCCTTCCGGTAGGAATTGAACCCGCGACTCTGCGATTGCTAGTGCAGTGCTCTGACCACTGAGCTACGGAAGCCGTTGCCGAGAGCCTAGTCACGAGTTCTGTATATATGGTGGTAATGCCGGGATAAGATTCTGGGTATATTATAGGTAATATTTGGCATTTCACTCGATCAAACTACATGTTGAAAGGATTTATGGTGAAGGAAAATTTCGAGTGTTGGAATACATACATTTTAAGACCAAACCGGGACCAGTTGCGAAAAATGCAACTTAGCGGCCTTCCGGTAGGAATTGAACCCGCGACTCTGCGATTGCTAGTGCAGTGCTCTGACCACTGAGCTACGGAAGCCGTTGCCGAGAGCCTAGTCACGAGTTCTGTATATATGGTGGTAATGCCGGGATAAGATTCTGGGTATATTATAGGTAATATTTGGCATTTCACTCGATCAAACTACATGTTGAAAGGATTTATGGTGAAGGAAAATTTCGAGTGTTGGAATACATACATTTTAAGACCAAACCGGGACCAGTTGCGAAAAATGCAACTTAGCGGCCTTCCGGTAGGAATTGAACCCGCGACTCTGCGATTGCTAGTGCAGTGCTCTGACCACTGAGCTACGGAAGCCGTTGCCGAGAGCCTAGTCACGAGTTCTGTATATATGGTGGTAATGCCGGGATAAGATTCTGGGTATATTATAGGTAATATTTGGCATTTCACTCGATCAAACTACATGTTGAAAGGATTTATGGTGACGGAAAATTTCGAGTTTTTGGAATACATACATTTTAAGACCAAACCGGGACCAGTTGCGAAAAATGCAACTTAGCGGCCTTCCGGTAGGAATTGAACCCGCGACTCTGCGATTGCTAGTGCAGTGCTCTGACCACTGAGCTACGGAAGCCGTTGCCGAGAGCCTAGTCACGAGTTCTGTATATATGGTGGTAATGCCGGGATAAGATTCTGGGTATATTATAGGTAATATTTGGCATTTCACTCGATCAAACTACATGTTGAAAGGATTTATGGTGAAGGAAAATTTCGAGTGTTGGAATACATACATTTTAAGACCAAACCGGGACCAGTTGCGAAAAATGCAACTTAGCGGCCTTCCGGTAGGAATTGAACCCGCGACTCTGCGATTGCTAGTGCAGTGCTCTGACCACTGAGCTACGGAAGCCGTTGCCGAGAGCCTAGTCACGAGTTCTGTATATATGGTGGTAATGCCGGGATAAGATTCTGGGTATATTATAGGTAATATTTGGCATTTCACTCGATCAAACTACATGTTGAAAGGATTTATGGTGAAGGAAAATTTCGAGTGTTGGAATACATACATTTTAAGACCACATGTACATGTAGTTTGTGAACATGTAGTTTGCTCGAGTGAAATGCCAAATATTACCTATAATATACCCAGAATCTTATCCCGGCATTACCACCATATATACAGAACTCGTGACTAGGCTCTCGGCAACGGCTTCCGTAGCTCAGTGGTCAGAGCACTGCACTAGCAATCGCAGAGTCGCGGGTTCAATTCCTACCGGAAGGCCGCTAAGTTGCATTTTTCGCAACTGGTCCCAGTTTGGTCTTAAAATGTATGTATTCCAACACTCGAAATTTTCCTTCACCATAAATCCTTTCAACATGTAGTTTGATCGAGTGAAATGCCAAATATTACCTATAATATACCCAGAATCTTATCCCGGCATTACCACCATATATACAGAACTCGTGACTAGGCTCTCGGCAACGGCTTCCGTAGCTCAGTGGTCAGAGCACTGCACTAGCAATCGCAGAGTCGCGGGTTCAATTCCTACCGGAAGGCCGCTAAGTTGCATTTTTCGCAACTGGTCCCGGTTTGGTCTTAAAATGTATGTATTCCAACACTCGAAATTTTCCTTCACCATAATCCTTTCAATATATATATATATATATATATATATATATATATATATATATATATATATATATTGAAAGGATTTATGGTGAAGGAAAATGTCGAGTGTTGGAATACATACATTTTAAGACCAAACCGGGACCAGTTGCGAAAAATGCAACTTCAAGGCCTTCCGGCTGGAATTGAACCCGCGACCCTGCGATGCTAGTGCAGTGCTCTGACCACTGAGCTACGGAAGCCGTTGCCGAGAGCCTATAGTCACGAGTTCTGTATACATGGTGGTAATGCCGGGATACGATTCTGGGTATATTGTAGGTAATATTTGGCATTTCACTCGATCATATATATAATTGCATACAACTATATAGGTCAACATGCAACAGAAGGATTCAGAACTTCATTAAAACACTTGAAACTGGTTACAGAACAGAGCAATCGAAAGTATAGCGACTTAATTAGTTGATATTTATACAAATTGTATATCATTGCGTATCGGCGAGGTCAATATGTAATAGAAGAGGATTCAGGAAAAAATAAAACATACAGTACGATAATAATATGAAATAAAACATACGATAAATGAATACCATCCTTGGTGGTGTGGTTGCTCTTGTAACTATATATGATCAAGATAAAAAACAGAGCAATACAAAGTTTAGCAATAAATGATCAGAAGTGGTTCTACTCATGTCTGGGACTCAGAAACATTTTTCTGAGGATATGATTGAGCTTGACGATCGTCCATGTACATATCGTCCAAGTTTAACTAAGTTATCATGCTCACGCCGTTCCTGTTTGCTAGCAAAATGCTCTGTAATTATTGAGTTATACGCGGGCTCAGATAGTAAAATGAAAGTTCAATATCGCCGACATATGCGTCATGTATATAGCGCAAAAATATGATTCACGCGAGTGAAGCAAAGGCAAAGGCATATTGCTGTGTGAATCGGGGTACAACACGCAATGCTTACTTCGCGGTTTTTACGTGTGAACGCCCTTGCAATTGCGTTTGGTCTTGTGCAGGTTAGTTAGAGCATCTCACTTGACGTTGCTATCTCTGACGAAGGTCTTTCGCTCGAACCTTAGACCGCATACACGATTTTGATAATTAATTGTTAAAAAGGTAACATCTTTTACAATCTCTCGAATTCCCAGCGACATGCGCTTCAGCTTGCAATAATAATTTCTAGTTTTCTATTATTTTTTATTTGTACTTACAAATGAAATTGCCTTTAAATTTGATCACGACGCACTTGATGTCGTTGGTATTCACTTGAGTTAATTTCCCTTTTGCGCAATAAAAACTCAATTTTACAATCAAACCATTCCAATTATTTGTAGCCTTTGTGAAATTCAACTACAAAGAGGAAATAAATTATTTTCAATCACGCATAGACGGAATCATGGAGAAAACATGAGAATTGAACATTTTTGACCTCCTAACAGTGTATAATCCGAAACATGATTCTGAAAAAATAAAGCATTTTGTACCTTCAAAAACGCCGTTGTATTATTCCTTTTATATATGTTGAAAATTTCATCTCTGAAAAGCAGTTGTTTCCATTCATTATTATCCAGATATTGTAATTTCTCCCACATAACGAAACACAAGTTCTCTTCGGACTTCTGAGGGACGGAAATTTCCATATCTTCCTGACATTGTTGATCACATTTTCTCATTTCAGTTACCAATATACCTGAAGAATTTTTAAACTCATAGCATCCAAATGCTAAAAATTTAAAACATACAATAAAAAATATGGACAATATGACGGTCACAAAATGTTGTAGCTTTCTTTAACAGCGGATTATTCTTGTATTGTATAATATATTTATATAAATTTTATATCAGTATAAATATTCCCATTCAACAAAATGTAGCGTTCCGAGCTGTTCTATTTACTTTTTTATGTTAACATTTACGTACTATACATAACCAGTGAGCGCGTCATAAATTAGGACCAGTGATTGATCTTACGTATAGTTTACTTGTACGTCCTGGAAATCCCCAGCCATCATCTGTACACTGCATGTTCCCTTCTTTACGACTTAGATTCGTCCTTTTCTCCTTATCTTTTATGTATCGCTGAAACTACTAGTAAGAGCTTATCACTAAATAAAAATGTACGAATCCGAATTGTTAAAAAACGTCTTGTAAGACATGAACGTCTGTCTTCAAAATATTATAGCTTGATATATGTTGACTTGTCCAGTCTACATGCAGACTATAATATATTATATAACATGGTACTCAGTTTACATAACATGGCAACAGTTCGCGATGAATCTCTGCAGTAAAGCACGAACAATCTTGACTGGTGACACTGGATAGACGATGTATATCTAATCTCGCGATCCATACGTACTTAATGCAGTTTCGATCCCTGTCCGGGAATCAGAATACTTTTTCTACAGATCAGAGCTTGACTATCGTCCATGTATCGTCTATCTAGTCCAAGTTCTTCCACATTCACTACATGCAGCAGTGTATATATTAACACGCACAACCAAAACTCGTTATTTTGCAAATATCTAAATATGATTAGAAGGAAAACATAAATAGTCTCACGCAATGACGAGTTTATTTCTACTCTATATCTTCCTTCGTTCTTTGTTTCCTCTCTTTTGTTTGGTTCGATTTTGCATGGGCGTTTTGTTCGTTCCAGCTTTCTTCCCTCTTTTTTTTCCTTCTACCGAAGGACAGCATGGTTTGGTCAGTCGAATTTGATCTTTTGCAGTCGTATTTGGTCAGTGCATCTGGCCAAACCGTTTGGGGAGTTAATTATTACGTTTGAGAGAAGGGAGCCTATTCCTGGATTTGAAGCTGTTTATGCCACTTCAGGCAATAGACGATCGAGCGAACTGAGCACATCCTTGAGTAAATATCAACTGTTGCCATTGCTGTCTATGTCATTATTGATCTAAAGTGGTGACATCCAGCTTAATCCTGGACCGGGCATGAAATGTAGTGTAGATGGCCAGTGGACAGAGGGAATGGCTAATGGCGTCGGTGGGTGAGGCGCGTGGCTTGTGTATGACGCAAACGTACCTTCTAGACGACTTATTACAAGCGCGGTTGGGCTGTTCACGACAGCCGATAGTTGAGGCTTATATAAAAACAGATTTGTTGAAACAACCAATTTGATAGGTTGTCTCATAACCAATGTGAATGGTTAACTAACCAAATATTTTGGTTAAAATTGCCTCATTTTTGTTGTTTTGCCTGTTCCAACCCATAGAAAATGGTCAATCGATGAGAATGAGACCACCGAAGCAAATTGGTTGTTTTAACCAATCTGCTTCTACGTGCACACTTTGCGAAACACTTCAAATGTAGGTGGAAATACCTCACAATCACAAAACGATTTATCGAGGTGGGATTCGCTTCCAAAGATGATATTTGGTTTCTCCTGATCGATCAGAGCATGGAATTCAGCACGCTTGTCAGTACTTCTCAGGCTGCGACAATTAACAGACATAATTCTGATCGTCGGGACTTTATGTTGCTTCGAGTTACTTGTTCGTCGAGTTTCATCTTGGTCGGTAGATTTTAAATTAAGCGTCGATGTTCTTAGTGAACCTGATACTGATAGGGCAGAGTTGGAATTTGATAGGTAGATATCTGAACAGTCAACGAGTGAATCAGAAAAAATGGAGAAGCCACAAGTACCACAGATCCAGACACAGGAGGAAGTACTATACATGTTATCGGACACAAGACAACAGTCCGTGTGGTACGATTGATCACACAGTTCGCAGCAAATAGCTCTCTCTGGTTCAATTTCGTTGGTTTGGTACATGGTAATGCGGGGATAACATTCTGCCAGATTCTCCGTATATTACAAATAATATTTGGCGTTTCACTCGATCAAACTACATGTTCTAAGGATTTATGGTGAAGGTCAATTTCGAGTGCTGGAATATATATTTTTTAAGACCAAACCGGACATAATGTCAAAGTGATTTCTTTATAAATTTGTACCCCCAATGTTTATTTTCGGGCGAGCCACGTATACGAGCAAGCAATATCCGCATAATTTTACATATATCGGGAGAATATCTTAAGGATATTAACCAATCAAAATTTCCAACGCTGATGTGAATAATCATTTTAATAGTCGGCCTATATCTAGAGTTAGACTAATCAGGGATCTATATAAAATACTATTTAACATTTAGACAACGAGCCCAAGTTTTCTATGAGAGGATAGTCAGCGAGATGGAGCAAAGCTGGACAGAAAACGAGGACGACTTGTCTAATTGTTTTAGTATAAATATACATGTTTCTAACCCAATAAATTTATTTCACATTTTCCATGTAAAATTGTAAATATTCTATCCCAGAGGTGAATATCAATGAACAAGAAATCAGGTATTTGTTTGATAAAACAATACGAAAAAAACCTCAAACTACCATGATTGTCTATAATCATAAAACTATTATACCATTGTCTATCTTTGTATACGAGCTCTTCCAAATCATTACTTTTCGCCTCGTCATCTGTGAGTTTACTGTATGTATATACTATATACGACGAGAACGAATGGAATAATTGTTCATTGCCAGAAATACGCGACATCCGGTTGCGCATCGTATATCACGAAATGTTCTGTGTACTCATTTGCTGTGGGCTCGATCGGCCATTTTTTGAAGCACGAAATTCCCTGCATCCGTAAATATATTGTCAATCCTTGATATAAATTATTCATTAGTAAGTAATTATTTCTATATTTTTCACAAAACTCGACGTTTTCTTGACTTTCGTTTCGAATTATGTCAGCCTTCGAATTATGTCAGCCAAGTGACGAGGTTCAAACCAAAAAATCAGGTTCCGAGTCGACGTATTTGTATTGTAGACGAATAAGAAAGCTTCTATAGGGTTTTCTGAGAAGACTCGGCGAATTTCCGAAGTATTTACCACGTCAAGTTGGCAACTAAGCACTTCAAAACACTTTGTTATCGCACGAAAAGATAAACACAAAACGCGCAATACACGACGGTTGACACTCACTCTTTAAGCGCGGACAAAACGTGCAGGCTGAAATGTCGCTAATTTCTGGCAATGTAAATGTTATCGAATGGCGTAACGAGGGCGTCCCGGCGCGCATTCCATGTACATTATCAAGTGGACACGTTGATAAGATCGTATTTGGGAAACAAGGAACTTGTATAAAACTATGCGGTTTAATTTCTCCTACGGTAATACTTGCGTAGAGTCACGATGCAATAAGCTAACTACACTTCCTGGAACAGCGATTCTATAAATAGTACAACGTCTGTAAAATAGTCAGAACTTTGTGAATAAAAGCCATTTTCAGTTGTTTGACGAAGTTTTGTCACTTATCATAAAACACGCTATACCATCAACCTCATTCTGAACCTAACTTTACTCACTAATTAAATAAACTAAATAGAACACCAGAATGAGAAATGTTCTCAATTAATCATAGTCTAAAAGCCTGCCTGCACAACACCTGACTTGCGGGCTTGGACAGAAAACTTAGTAATGAATCCTTACCAGAAGTACGAAAGAAGCAAACATCAAAGAACATAAATTGTAATCGTCCTAAAGAAACTGTCTTTACATTATTGTAACCACCAGTAGATCGACTAGCTTAATGTTAGTTAACTTAATAGTAATCAATGGCATTTTGATGAATTATATAATGACTTACTAGGAATGAATAGCAAGCGACGATCTTTCACACATTGGTCATTTTTGTCGTTCGAAGAAAGAAACGTTTTGTATGTTGAGGAGCATTTACATCTTTTACAATTGGAGTTTACGCAATCAGCATGTAAACCATTACAGTTGCAGCCAACTGTAGTAGGACTTTTACAATTTGGATTATCAAAGACATCATGATCTGCCCTCTGGATGTTCAGCCAAGCACTCGATGGTAACACATAAAGAATAAGAAAAGCCAATGCAGCGATATATTTGAACTTCAGTAACATCATAGAAAATGTATTGTTCGTTTAGTCCATTCAAACACGTCTATTTTCAGTCCAAGCTGTGGGCAGTCTTTTTACTTATGCAATGAAGATATGAACTCGTCATCTGCGGGGAAACACGATCGACTTCCTTATTTATACTAATTTAGACTACACGAAGGCGGAAGGGTGACACAAGCTGGATTATGACAAGTTATCCAGTTTCTGCCAATGCGGAATTTACATCAGTGTAAGAGGAAGACACTATTTATGAAGTTCGTAATTAAAGTTTAACATCCTATGGCCAGTGGAATCGTGACATTATGACATCCGTATTTGCAATTCGGCTATTTGATATTTGACATTTGATTATGCACTTGTGCATTTAGTTATGCACTTGTGCATTTAGTTATGCAATTATGATATGCTGAATTTCGTTCGGCATGACACTCAGAAACGAAATTAAGGATTTGAATCCAACTAACGAATGTGTTGAATGCTTTCTTGAGGCAACTAGAATCCGAAAGTGTTGACGACAATATAATAGATGGTTTGCAATATCGTCTCGAATGGCTCCCACGACACAGTAATAAGATACGTCGATTTCCAAATTGTTGATGAGAAGGTCGTGAACTGTATAAGAGAAGCAAGAGAATGTCTTCTGCACAGAACTTCTGATAGCAACCCTTGTAGCGTTACTATGACAAAAAAAGTGTTTACTGGAGAAAAAGGTAGACCACAGTTTCAAATACCTTTTGAACAACTGGAATTTCTAATGAAAGGAAATTTAAAATAACTGAAATCGCTTCCTAAGCTTAGGATGTTACCAATCGATAAATCTAATTCGGAATTTGACAAAGACGTGTATATTGCTCTTGAAGATAGTCCTGCAAAGTGTAAGCGCCTTTTAACTGTACGCTTGCTTGTAGCGAAAAGTTGAGCGATTTCAGTTAGTTGCCTCAAGATAGCATTCAACACATTCGTTTGTTGGATTCGTATTTCCTCGTGAATATTGATATTACTTGTCTCGCTTTCTTCCGCCATTTTACTGGTGACCAGGCCTCCCCTCTGCCGTCAAATCCTTAATTTCGTTTCTGTCATGTGTGTCATGCCGAACGAAATTGCATAACTAAATGATGCACAAGTGCATAACTAAATGCAAAAGTGCATAATCAAATGTCAAATATCAAAATAGCCGAATTGCAAATACGGATGTCATAATTGCAAATACGGATGTCCACGATTCCACTGGCCATAGGATGTTAAATTTAATTACGAACTTCATAAATGCACGTTTAATGACAAAATACAATGATTAATTTTAGCGGATATCACACCTCATAGATTAGTTGATATTTTATTATTTTGATACTAATGACTTACATACGCTATTTGGGCATACGCTATCTTACATACGCTTATTTATTTATACATACGCTATCTTACATACGCTTATTTCAACTACATATACGTGTATGTAATCCGTCATCCATCGTCCTTTTATTTAATGCTCTGAAATATATGCTTGATTCGCAGAAAGGAACGGTTCGCAACCTGCATGGCGTATAACTATTTAGATTCCGTAGATTTTGTTCAATACAAATGCCGTAAAATATGCATTTCAATAGTTAAACAAAAGATCTTATATTGCCTTTGATACCAGGATTTATTTTGGCAATTATACTAAACTTTCA
Organism: Chrysogorgia sp. JL179-B06; assembly: GCA_035772405.1. Lineage (NCBI taxonomy): Eukaryota > Metazoa > Cnidaria > Anthozoa > Scleralcyonacea > Chrysogorgiidae > Chrysogorgia > Chrysogorgia sp. JL179-B06. Next base: position 1,821,583 of record JAYKKM010000244.1, read on the forward strand.
ACGAGGACATAAAATTTCAGCACGATAAAATTAATAAGTTAGTCTAAACCTATATGTTCTGATGGTTAATAAATATGTGTTCTTCTTTCTTTAAAAACCACATCTTAAATGTATCATCTTAACTCACATCTCAAACACACGATATCATCTTTGCCTCCGAAAACAAGGTAGCCGTACAATTTCGTAACACAACATTTAACCATATATACATTGTTTTTACACTCAACCATGACGTAATTTAAATATGAGTAATATATATGTATGTCAAATTGCTTTACAACGGTGAGTTTGAGTTCGTGGGTTAAAAGTCATAGGTCTGAAAATATGCTAAAAAGTTGGTTATGATGTAATGTACCATGCAATGTAATGTAATTATTTTTTTCATGTATTCTTACCGTCATACAAATAGATGTTTGAAATGGTAAAGTCTATAAACTTGTACTTATCATTTTGCCACATTTAAGTATACACTGTAGCTATAGGTCCACTAACGGGAACTTGTTCGGTAAAAAACTAGAGGTTTGGCAGTCAGTAATCGTAACAATTAAATAAACCCTAATCGTAGCCCAAATCTTAACCCTAACCAAAATACTAACCAAAATACTAACCCTAACCAAAAAAAATATGCGGAAAAGGCAAACTGATTTTTATCAAACTCGACCGGAAATCGCGGGTTGGGAACCAACGCCTATATATCCTGCCGATTTATATCCTGCCGGACGAATAGACATTATTGCGCACACTGAGAGCCTAGCAAACATCTGTCATCAGTGCTGGTGTCAGAAGAATCAATGGAGCACTAACGTTGTTACGGTTGTTTTTATGCATTGATCAACTTATCATGCGCCCAACATAAATTCGACAAAGTGCGGCCTGGGATGCAAACGTCGAACGTACATGTATAATGATGGGTCGAACTTCATTGCTAGCAGCGTATGGAAGGTGATTTCCTCCAATATTAATGTTTAATTACATTTTGCACTCCAATTTGTACATTTTGTTATTGCCACAATGCGTTGTGACATTAAAAACTTGAATTATGACATGGACGCTTCACGTTTTGTCCTCTGTTTGCTCATTTACTCAGACTACAGCCTTCAACGGGTTAAGAAAAATATAGAAATCTACACCTATATATATATATATATACAAGCAGATATTAAAACGAATGACTGGATGTGACATAAAATTGGATGTGACATAAAGGGAATGACTGGATGTGACATAAAATATAAGGATAATGTGTTTTTGTTTCTTTAATAGAATAGCATATTGTCCTGGAAGAGGCTTCGAGTTGTTGTCGGCTTTCTTTCATTAATCCGGTGTGCCAAGATTCTAAAGTCTTACGTGTTCGATAATTCATGCATGTATCAATAATCCGTCCGTTTTCGAAATCAATGACATGATCTATATTCCAAGCGTTTGGGACAAAAGGGCCAAATATCGCTAACCACGCTTGGAATAACGATCATGTCATTGATTTCGAAAACGGACGGATTATTGATAGAGGCAATTATCGAACACGTAAGACTTTAGAATCTTGGCACACCGGATTAACGAAAGAAGCCGACAACAACTCGAAGCCTCTTCCAGGACAATAATATGCTATTATGTCACATCCTGTCATTCGTTTAATATTTAGGTGTAGATTTCCATATTTTTCTTAATCCGTTGAAGGCTGTATTCTGACAGCCGAAAGCTCGTACCAATAACAACTTATATGAGTGAACGCTTGTTTTATATCATTATGTTTAAACCTGATATCGGCTCATATATTTTTTCTAACAAACCACTTTGTCCTCTGTTTGCTCATTTTGGCCTCAAGTTACATCCGGCTTCTCATTGGCTTCCGGTGACGTACTCAGATTTCAAGTCGCGCTCAGATTTCGAGGCGCTTGGTTTAATACCGCTATCACAATCTGTCACCAGATCATTGATCGCACTTTATATGAATTCGCAATAATAAGGATTAATTTATAACGTAACAAGGATTTATTTGAAAAAAACTACCATGAGAAAATCTTAGTAATCAGTTTAAAACTACATGGGTTTAAAACTATATGGATAGCGATCTTTTTGAATCTAGCTATCGCACAGATACACTTCACACTAATTGAATTTTCTAAAAGCTATTTTCTCATATTTCGTGCTGATCAGCAGTTTGGATCGAAACATTATCACTTACCTCTGCCTCTGAAGCACGATTTTGGGACGACAAATACGTTTACCGTTTTGGATACTCTTTTATAAAATAACATGTACACAACAAGCGCTCTGATTGGTCAATATCGGTGTTTGGATAAGAGAATTTTGAGGTCGATCTTGTACACACAAAAACAAATCATGCCGGCCTATCATCGTTTTTAAACATTTATTAACATTCTATACATATGCACAATAACTATAAATAAAATATAGCAATCTTCCCTGTTAATTTTGACAGGATTTTTCAAAAATAGGCCGAAATTATAAGTATTTAAAGTGGACAAAGCAACGCTAAAGCGAACGAGAATTCTCGTATATAAATTTGTAAGTGCGACGTTTACCTTATTGAAAGTTTCAATAAAACCCCAAAACACAACACTTTTATAGATATAGTCCACAAAGAGAACATGGAAAAGGTGTAAAATGTTTATTTTACCTCTCGTCGGCAGGATATTCACGAAGAAACCATTCATTTTGTTGTTGTAGCCAACAAAAAATCACCGAACAGGCACTTCGACAGTGAGATGAAACAACAAAAAAGATTCTGTGTTGTAGAATATGAAGGCTAGGCAAACTCACAACATCACTTTACATCTGCAGCAATCCAACATGAAGTTAAACGGCATATTTTCGCGATTAAATCCATCTGGAAATATCTTTTTCATCTTTCTAAGCAATGTTTTCTGATGTTTTTACCACTTCAAACTTATTTTTGGCTGTCTGCTGTCGTCAGCAAGGGCGTCAATCCTGGGGGGGGGGACGGGGGGGATGTATCCCCCCACTTTTTGACCAATGTATGATTATCCCCTTCTGACTTTCCGCAAACGATGCAGTCATCCCCCTCACTTTCAGACACGGATTTTCGCGCTTGGTCGTCAGCATCATAAATCATGATAGAAAACCATCCATGATTGGCCGATTAGCTTAGAAGAACAAGAAAGACCTCCCCTGATTGGTAGTTGACGGTTTTTGGGAGAATTGCAATGTTGATCTAATTATATTAATAACCTTTAGTGATATTTCTCTGTGGTTATTTTATAAAAGAAATACCTAATGGTTTTCCGTGTTTGGATAGTATGATCCAAACACTTGCGATGTTGCTCGACTTTCGAAAAGCTAAAAACACTCGCCTAGCGGCTCGTGTTTTTTTACGCTTTTCTCAAGTCTCGCAACATCCCGCGTGTTTGGATCAGAGTATCCAAACACGGAAAACCATTAGGTATTTCTTTAATACCTTTGGATAATTTTCAACTCTGTTGCTGTGAAACTGACCAACATCGCGCGTAGATTATACAGTGCTGATCTGATTTTGCGAGTTTTTTTGGGAAGTAAGATGCCAGTAAATACTTATAGTTATAGAATACACGTACAAATCACACGAAATGCATAACCGCTATACATAGGTTTTAAAATCGTATAGGAGCCAAGGGCAAGGTATAAATATACAGAGAGATTCATACTCGCTGATATACGCTGATTGTTACATATAAGTTTCAATAATGCGTTATACTTTTGTGTGATTTGTGTGTTGAATGCGTATTTTCTGTTAAACGCATTAACTAGGCCTTACTAAAACCTATGTAGCGGTTATGCATTTCGTGTAGTCAGTTGTGCGTGTATTCTATAAGTATTTATCTTACTTCCCAAAAAAACTCGCAAAATCAGATCAGGCGCGCGATGTTGGTCTTTCGCAGCAACAGAGTTGAAAATTATCCAAAAGGTATTAAAGAAATACCAAATGGTTTTCCGTGTTTGGATACTCTGATACTTGGGATATTGCTCGACTTTCGAAAAGCTAAAAACACTCGCCTAGCGGCTCGTGTTTTTTTTACGCTTTTCTCAAGTCTCGCAACATCCCGCGTGTTTGGATCAGAGTATCCAAACACGGAAAACCATTAGGTATTTATTTTATAAAATAACCACAGAGAAATATCACTAAAAGTTATTAATATAATTAGATCAACATTGCAATTCTCCCAAAAAACATCAACTTCCAATCAGCGGAGGTCTTTCATGTCCTTCTTAGCAAATCGGCCAATCATGGATGGTTTTCTATTATGATTTATGATGCTGACGACAGCAGACAGCCGAAAATAAGCTTGAGCTGTTAAAAAAACATCAGCGAAACATGCTTAGAAAGGTAAACCGATAAACCCTCACAAATTATACGGGAATACTCGTTCGCTTTAGCGTTGCTTTGTCCACTTTAAATACTTATAATTTCGGGCTATTTTTGCAAAATCTTGTGAAAATTAACAGGGAAGATTGCTATATTTTATTTATAGTTGTTGTGCATATGTATAGATGTTAATAAATGTTTAAAAACGATGATGGGCTAGCATGATTTGCTTTTTGTGTGTACAAGATCGACCTCAAAATTCCCGTGTTTGGATACTCTTATCCAAACACGGGTATTGACCAATCAGAGCGCTTGTTGTGTACATGTTATTTTATAAAAGAGTATCCAAAACGGTAAACGTATTTGTCGTCCCAAAAGCGTGCTTCAGAGGCAGAAGTAAGTGATGTTTCCTCACTGCTGAGAAAATAGCTTTTAGAAAAGTCCCTGCGCGTCTGAGCGTACTGCATTCAATTAGTAGATTTTCTCATGGTAGTTCTTTTCAAATAAATCCTTGTTAGTTGTTATAATGTTATAAATTAATCCTTATTATTGCGAATTCATATAAAGTGCGATCAATGATCTGGTGACAGATTGTGATAGCGGTATTAAACCAAGCGCCTCGAAATCTGAGAGCGACTTGAAATCTGAGTACGTCACCGCAGTGTTACTATATTTATTGACCAATGAGAAGCCGGAGCAGGTCTCTCCCTAATGGCATGTCATTGTGATGACGTTACATATGCGTGGTTGGGTCGGCACTAGATCATAGTCATTGAACTACCGGAAGTATTGAGATACTTTGAGTCTCCTCGCGCTGTCCAAAACAAAACACTGCAATCAATATTATTATCTCGGACGAGTAAAAATTGGTCGTGGGCGAATGATTCAGTTGAAATAAACGACACACAAAGTGGAGACTCACAAAAGGCGATGATGTTGAAAGTAATTTTTAATATAAGCAACTACTACTGCTCGGAACTTGTAAGTTTATTTATAACTTTATCTGTTACGCATTTATTTGACGCATCATTCATGTGAAACAAATTATTCTACGTCCAAACTAAATACGTTAGTACGGCAATTTTGGTCACAAGTTGGCTCACTTTTGAACACGATACTATGAAATTTAATATGGACTTGTGTGTATTATTACGAAAATACGAATCTCAGCCACATCCTCAAACATTCAAGAGTATCGAATTACAATAGAAACGAAAACCCGGTTTGGCTGTAAAATCTGCGAAAAACTTCTTCGGGTAGTCATCAGCTTACCCTTGAGTGTTTTGAGGATGTGGCTGAGATTCGTATTTTCTTAATAGGTAATGAATATATTCAATACACAAAAGTCCATATTAAATTTCAGCAGTGTCGTGTTCAAAACAAAGCAGGTGAGCTAGTTTGTGACCAAAATTGCGATTAGACGTGCTTTGAAAGCTGATTTGTATTAAACTCCTCACCACTAGCACTGGAAAGCAGCTTATATTAAAAATGACCTTCGACATCATCGGTTTTTATAGTCTCCACTATGCCACGACCAATTTTTACTCGTCCGAGATAATAATATTGATTGCAATGTTTTGTTTACGGCGCGAAGAGACTCAAAGTACCGTAGAATCTCGAAAGTAACCGCCCCCGAAAGTAGCCGCTTTTTCTACGAAAATCCGAAGCCGCCCCTCCTAAAGTAACCGCTCCCCGAAAGTAGCCGCCCCTCTTAAAGTAAAGCCCCCCCAAAAAAAAAAAAAAAAAAAAAAGTAGCCCCTTCCGATCCGATGTAACTATTGTATAAATAAGTTGTAGCATCTGTTTAACAATTTATTTTCAATGGCATGGGTTAAATATGCATTCGGATATTTAATAGTTCTTCATTTGAACGTTGAACGGTAGCGTTTTGGCTAGTGCTGTTTGGCAGCGGCGCGTTCTTTATCTCATATTTAGTTCAACAAGCGGATTGTTGTCATCGATCCTGATGTTGTAAACATAGCGATCACTTCTGTCGTCGATAACTTCCACTTCTGGTGTTACCTTCGGCTTTGCCTTCGGACCGTTGGAAAATTATGGCGAATTTCTTGTAGGCAAAAAGCAAATTTCTTAGCGGCCTCAAAGGTGAGTCCAGCGACTTTATTTAACTTCCTTTCACCGTAAAGTTCAACGCTTTATGAGGCCAAAGTGGATGGCCCTTCGGCAATATTTGGCAGGCAACTCTCCTCTCTTTTCTCTTTTCCCCAATCCCTTGCTGTCCCCTCTTCGTCAATCAATCCCTTCACAATCCCTATACGTCCCTGCAATCCCAGCCAAACTATTGCTCACACAGCCTTGGAAGCTATTTGACTCGGAACAAATAAGCCACAGAGTTGCCTGTGGTGTTCTGCAGTGCCACGCATAATGTTACGTAATGTTACAATGGAATGTCTCATGCTATGCCTCAACTTGAGGCCAAAATGAGCAAAAGAGGACAAAACGTGAAGCGTCAAATCATAATTCAAGTCTTTAATGTCATAACGCATTGTGGTAATAACAAAATGTACAAATTGGAGTGCAAAATGTATACATTAATATTGGCGGACATCACCCTCCATAGCAGCATCCATTCATTGGTTTGATCTGTACCTTTTCTCTGTGAAATACACTTAGGTTAGGCGCGCACACAATAAGTTCGACGTTTAAATCCTCGTTCATGTTCAGGCAATCGAAATTAATATTGAAATTGTTTAACTTAAACGTTCGAACCGGTGTCACAGGAAATTCGCCCAACCAGAAAATTCTCCCCCTCCGTCTGGGGGGAGGGGGGCCAATTACCTAGGATATTCGCCCCCTTTAGGTTATTCGCCCCCTCCTCTCGATTGCTATTTAAAAAGTCCTTTTAGCAGGTGGTGGAGTGCACGAACGACAGGTAGAGGTATTTAAACACGCTAGCCTCGTCAACATTAGCTGATTTCCACGAAAGGCGTCACACTATTCATACCAGTCCCTCCTGATGAGTATAAATAGGAGTGCTCATTTGCTATTCATTCTCCTCGCGTCAGAAGCTACTCCGCTCCTTACAAGTAGCACGTCTTCTATTTTGACATGGACCCCGTACAAGAACAAATTCCTATTGCAAATGTTGGTCCTGCTCAAGCTGTACTTAATGTCCATCAACAACCACCAGTTTACCACAGGCACAGGCAGATCCAGTGGTTATTGTTCCTCCTGCTGTGGACCAAGCGGCGGCCCCGGTTCCAGACCTTGAGGTAAGTTTGTTCTATGCCACGTGTAATATATCGATGCGTAATTTTGGGTTCTTTGGCGATTTTCATTTCGGTTATACATCTGTTACTGTTTGAACGTTTACCCTTATTCAATTGCGGTTTATGTGTATTGTGTGCTTTTTCTTGCGGCTTCGATTTATATGTCGATTACAACGGCAACGTGACTATTTTATATCTAGTATCCGATTTTCCCGCTTCGCTGGGGGTTTTCGCCTAACGTGCCTTTATTGAGTTAACTCTATTACGGCAACGGTCATTTTCTCCGCTCTGACTATTCTATAGTATATTTTCGCTTCTCGGCTTCATGTTATTTCGATCGCAAACCACAAAAATTTATGGCGTTTAATTACGCAGCAAGGTTGTCCTGTCTATTTCCCACTTTCGGTCGTACAGTTAAGATATTGCTAGGGGAAGATTCGCCTCCTCGCAATACGTTTCCTCACAAGTTTGGCAGTTGTTGCCAATCAGTCGAGATGGTTAGTCAATTCTGAGCATTCATGTAGCGTTGAGAGTTGTTATTTTCATGCATTTTAAAATTTATTTTGAGTTGTTAATTACTTTGAAGTGGTTTATTATGTCAATTATACGATCCGATGCGTTTTCCCACAGGCACAAATTGCCTTACGCTGACTACAAGACGTCGAGCGGTTTATGAGCATCTCATGACATTAGGCGATTCGCTATCTATATTTTCCATTTATTTACCATTTCGTTGTGATATGTTGGTGCTCTCCGCTTTCTATCTTTGTTATATTTTCGTATTATTTCGTTGATAGGCTGCCACAATTCAACAACTTATTGAACGCATCAAGGTGTTAGAGAATTCACAATACCCAGTGTCGATGGTATTCTCACCAAGATTTTACATTATGGCTTTCGTCGACCCGAAGATTTCGACAAATATGAAGCGCCGTTGCGTCAGAAGATTACCTCGCCCGTCACGCAATTAAGGCATATTTCACAGCTTTGTTGCGGCAGACAAAGAGTATGGCCGCATTTTAGATGCGGTTCATAAAGTGGACAAAGCGTTTGTGTCGGAGAACCATCGTATGCAACGGGAGCGCACTCCGTTATCCCCCGCGCACAACTTCGTCCTCGGCCTCTTTCTTCAGTTGTGTGTTATTCCTGTGGCAAAACTGGGCATATCTCTACGCATTGTTTTCGTCGCACCCAGGGTGCAGTCGCGCCTCCGCGGTACCAGCCGTACTATGATCGACCCGATCATAATAATAATAATAATAATATTTATAATTTATATTGCGCATATTCTATATAATAATCATATGCGCATACCAATCTTACAAAGCTAAATATTGATAAAACTAATTAATTACAAAAACTTCTAAAAATTTATCATATATATCAGTAAATTTATGTCAAAAGATAGTAATTTAATTATATATCTTAGTGAATAAGTATGTCTTCAATAAAGACTTAAAAGTGTCAATGGTAGCTGCCTGTCTAACAGATAAAGGGAGTCTATTCCATAATATTGGAGCAGCAGTCTCCCAGGCGCTCTGCTTCATCGTCTTTCAATGATACAAAAACTCCCTGATTGCATTATTTATATCGAGCAATTGTTGTGTTTAAACTATTACCTCTAACTTGCATCATTTTACATAACCTATTGTGTTTAACATTATTGTTTATATCGTTGCTATTTTGTCTCCTTTCCAGTGATGATTATTAAGTATTATGTATTTTCTTGAACTTTTTGTTTGTGTGTTTATTTATTGCCGGAAACCTATGGCATGCTCTCTATAAACGCCACTCATGGTGCTTCGCGCTTTTAGGCATCGTTGCTTCCTGTTTCCCGCTTTATGTTTAATATTACAAACATATTATTGGACCATATCATGTTTGCCGGGTTTGTATTTTTACTCGTATTGCACACCTACACTGTAAAAAAAGCCCGAGTAAAATTACTCAATGTTTGAGTAAACATGTCGCTCAACTCAGAATATTGAGTAAATTATACTCATAAATTGAGTAAATTGTTTTCTACTCAAAATTTGAGTAAACAATTACTCAATTTTTGAGTAATTTGTGGGTTGAGTAATTTTACTCAACATGATGAGTAAACTTTACTCACATGTGAGTAAAACTAGAATTGGGAGTACTCTAACTCATTATTTGGAGTAAATTCGAAATTTTACTCATACTTTGAGTAGGTACATAAATTACTCAAGACTGAGTAAAATCTACTCATTATAATATGAGTAAGTTTAACTCACTAAACTGAGTAAATTCTACTCAAAAGAATACGAGTAGCTATAGGCAATATGTCATGATGAGCTTAATTCGCTAAACGGAGTAAATTCTATTCATAAATTATATTCATAAGTAAGTTTAAACTGAGCAAAATTGCTATCACCAATTATACTCACAAAAGGTCTGTTCACACGTTCTAATTTGTCACATCCGATTCTCCTCATGTTGATGCATGTGATTTAGTGGAATCACTCACGATGACATTGGGTCACTTGCTCACAAATACTCTATTTGTCTCTCATTGGTGCTTTTGTGACTACCCTTCTAAAGTGTGCATGCATGCAAATAGTTGTGCATGCTTGCTTGCATGCATGGACTGGAAATCCGCTTTTACTTACATAAGCAATTTGCGCTGTGACATAAGAGGCCATTTCCCCTCGCATTGCCCGTCACATGAAAACTAAACATACATATCCATCTTATATGTATCTGAGTGAAGATATGTATAGAGCGAAGAGTCGTATTGGCAGTTAATATATATGCTTTATGTCGCCGCAATGTGACCGCGATCGTTGTTTCGACGTATATCAGTTTATTTAATTATTACACAAACAAATTGGAATTTGAATCGGGTCTCAGTCAAATAAATGTTCTCTCAGTAACACACGATCGGAACATGTAATAGGCTACCTTATACGGTACGCGAAAATGCTATTTTATAAGCTGAGGTGAATATATATTCATATTTATTTATATATTTTGACCATTTATTTCAATCGTATCAACTAAACGAGTTCTCGACCAATCAGGCGACAATGACGGTGTGCTTAATTTAGCAACACAAATGCAGCACTGTCTTCGCAGAGGTCCGCCTGCGGTTCTACCAATCAGAATACAGGAAATTTTGATCCGACACAGCATTGAAGCTCCAATTTCATGCAACTGAATCCCTCGGCATACCTGCAACAGTCAACTTCGCGTTTGGATTTGAATAATATTCTTTCAACACAACCAACACTCGAAATGACAGAGGTAAAGTAATTATCACTACTAATTTAATATTATAACTATGATTTACTGGGTAGTATTGCGTTGGGTGTTCGAAGATGCTTCGGGCCTCGTGTTCGAAGATGATGAGGTTTGATCCAGGCTATGTTGTTGTCGTTGCAATATACTCGGCCTCTTATTATAGTTTACAAGCGCAGCGTAAAAACCTGTTATTGTTGCACAAGCTGAATACAGATTTATGAGAAGGTAGATCAACTGTTGATCTCTATTCTGTGGAGTCTGTATTCAGCTTGTCCAACAATAACAAGTTTTTACGCTGCGCTTGTAAACTAGTTATTATAATCATTTCTCATCAAGTCTGTATTCAGCTTGTCCAACAATAACAAGTTTTTACGCTGCGCTTGTAAACTAGTTATTATGATCTAAATATAATACGTGACCATGTTCCTGTGCACATGTATGCAAATTGCGCTGCCTTTAGCAACGCTTTATAGTTTATATTCCGTGTGTGAGTTCGTTCGTTCGTTCGTCGTTCGGAATCAATAGCAAGCATCTACTTCATGTAGGCATAATTTTAACGAACGCCACAGGGCACTTTCCAGTTTCCAGTTTACAAACTTGATCCATAATTTTAGCTTTATCTCCATACTGTAATCAATCATACAGCACAGGCCTGTCTGTTTTTCCTTGAGGTGTTTGAATATGCCACAAAGATCGAGTTTGCATTTGCAATTACATGTTTGAATATAATTCCTTTTTCTGAAATATTATATTTCATTAAAATGAATTATTTTATACAGCACGAGATTTGAAGTGCAGTGAATAGAAATATTATGTAGTATGTTGTGCTTACTATAGATTGTCTACCAAGATCTTCATCTGTTCTGTATCATAATTAAAATTCACCATTATAACAGCAATGTTATAGGGAGGCACGGGTGGCGTGTTCTGTTCGGGCACTGCCACTCACCACTGAGGCGTGTTCTGTTTGGGCGCTGCCACTCACCACTAATATACCTTCGACTCGACCATGTTTGATCTGCGCCCTTCGCAATTCAGTCACCGGCTGCAACTAAGGACGATTAGCCCTGGTATATTTTTAAAATTTCTTCTCAGTTATTTGTTATTTACACTTATGCTGAGATATTTTTTATTTGAATAATTTCAGGAAGATGCTAATATCCAAAAAGTGGTTGAAAATAGCACCAATTCGTCGCCACATTCATGTTATTGTGAAAGGCTTAATATATGAAGCCCCAGAGATGATCTTGGCTGCAGAAGAAAAACAAATTTGAAATGTGGAAGGAGTTGTTGTTCAAGCGGCAGCAACATTCATGGCTGCTAATTACGTGTCCATGTTCCAGTACCTGCCATCTATCAACAACTTTTGTTTATTTCTCCAAAAGTGTGTTTTAAACATCGGATGGGTTAAAATGTCCTTCCTCAATAATTACATTCAAAAATAATTTAGAAGAACTTTTAACATGATGCATGCACTATACATTAATATAACTTGTTTGTTTTGTAAATTTAATTCCTGAAAAATATATAATTTTTATGAACTGCCACTAACTTTTGCTTGTATTTTGTCAAATTGTTAATTTTCGCTAACAACTGTATACTCAATTGTGAGTATTTAGGTATGTTACTCAAAATGAGGAGTTACATTAGGCACATTAGTGTTGAGTAACTAGAACTCAAATTTGGAGTAGAATTTACTCAACTATGAGTAAATTGATATTTTACTCAAAATAAGGAGTTGCTGTGGGTGCATTGATCTTGAGTAACTAGAACTCAAATTTTTAGTAGAATTTACTCAAGCATGAGTAAATGAATATTTTACTCAAAATAAGGAGTTGCTGTGGGTGCACATTTTACTCAATATTTTGAGTTCATTCTACTCAACTTTTTTTACAGTGTATTCCTATTCTTCCTCAGCTTGTGTTGATGCGTTCAAAAACTTTTCCCCTTTGTCCTTCTTGTTCTATTTCTCGCTCATTATGGCAGTTTGAAAGGGGAACTAATTCTCTGTCGGTTTATCTGACGTTCAGGCTGCCATTCCCTGGGTGGTTTCTTAATTTCTATTCATTTTTCTTCCTTAGTATTGTGCTGTGCCGTCCAAGGGTCTTTCCTGTTTTCCTGCGTGGGAAATAACGCCGTCATTCCCACCAATGTTAGTATCCCACGTTCTGGGAGGTTGGGTCCAATCTGATGGCACCCAGCCCAGGGAATGGCAGCCAACAATACTCATTTGGATAAACAATTTATCGATTCCGTTTTGGCTGGGGAACGCTCCGCTGATGTGAATCTGCTCGCTTTTCGCAACCCTTCTCAGTTTGTTGCGGGTGGTTTGCATAAGTATCCGTCCGCATGGTCTAATTTGGCGTCCTCTCTTCCGCCAGATCAATCGGAGGATATTTTGGATTGGATTTATAACAAAGTGGATGTCTCCCACTATTTTTCTCACTTCAAAGGTGGTTTTAAGGGCGATTGGTTTGACACGGACATTCCTCCTCCACGAAATTTTCAAAATCATCCCTCCTGTGCCCAATTTGCTCAATTTATCTGGGATACAATTCTCCAACGCCTCACGTCTGGTATACCATTTCGCTGTGGGGAAAGGTAGGAGAGGTGCAACCACCACATCTGGTTATGCCTTTAACTGTGGAACCATCGAAACCTCGTTTATGTTATGATAATAGATTCCTCAATTTATGGATTGTTCACCGTCCTTTCCGGTTAGATCATCTCCGAGATCTTCCTTTGTATGTTTCCCCTGGTTCCTATCAAACAGTTTGCGATGATAAGTCGGGTTACGATCATATCCTGCTCACTGATTCTAGCAAAACGTTCTTCGGTTTTGAATGGGGTGGCTGGTTTTGTACGTCCAATACCATTCCGTTTGGCTGGAAATTATCTGCCTATGTATATCATATTACCGGATCCCTCGTATCACAGTATTTTCGTAGCGTCGATATTCCGTGCTCATTATATATTGATGACCGGCATAACTCGCACATCCGTTTCTCTGAAGAACGTCCGCCACCGATCGTTCTTGCGTCCACATCCGTTGATAACCTCCATTTTACGTTGGCTAAAGCAGCTATTTTCATCGTCTGTTTTACTGTGATCAAGTTGGGGTACACCATTGGCCTGAACAAATGCACCCTCATCCCTTCGCAATCGGTCCCATATCTCGGGTTTGACAGCGATTCACTGCATCAAACTTTTCGCTTGCTACCCAAAAAGAAAGAGAACTTCCTGTTACTGCATGGTGAGAGATATTCTTTCCAGGAAACACGTCACTTTGCTCCTGCTCCAATTGTCCGGCAAGTGTATTTCTCTTTCTGCGGCTGTTCCGGCTGCTCGGCTTTTTACCAATGAGATCAACCTGGCTATTTCAAAAGCGAGCCGCTCATCGAAGCCCGTTCGTATCTCTCCTGCACTTCGTCGCGAAATAGACCATTGTCTATATATTTCTCGAAACCTGGGATGGGTTTTTGCTTTGGCGTACAGAGAAACATTACCAGATCAAGATCTACTCGGACGCGTCTTCGTTTGCTTGGGGAGGTGTCTTTAACCCTGATGAGATCTCTGTTGTTATTTCTGAATACTGGAGGGACGTCGATATATGTCCAAAGATATTCTGACGAAAGAGACTCTTGCTCTATCCCACGTGCTGGCTGCGTTTGCTACTCGTCTTAAGGATGCTTGGGTTGATGTCTACGTCGACAGTCATTCCCTTGTCGACGCTTGGAAAAGTCAAGGTGCGCGTTCTCATTCTTTTTCTGACGCATTGAAGCGTGTTTTTATGGTGGCGTCCACAGCTAATCTTCATCTTAACCTTATATACGTTCCATTGACCTTATGGCACTTCCCTCTAATGCTATGCTTGATCGCCAGAATTCTCGACTCCCATTCATTTCTCCTTGTCCCATGCCTGGATGTCTTGGCGTCAATATTTTTGCCCAATCACCTTCTCAATATCCCGGTACCGTTTTTTCCAACCCCTACATTTTTCCACCCATCATCCTGGTTCACAGAGTTCTCCAGTTTCTTCGTTCCGCCAGCGTTCCTTTCACCATCGTTGTGCCTGATTTTTCCCGCGTCAGTCTTGGTGGCCTGTGATTCAGGTCACCTCTCGATCATGTATACTGCTGGGCCACCGTGGCAAGAGGGGTTCGCTCCTCGTCCCTTCGCAGACTGGGTTTTCTTCTAATTGGCCGTTGCCTTGGGATTTATGGGCTTTCCGGTTTGATGCCAACTTGACGCTCCCGGTCTTACATGACGTTTAGACTTCGTGCGTGAGTTAATGTGTCCTGCCCTGCCCCTCTATAATCCTTTACGCAAACTTATCATGTTTGGTCATGTTCCTCTGTTCTAGGGTTTATTTCCAGTAGCCCGTCTTTTTGTACCAGCCGTTACCTGTCCGTCATGTCAGTACCCGAATGATTACAACTTTATGTTCTGTCAGATGTGTGGCTATCATCGGAAAGCTTCTCTTTCTGAACCGCGTCACGTCATGCCTGAAGGTGTCCTTACAGCAATCGATGAGCGTCTTCGGGTGTTGCGTAATATGGCTCTATCGACGTCCTACGCAAAGCAGAAGCTCTTGCTTGAACATGAGTTGAAACGGTTTCTTTCTACTCTTCCCGCTAATAAAACGTTGTTTACGGCTATACCTTTAGATCTTTGTCGCTTTTTGGTTTGGAAAGACGCGGGAGGCAAAACACAAGTGCATCTGCACGGATGTCCACACCTTGGTCTTCACGGTATAAAATCTTGCAATTGTCCCGTTCGGTTGTCTTACGCAACTGTCGATTCACTTCTCGGGAAGATACGCGCTATATTTAAATCGGCTGGCCGCACCGGGGACTGGGATGTTGCGTTAGGATTGGGCAATCCCGCTGCGTCTATGGAAGTTAAACAATATCTAAAAGCTTTTACCTCTGAGCAGCTCCAGGCAGCTATCACGCCTCAACAAGCTACTCCTTTATTTATCCATAAACTGGTTCTTCTGTCGCGCCACGTCGAACGCAAGATGAGCACTCCGAATGCTTCCTCCGTATCGCTGTTCACATTTGCACGATATGCTGCCTTCTTCAAGACTTTGTTCTTTAGTGGTGACAGGGCGAATGATCTCAACGCTGTTAAGACCCAAGAGATTCTGCGGTTTCCGCAATATGATGGCCTATTGTTTAATCATGTATGGGGCAAGACTCTCAGAGACGGGTCCTCGAATCTTTTTGGTATCCGCCGTCATCAAAATCCTGCTCTTTGTCCTGTCAAAGCAATTGAAACTTACATGACCGTCTGCACGGAGCTTGGGCTAGATCTCTCACCAGGTTCCCTCTTTCGTCCCACTACTCCGCGTGGTACCATCCAGAACTAACAACTTTCGTCTTCCACTATGCAATCCCGACTTCATCTGTACCTGCAAGAGGCGTCTATTGACGCAAGCGAAACTCTTCACAGTTTTCGGGCGGGAGCCGCTATCACGCTTGCTTTGTCAGGCGCCCAATTAAGCGACATCATGTCGCATGTAGGCTGGCGGAATCCATCTACGGCTTCATATTATCTCAAGCTCGCCGACGTCTTGCGCCCTGGTGGTCCATCCGCGCTCTTGTCATCTGACGAAGCCTCCGTGGAATCGTCCGCTTCTCATTACAGCGATCTTAATGCTCTCACTAACTTTGTTACAGCGTTTCCTCCGTTAAAAACGCTCTAGATTTTTCATGATGATAAGTATTTATAATAAAGTGAAGTTTTGGCTTTCAATTGTATTTACTGTTGTTTTGAAGTATGGGTTTTTAGAATGGGCGTGTACTGGGTGTGTTTAGGTAAAGGCCATTCTATCTACCAGGATTTCCAGCGATTGTTATTTCTCCCACTCTTATTTAGACGAATGTGGGGGGACTGATGAGAATAGTTTACTATTTTATACATTCATGCAATAAGAATAAAATTAACACAAAAGTTCTATTATATATACAAGTCATTAAAATAATGAAAGAAATAAAAATTTACTTATTGTCAAGATCGAAGTAGGTTTGATCAAAGCATCACATTTTGATGGCGTATCTTCCTCTAAAGTAATCAATAGTATCTGCCAAGATTTACATCCTTTACAATTTATAATAAATACTGATGTCCAACGTTCGTCAAGAACATCGACTGACCTAACGTCATATAAGTGGCTCCCGTATTTACTCTTGCCGAGCGAGAATGAAATGTTTGTAATTTATCTTGGAGCAATTTACCGCAGTTGTCCCATAAGGGGGAACAGTAATAAAAGTAAGGCTGTACTAGTACTGTGTATATAGTTTGTAGTGTATTAGCGGGAACAAAAGGCTTAACACGTTTGATAGCCCCAATACCAGCACTTGCCTTAATCTTGCATATTGTCTCAATATATTTTTACCAGCTCAGGTTTTAGATAACCTACGGCCCTCACCCCAGTCCTCGGTAGTCCAGATAAAGGTCGAGGTTAGGATCAAGGTTATGTGGTTGGGGTTAGGATTAGGATTGAGATTAGGGTTAGGATTAGTAGTTCTAAAAAATGTGAAGGTCCTTTTGAGTCATCCCTTTTAGCCTTCACCAGTTAGTGTATTGAACTAGAAAATCAAAGATCGCGTTGTCAAAACACGAATATTTGAAAATTTGATATATATATAAATTTGACTGCCCCAACCAGGGAATCGAACACGAGGTCTCCTAATCAACGCACCGGTGCTCTAACCACTGAGATATTGAGACACGGTCAGAACAGTCAAACATCATATACATATTTATACATCGCCCTGACTCTCAAATCTCTACAGGAAGACATCTCATCTTCGACGAAGTAGTAAAAGCCTCTCGCAGGACTTCCTCAAGTAGCAAGCTTATCACCATATGCCCGTGTTAAGAGACAAATTGAAAATAGCAGTGTATACCCGCTGACATCTAGAGAATTTTAGCAGGTATGTATCCATACCTGTCGCTTTCAGCACCTTTAATTTCTTTAAATTTGAGACTACATTGATTAGGCTAATTTCAGAGATGCATGCATTAAATTATTTACTTCAGCTGCTAATTTCGGTCCAATTCTTTAGCTATATGTTTATCATCCGAAACAGCTGTGTTGTTTACATTGATCGATTTACTATTTCTACTCAACAGAGTTTTTATCAAGGACCAAATTTTACATCTTTAGAGTGTGAGAACATCTTTAGAGTGTGGGACTACGAATTTCAACATTGACTCTATTACGTTCCGGCGGTCTTATATATTTCCTACTGTATTGGAGAAGTATATTTTATTGCTTGTTCTTTATGAAAATTCCTATTGCTCATAGACTGCTTGATTTTCGGTGTAATCCATGGGTCTGGATTATTTCTTGTCCTCTTGTGCCGAAGAGGCGCATGTCTGTCAGCTTGCCAGCAAAACATTAGGGTCGTAAATTGATTTACTACATCCCAAGGGACCTGCTATATATCTTCAATGAAATAATTTTCAATGAAATCAGGGAGCGAGAGAGCGATAGAGCGGGGGAGCAAAGAAGGGGGGGAGGGATGAAGGGAGGGAGCGAAAGAGCGGGGGAGAGAAGAAGGGAGGGAGGGATGAAGGGAGGGAGCGAAAGAGCGGGGGAGAGAAAAAGGGGCGGAGCAATGAAGGGAGGGAGAGAAAAGGTGGGGAGCGAAGAAGGGAGGGGGCAAAGAAGGGAGCGAGCGAAGAAGGGTGGGAGAGAAAGAGCGGGGGAGTGATGAAGGGAGGGAGCGAAACAGCGGGGGGGGGAGGAGAAGGAATGGAGCAAAGAAGGGAAGGAGCGAAGAAGGGAGGGAACAAAAAGGGAGGGAGCGAAAGAGTGGGGAAGCGATGAAAGGAGGGCGAAAAAGAGCGGGGAGCAAAGATGAGAGGGAGTGAAAGAGCGGAGGAGTGAAGAAGGGAGGGAGAAAAGAAGGGAGGGAGCAAAGAAGGGAGAGAGCGAAAGAGCGGGGGAGTGAAGAAGAGAGAGAGCAAAGAGCGGGCGAGTAAATAAATCAGGGAGTAAAGAAGGGAGGGAGCGAAAGAGCGGGGGAGCAAAGAAGGGAGGGAGCATAGAAGGGAGGGAGCGAAATAGCGGGGAACAAAGAGGGGTGGGGGCGAAAGAGTGGGAGCAAGGGAGGGAGCGAAAACGCGGGGGAGAGAAGAAGGGAGGGAGCAAAGATGGGAGGGAGTAAAAGAGCGGGGGAGCGAAGAAGGGTAGCAAAGAAGGGAGGGAGCATAGAAGGGAAGGGGCGAAAGAGCGGGAGAGCGAAAAAGTGAGGGAGAGAAAGAGCGGGGGAGCAAAAGAGCGGGGGAGCAAAGAAGGGAGGGAGCAAAAAAGCGGAGGTGTAATAGAGCGGGGAAGAATCGACGGAGCGGGGTGCGATATCTTTTTTGGGACCTTGACTGTGCATGTGCAGTCCACAAACATTCTCTTTTGCGTTGGCCTATAAAGTGAATGTTCCTCAGGCGTAGTTGTGTACATGTGAGGGGTATTTGGAAGGGGAGAAGAAACCCCTTTCTAGACAGGGTGTTATGGTTAGGATTAGGGTTATTTAGGTTTAAGGTTTGGATAAAAGTTATTTCGGGTAGCCAATGGAAAGCTTTCCAATGGAAAGTGATCCCCCCAAAAATTCTGGCAGCGGGGTTCGATGGGGAAGGTGGGGAGCGGAGAGAAAGGGAGCTGGAGAGTTGGAGGGCGAAGGAGCCAAATAGATTTGATTTGATTTAATTAAGAATCAATTTGTATGTTACGCAAAAAGCGCAATACAAAAAACTTGAATTTACATAAGATAAGATAGATTTGAAATTTAAATAATATTAAATTTAAAAAGCTAAAAAGTCTTAATACAAGCATAACAATTTATTTACATTTAAAAAGTAACATTAATATATAGTTTTGTCCTCGAGTTTGTCTAATCCTGGGTACAACTGTCCCATAATTTTAAAGCCTGACAAATAAACGATTTAGAAAACCTGTCAGTGTTGCATTATATTTAAATAACGGAAAACTTCTTGGGGCTCTTAGAGAATATGAATGTTCTTTAGCTATGGGGAGGAGTTTATTTAGTTTGTTGGTATCGTCGAGAACAATAGATCGATAAAGTTTATAAACAAAGGTGCTGTCTTCGGTCTGCTAGGGTTTCCAGTTTCAGGAACCTAAGTCTCTCACTGTAAGATGACAGGTTGGGCAGAATAATCTTTACTGCTCTTTTTTGAATTTGTTCAATCTGGCTTGTCAATTTTTCTGTCAGTGAGAAGTGCCAAACTTGACAGGCATATTGTAAAATACAAGCCAGATCATAAATAGGAATACCAGAACGTTTTAGTATTCTAATTGAATACAAACGTTTACTTGCTTTGGAACAAATGTAGTCAACACGTGAGTTCCACGACAGATCAGATGATATTATGACACCAAGAAGTTTTATTATTATTTTTTGCAGACAAATTATTAAACGATGGAACTTCTTTAAGGAATGATACTCGAAGTTCTTTAATATTTTTTACATTGAGACTCATATTATTACCTTCGGTCCAGTTGTCAATTTCGTCCAGATCATTTTGTAGCTGACTATAGGGGCGGTAACAACTTCATAGACGGTACAATCGTCAACATACTTGTACATAGGAAATCTAGTAGTCAAATCGTTGATCATCACCAAAAAGAGTAAAGGACCAAGTTTTGTTCCTCAGGGGACGCCAGCATGAATTTCCTTCCACGACGATTTAAATGAACCCAATTTAACGCGTAGATAGCGGCCACGAAGGAAATCAGCACACCAATTGATCAGTAAAGGGTGAACAACAAGTAACAGTAACTTTTCAACAAGGATGTTGTGGTCGATCCTGTCAAAGGCTTTGGAAAAATCAATCATACAAGCTCGTATTACAGAACCAGGAGAGTGTGTAGAGAACAGCCAATGGTGCATCAGAATAGGTCAGATGAATGAGAGCGCGCGTCGTTGAGCATTTCTTTACATTTCCATATTGGTTAGGATCGATGTGAGGTGAGATCTGTTCTGACATCCATTTGAAGACGAAGCTTTCCAGGATTTTACTAAGCGTAGGAATGAGTGAGATTGGTCTAAGATCTTGATCTGTGGGTTGGGGACTTTTGAACTTTGGCAAAGGAAGGACATCAGCCGACTTCCATAGAGGGGGTAGCGGTGGCTTGAGAAATTGAGGCATTGAAGATTGACGAAATAGGAGCGCTGAGTGATTCAGCGTTGCTTTTAAGCAACCAATTTGGGATTTCATCTGGGCCAATGGCTTTCTGGACTTTTATGTTAGAAAGGGCGACAGAGACTTGAGCTGGGGAAATGATGTATTCATCAGGAACTAAAGGTACCTGCAGGGGAGAGAAATCAAAGGTCGCCGGGATGTCTTCAACGATGTTGCAAAAAAAGTCAGCAATGTGCTCAGTTAAATATTTATCTTTCAAGGTTTGGCCATTATAATGAAGGATGCTTGTTAACGGTTTTGAATTGGAAAGGCCAGCTAAGAGTTTGATGTTCTGCCACCATTTCATAGGATTAGTGTTTTGTGTATGTTTGACCATAGAATTTTAGAATGAGCGGCGAGCTCGTCGGCACATCTTTCGGACTTTATTACGATAAAATGTATATTTCGTGGTGTTGCCTTTAACCCATGGCACGCTGTCGTTTTGTTATGGAATCTTTAATGTCAGGATTTATCCAGGGTTTATCTATTGGGTTGTGTTTGACGCTAGGTAATGGAAGGGGGTGTCCATATTGTCGAATATTATGTTCGAGAACATATTAAACTTATCTTCGGTTGAAGTAACGCAGTATAGTGGATACCAATTTGTATGGGATAGGGATGAGGATAAGGCTTGTTTATTTGCAGGACGGCATAAACGTTTTGGTACTCGAGTGGTAGGGTGGTTTGTCGCAGTCATTGAAGTGGGTTGTAAAAGGATACTGGAGTGGTCAGACATGACTATTGGAGGGAGTATTTCTGCGTTATGGTAATATTTAGCCAACGAAGAATAAACTTGATCTAAAGTGTTAAGGCCACGCGTCGGTGAGGTAACAAGTTTTTTAAGTTTGAAACAGGAATATAAATTTCCTGGGTTAAATTGGTTGAAGTCGCCCATTAATATAATTCCTGAATTTGGATATTTACTGAGCGTAGCATCAAGGCATATAATATATGGTTTCGCAACAAGTAATCATCGTTCTTTGGAGGGTGGTAAACCGTAGCGAATATAATAGAGTTGATTCCTCTATATATTGTTTGCCAAAAAAGTACATAGTTCACCACCACGTTGGTCACCAGGACGATCTCTCCGAACATGTATAAAGCCAGGCATTCTGATTAGATCATCACTACATCGGTAACATTTGAGGTCAGTCATGTTTCAGTAATGACTGTAACATCACTGACGTATTGATTGAGATGGTTCCGTGTGTTTCGTCAAGTTTATTAACCATAGATCTGGTATTGCTGAGGAACAGTTTTGGGAACGAATACTTCGTGTTAGCATATGTAGGAATCGAAATAAGATGGCGATTATTCAAACGAGTTGGTTCAATAGCATTTTTGTTTGTTATTTGTCGTATTAGAGACGAAATATAACGAGTAGGGGTACTGAATAGGCTTAGGGTGGGTTAACTCAAGTCTCGGAGATATATCTCTCGGGGTTTTGGAAGTAGACACGCTTCCATATTAGTGGTCAAGTCGGGTCATCAAGGTAGATATTTGAGAGAACGGAAGATCTCTTCTTGAGAAAATGATTCACCGATAATTATTTTTCTATTTCCTCTGAAGAGTGTTCTCCCTTTTAGATGATTCTCCTTATTTACATTTCCAAGGTTTATAGATTGAGATATAGCCAAGCATTCGACTGAATTTTCTTTTGAGTGAACCTAGCACTGTTATTTTCAGGGAGTTATTTTAACTCCAAAACTGAACAATGAATGAATGTTGTCAATGCTCTGCAAACTTGGTCAAGTAAAGCATTCGTCGTTAAAGCAACTATATCGTATAAATATCATGCATGACTGAACATGCATATTATATTTATTGCTGCATGTTCTTGATAATTAACCAAGCCTTTATATTTCTAATTGACTGTAAAAATTAAAGGAGATGGAAATGTTTAACATCCCGATTTAGAATAGATTATACTCCAGCTTATTGAATTGACAAAACGGGGGCCAATAATATTACAGAATCAACTGCCCAGAGCCATTTTCGCCGACCTTCCACCATATAGGAAATAGACCTTACCCATTATGACGTACGAATCTATTAGTGACTACTACTACCATAATTCCTTGCGAGATTTCCTTTCTCATGTTAATGTTAAACTCCCTCTGGGAGACGGAAAACAATTGCTCGTCTTAATATCACAAAAAGATATACCGAAAAGGATTCTGGTAGTAGTAGTCACTAATAGATTCATGCGTCATAATGGGTAAGGTCCATTGCCCTTGGTACGAAGTTGATGCTCCTCAACATTACTGTCGTATTCGCTAAATCTATTACCAGTAGATCATCGAGGATATTGTCCTGTAAATTCATTCCGGATAAAGAATAGGTTTATATAACTGTTTCCTCTGAACTGTTTCAAAACGTTTGTCTTGAATAGCAGATGTCTTGGAAAAATCAATTAGTTTCACAATGATAACTTTACATGGAGATCTGTAATACACGTCATCATGTTTATTCACATAATTATCGCGAACAATACGTCATTAACAACAGGCTAATTAAAATTTCTATTTCGTTCAAACATTCAGCGTATTGTCACACTTGTGTAAACTAATTATGATAAAATAAAGACATGTCCAATTTCTATCCATGTAGAGTATTTTTTAAATTGAAATTTCATATTAGGGTGACAAAAATTAAATAAAGTAGTTATATTCTTTATTTTAACTAAAATAACGTGATTAACACTTATAACTCTTTTCGTATACAATAAAACTGTAACCCGAAAATCTGACCATTTGCAAATTCATTGGGGCTCCGTCAGTCTTGACATAATCGAGTGAAGATTTTCAGCTGTAATCGGCGGACACAACAACTGCATGATAGAAGAGAAAGAAACAGACCATCGACATGAGGAATACAATAAGAGGTAATGTAGATTAATTGTGTATATATATATATATATAAGATAAAAATAAACTGTCCATGACGTAGAACTTAATATAGGAAAATATCGCTTAAATGTTTGTTCGTACTCGGAGTTTCACTGGATGCAATCTTATATATATATAATATATATATAGCAGACAATATTTTAAGTTCATAAGTTATATAATTCGCTCTACCACTCAAGGTATTGAGCACTCTTAGACGATTGCAAACTATTCGCTCCATTTTATATATATATATATATATATATATATATATATATATATATATATAAAGTAGAGTGCTGCGTAGACAGTGTTTTGAATATATATAGATACAGTATCTCGTCACTAAATTCTTGGCAGTTTACCACCTTTTCACTTTGCTGTATATATATATATATATATATATATATATTATATCGGTTTGGTCTTAAAAGAAATTTTCCTTCACCATTAATCCTTAGAACATGCAGTTTAATCGAGGGAAATGCCAAATATTACTTTAAATAATTTCTTTAAATCCGAATTTTGAGCTGGGCTCTAATATCATTATACATTCACAGCTTAGCTCCAACAAAGCTTAAACGCATTAATTCGCAAATTAGATTTGAACGATTTTATGGTGGAGTTACAATGTACTTCATTGTAAATTTTAGCCATTGGAGATAAAAGATGGCTTTTCGCCTTTTCGTTTGTCAGTTATATTCGCAAACAATCTCTCCATCTGATCTCCACAGTACTAATTCTCTCAATAAATTAATTTAATTTACGCTAGTTTTTTCTTCGGAATTTTTGAGACGTTTAAATTCAGGAAATCCACTTGAGTTGATGTCACAACACATGGCACAAATTTATGCGAGACAAAGAAGGATATAAAAAATACTCGTATTCAGGATTAAGGCCCGGATTACATGGGCCCTTGCGTAACGTAATTTGATCAGAATTTGATTGAACACTTCTTGTCAGAGTGATGAGTATTAAGATAAAGACTAGGATTATTTGATGATTTTGAGTCAAATACCTTTTGACATAGAGACCACTTATCACATTTATTTTTCATGATAGACGATCTTATATAATCAAAAGAGATAAACTTGTAGCGCTGGCAGACCGGAATATCGAAATATTGAAAACTTGTGGTTATTATACTCCACATGAGTACTCATTTTCGCAACGAATTAATTAAATTTTAAGCCAGTTGCAATTCTTCCGACCTTTTGAAACAGTTAATTAAATTCTGGAAATATAAATTGAATTGAATTTTATTGAAATTTAAAACCTTACATCATAACCTGAATTGCGTTTAAATTTTAAAATTATTCTAATTAAAATTACAATAAAACTACATTTTATATCTGGAGCATTTCATTTTAAACTGTATTGCCAAACCTATTAGTATTAAATTGAACTTTATTAAAAGGATTAGATTTCCTCAGGGAATAAGAGTGCGTAACTTCAGGTGGAAGTAGATTAGATAACTTGGATGTTTGGACTCACGTCCCGTTACTAAGGATGATAAATTTAGTTCCAACCGTGCTTCATTATAACTGTAATAGTTCCCATAACCTAAAATGATTCCACACGCTCTTTTTTGGACACGTTCCAAATTATTACACAACAATTTAGGCAATGAAAAACAGGAGCAGCATACTCTATATATAACCTAATACTTCTCAAACTCATTAATAATTCATGAGGAAAACACAAAGGAAAATCATAACCGAGACGTAGTTGGTAAATGTGATAATAAACGTCCATAAATTAAGCCAACTTTTCATTCAAATTTCTCTTAAAATACTGGTTCGTTTGAGAAGCTATATCATACACTCGAAAGGCGTTTATTATCTGATTCAAAAACACCTCGAAGTTGGTTAGAAAACTCGGTGTTTTCAAATCAGATAATAAACGCCTTCTCGTGTATGATATATTACTTCCAATAGAGCTTTATTATAACTAATAGTTCTCATAACCTAAAATGATTAGATATTATGCTCTTTTTGGGTAAATCGTACTTTTCAGTCGGCATCACTGAATAATTTGATATAAATTTATCTAAAGTTAGATCTTTCTCTGGTTTGTAAATACACCTCAAGATTGAGAGCTAGATGTGAATTTGTCGACAAGTAGGACATAATATTTTCACAATGTTTCATCTCCCGCCAACACAACGGTTTCTGCCGTGAGGTCCTGCTTCTGTATGGCTCTCCATAATGAAATTAACTCACTAATGATATCTAGCGTATCTTACGTGTGATTTCATCACGCAAAGCTCAAATTCTCATGGAGATCACTCCAATCGTTCACTTTGGATGGCAAAAAGTGACTTGAAGTGTCATTTAATTTAATGGCTGTTTTTTCACAATAATCAGTAAACAGTTAAAATTTTGATTTCTATCAAAAATTATCCAATACCTTCATTACATAATCTTTAACCAAAGTTACAAAATGCAATTATTCAAGTCTTATATACGTTTAATCAGTACAAACGCGGTCCCTGTCCGGGACTCATTGGGGCTAGAGTTGAATGAAACAAGATATATATATTCAACCTATGCTGTTCTCCCAAATCCCCCCCTGAGTGCTAAGTATCTAACATACGTCAGAAATACCGTTATTATATGTAGTTCATGTTTTTATTGCACATTGAATAATTACCTATACGTATATACATCTTAATTAATGGTTTTAATACGGTCGGACATTTTACGAGTTCGATCAGATGTAATAAAATGCGAGAAACGAGTAAAATGCCGGACCGTATTATCGGTAAAACCATTCAACAGAATTACATGTGAAATAGACATTTGCATCTGTCATTTAATTTACTTTGGATTTTCCATATAATGCAGATTTTACCTCTTTTAAAACGGTTAAACAGCTCAGCGCCATTACGGCGTGTCTCCAGACTTAAAAAACAAATATTCCAATAACTTCTAGAGATTTTACAAAGTACCTTAAACTTTCCAGTGATATTTATGATATTTAGAGTAGGAAATTATATCTTCGCTTACATTACAACAAGGTCACGTGACTCGCAGGCTCCTATTTTCGATAAATAAAAGCTTCTTGAGGCACGTGAATACAAATTATCTCCTCGCAAGCGAGCGTGATAATCATTCTCGCCGCGGCGTGGATCCGATTCTCACGAAAAATTATGTTTTATTTATGCAAATTAATTCCTACCATTCAACTTAAGATAATAAACGTAATTAATTTTTGAAACAAATTAGGGTGTTTGGTAAATTTTGATGTTTATCCATGTATTCAAGAAGATTTTAAGTCTTCATTCAATATGGCCGCCAATGAGTCACGTGACCTTGTTATCATGAAAACAAAATTGTAAATTAGTTCATACTGCAAGTTTGACTTGGAAATTTCAGTCTTCGTCAATTTCATCAATTTCAGTGAGTGGTATAGAAGTGTTCGGAATTTACTGTGTATTCCGCTCCTGGATTTGCCAAGTTCTCTTAGCCTCTTATAAAAAATGTCGCCATTGCATATAATAATAAAGATTATTATTTGGAACGTATACAGAGAGTTGTAATAGGAATATAAAGACGCGCATAGTCGTATTACTATTGAGCTATTGTTTGTCCATCTGAGATCATGCATCTCGAAAATACTGTTCCAATATTTTATGACCAATGAGGATCATATAATATTTATAGCCAGCTCATGAAAATAAGGTGAAATGGGACGTTTTCTCTGCCAATGTGCAAAACCAAGCGTATGCAGAATTCATTTAAGTAAAAATAATTACGTATTTTCATAGACGACGTCCATATATTGAAGTTCTCTTACTTGTCTTTATCTAAAACAGATGTATTCGGTTATCCGCAATGCGGACCCAAACCCTAACCGTTAAAAATCAAGACAAAAAATGAAAATAATTAAAATTAAAAGAAAACTGACAAAAAGGATGACAAAAAGGATTGGAATTCGCCATATTCGACATCGTAAACATGGAAACTAACCACTACAGGAAGACAGCACGCACCACAGAAAAAAGACAAAATGAATAATTTATCAAAGATCGGATGAGAATTCGTGCTTCAAATTAAAGGCCGAACGAGCATGCAATGCGTCACCGGTTGACACTCACTCTTTAATCACTTTAGTCCAATATTGGGTTACTTAAAATGTTTCCGGAGGGAGAAAATAACAGTTTATTTTGAAACATGCATGATGTGGAATTTGGTTAAATAATTAATAATAATTAATAATAATAATAATAATATTAAACGGGGACCTGTTCAATGTGGACCATGTTATGGTCTGCCGGCGAGGCGACGTCATAATTCAACGCCATAATGAGCTTCGTGATTTGGAAGCCGAGCTGTTGAGCATGGTGTGTAATGATGTTGAAATAGAACCGGTCCTACAGGATATCACTGGAGAAGGCTTAAACAGAGGCGCCAACAGAGCCCCTGATGCTCGTTTAGATGTTCACGCTCGAGGCTTCTGGGAGAGGCAAAGATCTGCGTTCTTTGATGTTCGGGTTTGTCACCCAAACGCAGAGTCTTATAAAGATCTCAGTCCCAAGCAAATCTACCGGCAACATGAAAATGAGAAGAAGCGCCAACACGCGAGCAGAGTGATGGAGATAGAACAAGGTACTTTCACCCCGCTAGTATTTACCACGACAGGTGGAATGGCTGATGAATGCAAGAAATACCATAGTAGACTTTGCTGAATTACTTGCCATTAAGAAGGGAGAAGACTATGCCAGCACAATGTCTTGGTTGAGAGCGAAAATCTCTTTCGCCTTAGTACGTTTAGCTCTCCTATGCCTTAGAGGAACCAGAGCAAGAAGAAGAACTGCAAATATTACCTTAGACAATGACATTACTTTAGAGAATGTGGCGGCCAGAATAGTTTGAAGAAACAAAGAATAAAGTTACTTGATATGTAACTTTTTTTTATTATTTACTTATTTTTACTATTATCTTCCTTTCCTTATATTATTATTATTATTATTATTATTGCTATGTAATAAATTATCATTAATTTGTAAAATATAGTATTATCTAATTTTTAATTAATTTCAGATGTAATTGAGATTTTATTGAATAAAGTTATTATTATTATATAAATTATTATTACAAAAAAAAACTTTATAAATTATTATAGCCCTAAATCAGCAATACGCTAAAGCGCTTTATAAATTCTTAAATATAAACAACTAAAAACTAGTTAAGTTGAATAGGATAAAAGCATAAAAAATTACTATAAGAAAGTTTAAAAACCTGAGTTTTTAATTGTTTTTTAAAAAGTTTCAAAATTAGTATCTAATCCTAAAATGTCCGGTAAATTGTTCCACAATGTTTGCGAGGATCGTCTGAAACTTCGTCTTCCAAAGGAAACCCTTATAATCCATGGAAGCACAAGAAGGTTTTTTATCATCAGCTCTAGTGTCTTTATTAGTACGCTTCTCCAATAGTTCAGATAGGTAAACAGAGGCTGGTCCATGGAGACACTTGAATACAAGCAAGATAATATTGTATTCAATCCTCTTCTTAATCAGTGCCAATGGAGATTTTTCAAAACTGGAATACGTTCATATTTTCTTGTTCCAGTCTGTTAACAGTCTAGAAGGCCATATAAGATTGTATTGTAATAATCAAGCCTTGATGTAATCAAACTATGTACCATAATCTTTGCTGCATCATCAGTGATACACTTTCTAATTTTAAACATGTTTTGGAGCTTGAAAAATGAACTTTTTGCAATGTTACGAATGTGTTTCTGCAGAGTCATATTATTGTCTAATTTAACCCCTAAATTCTAATTTCGTGACATTCTCCATTTAAACTTTTACTAATGGAAAATAAAAACAAACTTGACGGGACTAGTCAGAACCATAAACTCTGATTTATCATCAATCAATTTAAGCATATTATTAACAACCGTCACAACCGTCTTCTGAGAAAACCGATGTTTTCATTTTATTATTTATGTAGTCATTTTATTTGTAGTCTCAACAGTCCTTAACTTGTTTAAACTCCCTGATAATGATTTCAAACATGTACTAGGCCTTTTTTTCTTTCTTTTAGGTATGAATGTAAATTCAACAAGCGCTTTAATACGAATAGAGTGGAATGTGATATTCATGGTTCTGGTTCTGAACACATCTACCGTTCAAGCGATGGATTTAAGTGCAACATTTGTAGTTGTTGCTAAAGGTACATCGTGGTATAGATTGTTTGAAAATGACGTCACGTCCGTCATCTTGATTCATATTTCTCTTAACAAACACTGTTGACATACCGCTGACCCCCATGTTTGTTTTGAAATGGGTTTTGGAAATTACCTAACTATAATAAGTTCATGTTCAATATATAATTTATGCACAAATAATTTCATGTTATGAGGAGACCCTAATACTAACACTAATCCCAACGTTAATACTAACCCTAGTATTAGGATCCCTCGTAATATGAAATTATGTGTGCATATATTATCTATAGCTCATGAATTTATTAATTTATCACAATTATTGGAAATCAACCAAGATGACGTCCACTGTCACGTGGTTGCAAAAGACCTATAGATAAAGTGCAACCTTTGTAGTATAGGAGTTGGAGGTTCTAGTGCAACATTTATAGTATTTTCTCTATCGAATTTCTGAACATAGACATTCGAACTGATAACTTATATCTGGAGCATATATTTAACCGATTTTCGGATCCAAATTTCTCGCATTTTCCAGGCCCTCTGGATACCAGCCTCGTAGCTGATACCAGCGGGCTACCCTGTTTAAATAAAGTTATATTCATTCATTCATTTATTCCGACGCGAACTATTTTCAGAAATTTTCAGACTAATATGCGGTACCCTTCGACAGATGTTGTCACACGCTCTGTTTTCACAAGCTATGTTTTTTTAAAAAAACACATTCTTTGGTTTATCATTACAACATTCATAGCATGAACAAAGTAAAAACAAAGCATGCTATAGCAGAAACAAAGATACGCTGTACATCGTCTGTTACGGATAGCTTTCGATTACGACCACAATTCACAGCCAGTAATGATCGATATTAACTCTTGGTACGTACTACACTCTAGTATCGTTTCACGCATACAATTCACTGTTCGTTTAATGTTATCCTTTAATGTGAAATAAACGTTTATAGAGCGTGTATAACTTTTGGACTCCTGACCAAGGTAAGACCTTGTGCCGGGCGGGCTTTTTCCCGCGCGAATCCTTATATGGGCCAAATAGGTAACCCAAAACACCGCTGGGAGTTGTAATACCACTGACATCGTGAGATACCCTTATTTATTTTTCCCAACGTTTCCCTTTTAAATAGCGTATATATATATAGTCTGGTTGCTATTAATAGCTCAAAATGGGGACAAACAAACCAAATTTGACTCGCAAATGTTGCTTTTGTTACGGTACCGCAAATTTATGGGTAAATGCGGACAAACATGGATATCGACGTAATCTCGACCGAGCGCTATTAAGGATTATTTATCCTTAAGCTATATATATTTTCTAAAAAAATAAGGATTGAAATGAAATCAAGATATGCTAACCTTAATTCTAACCCTAATCCCCTTGCCTTTGAGTTGTTATCCTCCATCTCTTTTCACCTGTCATACATTTCAGTAAACTTATAAACGTAAGATAAACTTAATTTTAGAAGATATATAAATCAAGAACATTTAATTCAAAGGGGTTACTCTGTGATTAATTAACATGAAATCGAAACAGATATAAGCCCTGAGAACATTTTTGGTAAACAAATGTATTGTATCATAGTTGATCATCATTCTAATATCCATGCTAGGACATCGGTTGAACGATTCCTTAATCCTCGAAGAAGATGTTGGCAGTGTTTTGGAATGCGCGCATTTGTGTTTGTGGAAGAGCTGCAGATGTAAATCCATCAACTATGAAGAACAAAAAGAGAAAGATGATCGAGGAACAAAGAAATGTCAACTAAACTATGAAACAAATTCAATTAAACATGGTAAACTTATCGAGGATTTCAATTTCAATTATTTTGAACCAATTCAGGTAGGTCAAATATATTATTTCGAAATATATGAGCTAATATTAGGAGTTTAAGAACTTGTTTTTTGAGCTAATATTAGGAGTTTAAAAACTTGATCAACAAAACTTGTTTTTAAAGTAAACTAAAAAGCGGTTAATTTAAGTTATTTTATTGGGATTGGAATCAACTAAATGATAATGAACACCGATTGTCGCGATAGAAATTATGTGTACATACTTCATAAAAGAAAGAGGGTAATTATGTTTGTACATACTTCATGTAATAAATAGATGGGGATTATCTTTGAACATACTGCAGAAAACAAATATATGGCTATTGTATCTGTACATGCTTTACAAAACAAATAAATAGATGGAAGTTATATTTGTACGTACTGTAGGAAACAAGTAAACAGATGGTAAGTATATTTGTACATACTTTAAAAAAACAAATAAATAGATGCCAATATAACAAATTAAAAACAAATAGATGACAATTATACTTGAACATTTTAATCCTGCTATTCCTCCTCATTTCTATCTTGTAAAATATTTGTTTTTTTGCAGTAATCCTTTCCTAAACTTTTATTCACTAATGTTTTTAAAATGTTATAGAAAATTAATACAAACAAGGATCGTTGCGCAGGAGTTAACCAAAACGATCGAAACCAAGGTGATGCGATTTTTTTTGATCAGCTATCAATTATATTTTATTTACCAGGTGTTCATTAATGCATTAATGCATACATGAATAAATAACTGCGCTCCATTTAACAAATAGATTCCATTTTGCCGTTGTATGTTCAGTTATAGATGCACAGATGACGTCAGAACGTGGTAAGAACAAAAACGTGACCCACAAGACGACAGTTGAGTGCGTCACTGATGTTCTTACCACGTACTGACCTCTTCTGTGTAACTATTTAATGACAACTCGTCCTCATTGTCTATGAGCGAATTATAATTGTTGTCTAATTGTTTTAGTAGGAACAAATTAGTGGACTATTACAAATCATGCATTCTCCATAAATTATCCAATAACTCATCTGAAACCTCCACAAAACGAGAGATTTCTGCCACTGTGTTGAGCGCGTTTCGCCATTATGGTCTATCGTGAATAGACAACGGTTGAGTAGCCAATCAGAATTAGCATTCGTAATGCACCATGGTCAGTTTCTACGAAAGCTGAACAGACAACGGCAAATGGAATGTATTTGTTTTATACAATAAAAATTGAAAATAAACTATTCAAAAGGCTTATTAGCTCTTTAGCGACTTCTGGGGCAAGAAAAAAGATAAAAGCAGTCGGCTGACGTGATCTGACGGGATCTGACGTGAGCTGACGTGAGTTGACATGATCCGTGCATCTGCGATCCTCTAATAGATCACGGCCAACAACCAATGAGAATGCGCATAGTAAACAGGTTATTGTATAAACCTGCTTGACAGCCGGACGTCAGCACTGCCAATAGTATGTCGTCCTATCCTTAATTCATATCCTTGTTCTCCGTGCACAAACTTTTAACTATGTGTGTACCCTCCCCACGATTTATTTTGTGTTGCGTAAATACTGATAAACATTCGTTGTTCTTACCTATTAGTTTATTTATATTAATTTATCTAGCTATATAGTAATTAACGATATAATCTGTCTCCCGCGGTGAATACGTCCAAACTCCCTTTTCCTCCTTCAACTACGCACGTAATATTTTGTAAATTACAATCGCATAAATTTTGTGAATATATTTTTGCAAATTTTGGTAAATAATTTACACGGCGTACTTGAAAACTAATTACATTGTATATATTGAATATTTGGTTGAATATAGTTATTTCTTCCTCTTCCTCTTTCCCTTTCTTTTTCTCTCCGTCCGTCCCTCACTCCCTTACCTTCCTTTACCTCTCTCTACTTCCTTCTCACTCACTCTCTCCCTGTCTTTCCCTTTCCGCTCTCCGTCTGTCCCTCACTCCCTCTACCTTCCTTCACCCCTCTCTACTTCCTTCTCACTCCCTGGCTCTCCCATTATTGCCTAAATTGTTTATATTTGTTTTGTAAGTTGCTTACAAATAATTCGCTACAAGGGATTCCATTTGAATGCATACATTAATTTTTCTAGACGTCGACGAATGCCTATCAAACCCCTGCTCCAACAATACCACGTGTAATAATACTGTTGGTTCTCACATTTGTATATGTAATGATGGATTTACTGGCAAGGGAACAAACTGCATAGGTAAAAGATCTTTGGTGCTATAAGTTATTTTTATTGTAATGTAGTTAGTTGAATTTTTATGTGCTTTTTTCGTTTTACGATTTCTTTTAACTTGTACATAATTATAGTGTGTATTTGTATAGTTTCCACTTCTGTAGATATACCTTTTATATCTAGAACATATGGCCTTATGAAAATTAAAAGCGTCGTTTAATTTCCTTTTTTTAATAACTGTATGGTTGATAAGCTACCGTGTATAAAGATTTTAAATACAAATACAAATGATAATAAATTTATAACAAATGAATTTATAATAATATAAATTTATAATAATATAAATTTATAATCCTTGGCACATTCTATTTGTACCAAATATTATAAATAGATAGGTAATTTAAATGCATACTTTATTTTTTCAGACGTTGACGAATGCAGATCAAATCCCTGCTCCACGAATAGTATCTGTAATAATACGTTTGGTTCATACACTTGTACGTGTAATGATGGATTTACAGGCAATGGAATAAATTGCACAGGTAAAAGACGTTTTATTAGGTTTATGATTGATTTAATATTTATCAATTATGTTGGGTACTAGAATGTATACTTATTTAACTGCACTTAAATCAAGCAATATTACTTCTGAAGAGATTGAGTACGAAAGACATGTTCATTTCAAATTTAATCTTGCATACCACGTTCACCAATATAGAAACAACATAACAGATAAATACTTGAAGACTATTTGGCAGACTTCTAGTACGCATGTTACATAAACCAGACACTTACCACCTTTATTTCAGCATGTGAGTCCATGTAGTTCAATTGGTTAGAATAACATTAAAGCCACCGGTTATATCCCCGTTCTCTCTTTCGCTCCCTCGTCCCCAACTCTCCCGCTCCCTCTATTCCCGCTCCCTCGCTGGCAGATATTTTTTTGGAATCACTTTCCATGGGAAGCCCTCTGATTGCCTAACTCGAAATAACTTTTATCCTAACCATAACCCCGCCAACAAGAGGTTTCTTCTCCCCATCCAAAATCCCCATTCATAGGCAAACGTGAGAGAGAATACTTGTGGACTGCACATGCGCAGTCAAGGTCCCCAAAAAGGTGATCCCCAAAAATAATTTTGTCCCCCGCTTCCCTGCTCCATCGTAGCCCCGCTTTTTCCCTCCCTCGCTTCGCTGCTCCTTCGCTCACGGTCGTAGCTCTTTACTATACCCAAAAGGTCGAAATGTGGAGAGAGGACTGGGAAAAAGTTATTAAAAGCCACGACCCTTCGCTCACTCGCTCCTGTGCTTTATTGCTCCCCAGATCTTTCGCGCCGTCACTCCTTCGCTTCTTCCCTCCCCCGCTCTTTTGCTCCTTCGTTCCCTCTCTTCTTCGCAACAAAGGATCCATTTGAATGCATACATTATTTTTCTAGACGTCGACGAATGCCTATCAAACCCCTGCTCCAACAATACCACGTGTAATAATATTGTTGGTTCTTACATTTGTAAATGTAATGATGGATTTACTGGCAAGGGAACAAACTGCATAGGTAAAAGAACTTTGGTGCTATAAGTTATTTTTATTGTAATATAGTTAGTTGAATTTTTATGTGCTTTTTTTCGTTTTACGATTTCTTTGAACTTGTACATAATTATAGTGTGTATTTGTATAGTTTCCACTTCTGTAGATATACCTTTTATATCTAGAACATATGGCCTTATGAAAAACCGTCGTTTAATTTCCTTTTTTAATAACTGCATGGTTGATAAGCTATCGTGTATAAAGATTTTAAATACAAATACAAATGATAATAAATTTATAATAAATGAATAAATTAAATAATAAAAATAAAAAATTAAAATTAATAAATAAATTTATAATAAATAAATTTATAATAAATAAATTTATAATAAATAAATTTATAATAAATAAATTTATATTTATAATAAATAAATTTATAATAATATAAATTTATAATAATATAAATTTATAATGATAAATTTATAATAATATAAATTTATAATAATATAAATGTATAATCCTTGGCACATTCTATTTGTACCAAATATTATAAATTTATAAAAAGCCTGAACATTAGATAGGGAATTTAAATGCATACTTTATTTTTTCAGACGTTGACGAATGCAGATCAAACCCCTGCTCCACGAATAGTATCTGTAATAATACGTTTGGTTCATACACTTGTACGTGTAATGATGGATTTACAGGCAATGGAATAAATTGCACAGGTAAAAGACGTTTTATTAGCTTTAGGATTAATTTAATATTTATGAATTATGTTGGGTACTAGAATGTATACTTATTTAACTACACTTAAATCAAGCAATATTACCTCCTGAAGAGATTGAGTACGAAAGACATGTTCATTTCAAATCTAATCTTGCATACCACGTTCACCAATATAGAAACAACATAACATATAAATACTTGAAGACTATTTGGCAGACTTCTAGTACGCATGTTACATAAACCAGACACTTACCACCTTTATTTCAGCATGTGAGTCCACGTAGTTCAATTGGTTAGAACATCTCACTGGCAATTTAAACATTAAAGCCACGGGTTATATCCCCGTTCTCTCTTTCGCTCCCTCGTCCTCAACTCTCGCGCTCCCTCGCTCCTTCTATTCCCGCTGGCAGATATTTTTTGGAATCACTTTCCATGGGAGGCCCTCTGATTGCCTAACTCGAAATAACTTTTATCCTAACCATAACCCCTCCTAACAATGGGGTTTCTTCTCCCCATCTAAAATCCCCTTCATAGGCAAACGTGAGAGAGAATACTTGTGGACTGCACATGCGCATCAAGGTCCCCAAAAAGGTGATCCCCAAAAATAATTTTGTCCCCCGCTTCCCCGCTCCATCGTATCCCCACTTTTTTCCTCCCTCGCTTCTCTGCTCCTTCGCTCACGGTCGTGGCTCTTTACTATACCCAAAAGGTCGAAATGTGGAGAGAGGACTGGGAAAAAGTTATTGGATTGTAAACGCATGCGTGTAACAGTCAGTCACTAGTGCCACATGCTTAGTCTCTCTCACTAGTCTACTAAGTTAGCACCGGGGGGTTAGGGTTAGAAAACTCGTTAGCCTGGGGGTTAGGGTTAAGGTTAGGATCTTTGTTGTTTTTGGGTTGGTTACAATCCAATAATTTATTGCTTACAAAGTGAGAAACGGCTACTGTGGTAAATTATCGAAATTAATGCAAACTCTGTCCCAGTCCTTTCTCCACATTTCGACCTTTTGGGTATACTAAAGAGCCACGACCCTTCACTCACTCGCTCCTGTGCTTTATTGCTCCCCAGATCTTTCGCTCCGTCACTCCTTCGCTTCTTTCCTCCCCCGCTCTTTTGCTCCTTCGTTCCCTCTCTTCTTCGCAACAAAGGATCCATTTGAATGCATACATTATTTTTCTAGACGTCGACGAATGCCTATCAAACCCCTGCTCCAACAATACCACGTGTAATAATACTGTTGGTTCTTACATTTGTATATGTAATGATGGATTTACTGGCAAGGGAACAAACTGCATAGGTAAAAGACCTTTGGTGCTATATAAGTTATTTTTATTGTAATATAGTTAGTTGAATTTTTATGTGCTTTTTTCGTTTTACGATTTCTTTGAACTTGTACATAATTATAGTGTGTATTTGTATAGTTTCCACTTCTGTAGATATACCTTTTATATCTAGAACATATGGCCTTATGAAAAACCGTCGTTTAATTTCCTTTTTTTAATAACTGTATGGTTGATAAGCTATCGTGTATAAAGATTCTAAATACAAATACAAATTATAATAAATTTATAATAAATGAATAAATGAAATAATAAAAATTAAAAATTAAAATTAATAAATAAATTTATAATAAATAAATTTATAATAATATAAATTTATAATAATATAAATTTATAATAATATAAATGTATAATCCTTGGCACATTCTATTTGTACCAAATATTATAAATTTATAAAAAGCCTGAACATTAGATAGGGAATTTAAATGCATACTTAATTTTTTCAGACGTTGACGAATGCAGATCAAACCCCTGCTCCACATATAGTATCTGTAATAATACGTTTGGTTCATACACTTGTACGTGTAATGATGGATTTACAGGCAATGGAATAAATTGCACAGGTAAAAGACGTTTTATTAGGTTTAGGATTAATTTAATATTTATGAATTATCTTGGGTACTAGAATGTATACTTATTTAACTGCATTTAAATCAAGCAATATTACTTCTGAAGAGATTGAGTACGAAAGACATGTTCATTTCAAATCTAATCTTGCATACCACGTTCACCAATATAGAAACAGCGTAACAGATAAATACTTGAAGACTATTTGGCAGACTTCTAGTACGCATGTTACATAAACCAGACACTTACCACCTTTATTTCAGCATGTGAGTCCATGTAGTTCAATTGGTTAGAACATCTCACTGGCAATAACATTAAAGCCACGGGTTATATCCAACCCGGTCTCTTCCTTAAATTAACTATTATCCTTAATTTACAAATCGCTCTGAATTAAGGATAATGGTTAATCTAATGCTAGAACCCAGCCCCAACACAACAAAGATCCTAATCATAACCCCGCCTAACAAGGGGTTTCTTCTCCCCATCCAAAATCCCCTTCATAGGCAAACGTGAGAGAGAATACTTGTGGACTGCACATGCGCAGTCAAGGTCGCCAAAAAGGTGATCCCCAAAAATAATTTTGTCCCCCGCTTCCCCTCTCCATCGTAGCCACGCTTTTTCGCTCCCTCGCTTCTCTGCTCCTTCGCTCACGGTCGTGGCTCTTTACTATACCCAAAAGGTCGAAATGTGGAGAGAGGACTGGGAAAAAGTTATTGGATTGTAAGCGCATGCGTGTAACAGTCAATCACTTGTGCCACATGCTTAGTCTCTCTCACTAGTCTACTAAGTTAGCACCGGGGGGTTAGGGTTAAGGTTAGGATCTTTGTTGTTTTTGGATTGGTTACCATCCAATAACTTATTGGTTATAATGCTATTACAACGCCAATAATTTATTGCTTACAACGTGCGAAACGGCTACTGTGGTAAATTATCGAAATTAATGCAAACTCTGTCCCAGTCCTTTCTCCATATTTCGACCTTTTGGGTATACTAAAGAGTCACGCCCCTTCGCTCAATCGCACCTGTGCTTTATTGCACCCCAGATATTTTGCTCCGTCACTCCTTCGCTTCTTCCCTCCCCCGCTCTTTTGCTCCTTCGTTCCCTCTCTTCTTCTCTCATTCGCTCACTCGCTCCTCCGCTCTTTCGCTCCCTCGCTCCTTCGCTCCTTCCTTACACCACTCTTTTTCTCCATCTCTCCTTCGCTCCATCGCTCCCTCGCTCCGTCGCTACTCGTTCTCTCTCTCCCTCGCTCCTTAGCTTATTTGCTCCCTCGTTACCTCCACCTTCACTCGCCCTCTCGTTAGCTCCCTCGCTTCATCGCACCCTCGCTCTTTCACTCCATTGCTCCTTCGCTACCATGCTCCCTCCCTCCTTCACTCTCTTGTCCCTTCGCTCTCTTTTCACTAGCTCCCACGCTCTTTTCTACACGCGCTCCCTCTACCACACACTCCTTTTCTCCTCCATTCCTCTTGCTCCCTCGCTCCTTTGATCATTTGCTCCTTCGTTACCTCGCTCTCTCACCTTGTTACACCCCCGCTCGTTCTACCACCCCCACATTATATCACTACATCACTCCCTCCCGCTCCCTCCTGCTCCCTCCCTTAATTTCTTGCCCCAACCCTTCCTAGCAATCTCGCTCCCTATATCCGTCACACCCTCATTCCACATAACTTGTACTTGCCTAAATATACATACAAACACACACACACACATATATATAATTATATATATATATATATATATATATATATATATATATATATATATATATATATATATATATATATATATATATATATATATATATATATATATATATATATATATATATATATATATATATATATATATAACTACAGACGGTACCGTTTCGGCCTTTTGGGCCTCATCAGTGTAGTGCTTATGAGCAGGATGAAGATAACTGCTATTAACAGTCACCCTTGATGCCACACAAAATGTGGGACATCAAAAACCATATATATATATATATATATATATATATATATATATATATATATATATATATATATATATATATATATATATGAAAATGTTATAAGCGAAGTCAGGCATAATGATTGAAGTCAGGCATAATCATTCAATCATTATGCCTGACTTCGCTTATAACATTTTCAAACTTATTCGCAACAAGAATGGTTCGGCGGTTTTAAAATTAGCAAGAGATTATGAACGTGAAGCCCTTAGAATCTCCACCTACAAAAGTCACCTTTACTTCAACCACAGACTTAAAGAAAACAAAATTCTTCCTTCAAGCCTCCGCTTCAATCCTCCAGTGAAATGCAAAGAAGGCTACAACATTGCCAAGAAAGCAGGTTTTTCCTACTTACGGCTTCGCATTCAGCACTGCCACAACAAGATCGACGTGCATACTGAGAAACTACAAAGAATCAAAACTAACATCCAACAATCAGTTGACGGTGAAACTATACAGACATTGAAGAATACTATCACACGTAAAGTTGAATACGAATCTGATCGTAGAAAGAAAAACCAGAATAAGAAGTTACAACGATTAACATACAACCGTCGCCACAAGAACGTCTCCAAGGACAAATGGGTTATTAATTTATCCAGCAAAGCGTTAACGACAACTCAAAAAGAAGCATTAAAACTCGGTTATAATTTCTCCATCGCGCCTCGCAAAGTACCAGTTGCTCATATGCTTTCGTCCATAGAGTCTGGGATAAAACAACTTCCAGATGCTGAAACAGAAATTATTCGTGCCTCGATTACTTCAACGTTGCAACATGCCAAACCACCAAGGCTTTCGAATATCCCAACAGATCAACTAAGTGCTTTAAAGACTCTTGCCTGCGACCCAACATTGACAGTCCTTCCGGCAGACAAAGGCCGTGCCATGGTAGTCATGGACAGCAAAGATTATCAAGACAAGATAGAGGACTTGATACAAGATACAAACACTTATTCTAAAATTACAGATCGACGCAGAAATCCTACTTCAAGTGCAGAGAAAGCCTTGAATCAACTTCTAAAAACAATCAAAGACCAAGCTTCTCCCCACAACCTGGACAAACCGCAATTAGAAAATGGTTTATATTACAAACTACACAGTACCGACGCCATCCCTGCAACTTTTTATGGCCTTCCGAAAATACACAAAACCAACGTCCCGCTGAGACCTATTACCAGTTCCATAGGCTGTCCCACATATCAAATCTCGAAGCACCTAGCCCATCTCCTGTCACCACTTCAGAACAACAAATATACGGTAAAAAACAGCCAAGAATTTGCCGACAAAGTGGTATCGTATACGATAGAGAATGACGAATGTCTGGTATCGTTTGACGTAGTATCCTTATTTACATCCATTCCTGTACATTTAGCTTTGGAAATAACAAAAGAACGCCTCCACAACGCTCGGTGAACGAACTAGTCTCTCGATTAGTAACATCATGAAACTTCTAGAATTGGTCTTAAACAACAATTATTTTATTCTACAAGATACATACTATAAACAAATTTTTGGATGTCCAATGGGTTCGCCGGTTAGTGCTATTCTTGCGAATATTGTCATGGAACATGTGGAAGAAATAGCCTTAAGTACTACACCGCATCCTCTAAAGTGGTGGTTCAGATATGTCGATGATAGTAATGCATGTTTACACCGCAAAAACTTAGTTGATTTTCACCGCCATCTCAACTCTATCAATGAGCATATCCAATTCACCGTGGAAGAAGAAAACAACGGTTCTATTTCCTTTCTTGATACTACGGTTTCCAGAAATGACAATGGTTCTATCAATACTGGTATCTATCGAAAGCCAACGCACACTAACAAATATTTACAATTTAACTCACATCATCCCACTCAACATAAACGTTCGGTGGTTCGAACACTTCTAGACCGAGCAAAAAACATTCCATCAACTGAGGCCCAGAGAAAATCAGAAAGACAGTATGTTGTAAATGCTCTGAAAGACAACGGCTATCCAGATGCATTTATTAATAGCACTTTACAACCAACTCCACAGGCCAGAGTCCAACAAGAATACAAAGGTTTTGTGGTTTTGCCTTATATTCAAGGTGCTTCTGAAAGGATTGCAAGAACACTACGCAAACATAATATAAAAGTTGCTTATAAGCCCACAAAAACGGTTGGTTCCATCTTAAAGAAACCAAAAGACAAACTTGACAAACAATTGTCAACTGGTGTTGTTTACAGAATTAACTGCAAGGACTGCGAGAAAGTCTACATCGGTCAAACTAGTCGCGCTCTGAAGACGAGAATCAAGGAACACAAACGAGCAATATTTTTACAGGACAAAAACAGTTTTATATCACAACATCACGTGCAGACAAGCCACGAGTTTGATTTTAACAACGTTTGCATAATCGATCAATGTCAACAATGGTCAGGCCGTTTGTTTCTTGAAGCATGGCATTCCATACAAGAAAATAACTCCATTAACGAACATATTAATGTCCCTAGGATTTATAACATGTTGAATAATTAATTCTTAATTTTATAACCGTATATATATTTACATATTTTTATCATACACATTTTAGTCTCCATACAGGCTGAAGAAGGTTTTAGTATTTAAACCGAAACGTCCCCAATAAAGCTTTTAACATCTTAAAGTTTTTATCCATTGTCAGTGTCAACATTTTTAACTCAATTCAATATATATATATATATATATATATATATATATATATATATATATATATATATATATATATATATATATATATATATATATATATATATATATATATATATTTAACAATTATTGAATTCGGTTTTCGTGATATCCTGATTTATCAAGGTCGAGGTAAGTGTTATCAGTCGAAGCCGAAGGCTGAGACTGATAACACTTACCGAGACCTTGATAAATCAGGATATCACGAAAACCGAATTCAATAATTGTTTTATTATATATTTTAGGAGAAAAAATATAGTACTCATGTATGAAAATCTTTATTTTTGAACCTCGAAAAATTACAACAACAAGCGTCACAACAATAACATGAAAGTATCATAACTGGTAACTTTATATGTTCTTTTTGTGTTTTTGGAGTCCTTGTCGACGTCGTCGAATTTCGTCCTCAACGAGCAGCCATATTTTTTGGCTTTTGTTTTGCTTTTTGAAATTGCTTC
Organism: Chrysogorgia sp. JL179-B06; assembly: GCA_035772405.1. Taxonomy (NCBI): domain Eukaryota; kingdom Metazoa; phylum Cnidaria; class Anthozoa; order Scleralcyonacea; family Chrysogorgiidae; genus Chrysogorgia; species Chrysogorgia sp. JL179-B06. Next base: position 1,865,000 of record JAYKKM010000244.1, read on the forward strand.
GCTCGCTGTAATATTACTCATCGCGGGCGCAACTTGCACATAACTTAGTTATCTGCTAGCAGATAACAGAGTTATCTGTTGGTTGCGTGATTCTTGCGTGATTGCGATATTTAACCGTAAGCTCTTAGCCAATCAAAATGCTCGTAGTAACTACAATATATAATAAATATATTTATATTTCAAACTATCTAAATTTACACAACTGTCGTTACACGGTGTTTCATGCTTTCGCAATCTTCAGAGAGTCGTCTGAAGATTGCGAAAGCATGAAACAACGTGTAACGGCAGTTGTGTAAATTTAGATAGTTTGAAATATGAATATATCAAGCTCTACAACATATTGTATCGAGCACTCTAGTACTTCCAGAAGATTTATTTACTGTCTATCTATCTATCTATCTATCTATATAATATAGATATATGGTCCCGGTTTCGTCTTAAAATGTATGTATTCCAACACTCGAAATATTACTTCACCATAAATCCTTGCAACATGTAGTTTGATCGAGTGAAATGCCAAATATTACCTATAATATATCCAGAATCTTATCCCGGCATTACCACCATATATACAGAACTCGTGACTAGGCTCACGGCAACGGCTTCCGTAGCTCAGTGGTAAGAGCACTGCACTAGCATCGCAGGGTCGCGGGTTCAATTCCAGCCGGAATTAGGCCTTGAAGTTTCTTTTTTTTGCAACTGGTCCCGGTTTGGTCTTAAAATGTATGTATTCCAACACCCGAAATTTTCCTTCACCATAAATCCTTTCAACATATATATATATATATATATATATATATATATATATATATATATATATATATATATATATATATATATATATATATATATATATATAGAGAGAGAGAGAGAGAGAGAGAGAGAGAGAGAGAGAGAGAGAGAGCAAAGTGAAAAGGTGGTAAACTGCCTAGATTTTTAGTAACGAATTACTGTCACGTTTCGAGCGGAGCCCTTGATCGGAGTAAGACTTACTCTGATGAAAGGCTCCGCTCGAAACGTGTTAGAAATGAAAATGTTATAGAAAATTAATACAAACAAGGATCATTGCGCAGGAGTTAACCAAAACAGTCGAAACCAAGGGGATGCAATTTTTTTTAATCAGCTATCAATTATATTTTATTTATCAGGTGTTCATTAATGTATACATGAATGAATAACTGCGCTCTATTTAACAAATAGATTCAATTTTGCCGTGGTATGTTCAGTTATAGATGCACAGATGACGTCAGAACGTGGTAAGAACAAAAACGTGACCCACGAGACGACAGTTGAGTGCGTCACTGATGTTCTTACCACGTACTGACCTCTTCTGTGTAACTAATGACTCGTCCTCATTGTCTATGAGCGAATAATTGTTGTCTAATTGTTTTAGTAGAAACAAATTAGTGGACTATTACAAATCATGCATTCTCCATAAATTATCCAATAACTCATCTGAAACCTCCACAAAACGAAAGATTTCTGCCATTGTGTTGAGCGCGTTTCACCATTATGGTCTATCGTGAATAGACAACGGTTGGGTAGCCAATCAGAATGTAGCATTCGGAATGCATCATGGTCAGTTTCTACGAAACTGAACAGACAACGGCAAAATGGAATGTATTTGTTTTATACAATACAAATTGAAAATAAACTATTCAAAAGGCTTCTTAGCTCTTTAGCGACTTCTGGGGCATGAAAAAAGATAAAAGCAGTCGGCTGACGAGATCTGACGTGATCTGACGTGAGTTTACGTGAGCCGTGCATCTGCGATCCTCCAATAGATTATGGCCAACAACCAATGAGAATTCACATAGTAAACAGGTTATTGTATAAACCTGCTTGACAGACGGACGTGAGCACTGCCAATAGTATGTCGTCCTATCCTCAATTTATATCCTTGTTCTCCGTGCACAAACTTTTAACTATGTGTGTACCGTCCCCACGATTTGTGCTGCGTAAATACTGATAAACATTCGTTGTTCTTACCTATTAGTTTATTTATATTAATTTATCTAGCTATATAGTAATTAACGATATAATCTGTTTCCCGCGGTGAATACGTCCAAACTCCCTTTTCCTCCTTCAACTAATTTACACGGCGTTCTTGAAAACTAATTACATTGAATATTTGGTTGAATATAGTTATTTATTCCTCTTCCTCTCTCCCTTTCTCTTTCTCTCTGTCCGTCCCTCCCCTACCTTCCTTTACCTCCCTCTACTTCCTTCTCACTCACTCATTCTCTGTCTTTCCCTTTCTCTCCGTCTGTCCCTCACTCCCTCTACCTTCCTTTACCTCCCTCTACTTCCTTCTCACTCACTCACTCTCTGTCTTTCCCTTTCTCTCCGTCTGTCCCTCGCTCCCATACCTTCCTTTACCTCTCTCTTCCTTCTCACTCCCTGGCTCTCTCTTTATTGCCTGAATTGTTTATATTTGTTTTGTAAGTTGCTTACAAATAATTCGCAACAAAGGATTCCATTTGAATGCATACATTATTTTTTTAGACGTCGACGAATGCCTATCAAACCCCTGCTCCAACAATACCACGTGTAATAATACTGTTGGTTCTTACATTTGTATATGTAATGATGGATTTACTGGCAAGGGAACAAACTGCACAGGTAAAAGACCTTTGGTGCTATATAAGTTATTTTTATTGTAATATAGTTAGTTGAATTTTTATGTGCTTTTTTCGTTTTACGATTCTTTCAACTTGTACATAATTATAGTGTGTATATTTGTATAGTTTCCACTTCTGTAGATATACCTTTTATATCTAGAGCATATGGCCTTATGAAAAACCTTCGTTTAATTTCCTTTTTTTAATAACTGCATGGTTGATAAGTTACCGTGTATAAAGATTTTAAATACAAATACAAATTATAATAAATTTATAATAAATGAATTAATTAAATAAAAAAATAAAAAATTATAATAAATAAATTTATAATAAATAAATTTATAATAAATAAATTTATAATAAATAAATTTATAATAAATAAATTTATAATAAATAAATTTATAATAAATCAATTTATAATAAATAAATTTATAATAATATAAATTTATAATAATATAAATTTATAATAAATTTATAATAATATAAATTTATAATAATATAAATTTATAATAATATAAATTTATAATAATATAAATTTATAATAATATAAATTTATAATAATATAAATGTATAATCCTTGGCACATTCTATTTGTACCAAATATTATAAATTCATAAAAAGCCTGAACATTAGATAGGGAATTTAAATGCATACTTTATTTTTTCAGACGTTGACGAATGCAGATCAAATCCCTGCTCCACGAATAGTATCTGTAATAATACGTTTGGTTCATACACTTGTACGTGTAATGATGGATTTACAGGCAATGGAATAAATTGCACAGGTAAAAGACGTTTTATTAGGTTTAGAATTAATTTAATATTTTTCAATTATGTTGGGTACTAGAATGTATACTTATTTAACTGCAACCAATATAGAAACAACATAACAGATAAATACTTGAAGACTATTTGGCAGACTTCTAGTACTCATGTTACATAAACCAGACACTTACCACCTTTGTTTCAGCATGTGAGTCCATGTAGTTCAATTGGTTAGAACATCTCACTGGCAATTTAAACATTAAAGCCACGCGTTATATCCCCGTTCTCTCTTTCGCTCCCTCGTCCTCAACTCTCCAGCTCCCTCTATCCCCACTCCCTCGCTCCCCCGCTGGCAGATTTGTTTTTTGGAATCACTTTCCATGGGAAGCCATCTCCTAACAAGGAGTTTCTTCTCCCCATCCAAAATCCCCTTCATAGGCAAACGTGAGAGAGAATACTTGTGGACTGCATATACGCAGTCAAGGTCCCCAAAAAGGTGATCCCCAAAAATAAATTTATCCCCGCTTCCCCGCTCCATCGTAGCCCCGCTTTTTCCCTCCCTCGCTTCTCTGCTCCTTCGCTCACGGTCGTGGCTCTTTACTATACCCAAAAGGTCGAAATGTGGGGGTTAGGGTTAGAAAATTCGCTAGCCTGGGGAATAGGGTTACTTACTTACTTAGGTCGGGTACTAACCCGAGCCGAAATGAGAAATTCCCACCAGATCTTTTTATCCATCATGATACTAGACAATTCTTCTCTCCTATCTATACCAGTGTCTGCTTTGATGTTATCAAGGAATGTGATGTTTCGTCTCCCTCTCTTTGCTGTGCCTCTTTTTGGTTCCCAGAGCACCAACTTCGACGCTTCTTCCTCCGGATGTCGCACACAATGTCCTGCTAGTCTGCTAGACGCAATCTCCTTTCTGTGATCTTCTCACTGACCTTCGGAAGATTCCCATATAGTATTTCGTTTGTAAGGTGTTGTTTCCACGATATGTTCAGGGCCATTCTTAGCATCCTTGTATAACAACCATCTATTCGCTTTTCTATCTGTTTTGTCAGTGTCCAAGTTTCACTTCCGTATAGGAACACAGACTCAACAGTAGCCACAAATAGTCTGATCTTAGTGTGTCGTGGTAATCTGGATGTCCATATTTTCTTTAACTTGTGGCATGCTATCCATACTTGAGCCTTTCTTGTGTTGTAATCCTTCTCTGAGTTACTAGTCCAGGCACCAAGGTATTTAAACTCATCAACATTTTCTAATGATTTTCCACTTATAGTTTTGTGACTGGTGCAATATGACATGACTTTTGTTTTCTTTACGTTCATGTGGAGACCTACTTTTGCCACTGACGTTTCGAGTCTTGTTAGAAGCTCCTGTGCTTGTTGAATTTCATTTGAGAGCAGAGCAATATTATCAGCGAAGTCTAAGTCAGTGATAGAGACTGCTGTAACTCTTCGACTTTTCCTTTTTTCGATTGTAAAACCTAGATCTTCTTCATCTTCTCCTATTGCTTGTCTCATTGCATAGTCAAGTGTGATGGCGAATAAGTATGGTGCTAAGGTGTCTCCCTGCATCACACCTGCTTGAATCTCGAAGAGCTCTGTCTCTCCGTCTGGTGATAGCACCCTAGCTCTGATATTTTCGTATGTCTTCCCAATGGCAGCAACAAGTTCCTCAGGTATATACCATAGGCACGTAATATCTTAAGCATTTTGCCTCTATGGATACTGTCAAACTCCTTGCTGAAATCCACAAACGTTATGATTGCAGGAAGGCTTCTTGCTTTTACACCTTCTATTATTCGTCGTAGCGCCAGGATTTGTGCGGTTGTAGTTCTCCCAGGCCTGAATCCATTTTGGTTTGGTCGTAGATATGGGTCAAGTGTTGGTTGTATATGATTGAGCAACATTTTGTTGACTACCTTTGCTATCAGTGAGTTGAGCATGATGCCACGGTAGTTTCATCCAACACTTAGATCTCCAGATTTGGCAATGGGTATCAAGTTACCCTCACATCATTGATCCGGTTTTTCAAGATTCAGGAGAAGTTTGTTAGCAAATCCTAAGACGATTTCATCTATATCACATCTTTTTAGCAATTCTGGAGGTATTTCATCGGGGCCTGCAGCTTTACCTTCCTTGAGTGTTTTTTTGCCGATTTATATTCTTCCATGTCAAATGGCCGGCCATTTCTGTAATTCAGATCTCTAAGAATCGGCAGAATATCTTCATCTTCGTCCTCTATCTCTGGTTCCTTTCCAAGTAGCTGGCTAAAATGTAGATACCAGTTATTTACTCTGTCTTCCTTGCTTTTCCCTTTCAGAATGCCCGATTTTGTTGTTTTCCTCCCACTGATTTCGTTAACGAGTTTCCAGCTTTCGCTTGACTGCATCTGGCATCTGCCTTCTCTATCTTATCAATCATCTTATTTAGATGTTCTTCATCAATAATGTCATAGGTCTTTTGCAGTGATGCTTTTGCAACCTGCAATTGGATTCTATCTTCCTCTGACATACTTGTTGAATACACCTCAAAAGCATCTTGAACTTTCTTACGATCATTTAGAATTCTTGGATCTTTCGAGTTGTTTTTTGCTTGCATATTTTTTCTTCTTTTTAGGTAGAATATTTTCAGCAGCCTCTTTATTTGCTATTATCAAGTGTTGATATAGTTCAGTTATTGTTTCTGAGTTATCCTGGAGCTCTATGTATTTATTCTTAACAGTGACTGTATAAAGTTGTTGTAGGTTTGCGTCCCCTCTAAGTTCCGACCAATCATATATGGTCTTCCTTTTGGGTGTCTTGCTGGTGCGTAGACTAAGGTTGATTCTGGCGGATAGTATGCGATGGTCTGAACCCAAGCTGGAGAAACTGTTATAGGCTTTTATTTCTAATAGAATTTTTCCACTTCTTGTTGATAAGGATGAAGTCAACTTGTGATTTTAAGCTATTCATGTCTGAGATATAAGTTCAGAGTTTACCTTGCTTCTTCTGAAACCTAGTATTCGTTATCATAAAATTATTCTCTACGGCGAAATCTATCAGCAATTCACCATTTTTATTAGTATCCTTGTGGAATGTGTAGAGTGCATCATCTGGGCCTAAATGTGCATTGCAGTCACGGACAATTAGAATCATGTGGTGTTTTGGAATTGTTTGAACTGTGCTCCTCAGAATCTTCGTCCCCTTCACATGGTGCATAATGGATGATCACTGTAGTTTCTGGATTTTCACCAAAGTTTGCAATTAGTATTCTGCTATTGAATGAAATCACATCTGCCATCGCATCTGTTGCAACCTTGTCGAGCAGAAGTCCAACTCCACCACATCCAGCATTACTGTCATTCCTCCAAACAGATGACGTGATCATAGTGGAATTTCCATATGGTTTATATTCAATTGTATCGTCATCATCATTGTGTACAATCTTGTGGTCAAGTATGCCAAGTATATGCATACCGGTATTTTCAAATAGATGTGCTAGTTCTTTCTGTTTGTGATTCAGTCTTATTGTTCTTACATTTAATGTTCCGAAAAGTAATGGCTTCTTAGGTCGTGCCAAGCAGCTCACCTTTTGCCCTTGTCTAACTTTGCTATCAGCTGGATCTCTCCCATAAGGGTTTAAAGGCACAGCGTCATCAATCTTGTTGGATGTGCTCCCACAAATTGCATCGTTGACAGGGGATGATTCATTAGTAGGGGCTTTAACCCTAGTGCTTCGAGTTTTCATCATCATCATTACGGCTTTTCAGTTGCTATTACTAACAGGGGTCGCGTATCCTCCTGCAGGGTGCAGTACTCTAACTAACTAAGAGTGGTATCCCCTTGCCGGTCATGAAGGTCATTCATTCACCAAGCGGAAAGCTGTGTTGAACCGAAAAATCAGCCTATCGAGTTTCGCTCCATCCACAAACCTCCTACCTGCATCCAAAAGGAGGGATTTTGGTTCAAGGTTTACTCCTCTAAGGCTGTAGAACTCCTCCTACCCTAGGGTTAGAAATTAGGGTTAGAAAACTCGTTAGGGGGGGGGGGGGGGGTTAGGGTTAAGGTTAGGATCTTTGTTCTTTTTGGGTTGGTTACAATCCAATAACTTGTTGGTTACAATGCTATTACAACGCCAATAATTTATTGCTTACAACGTGAGAAACGGCTACTGTGGTAAATTATCGAAATTAATGCAAACTCTATCCCAGTCCTTTCTCCACATTTCGACCTTTTGGGTATACTAAAGAGCCACGACCCTTCACTCACTCGCTCCTGTGCTTTATTGCTCCCCAGATCTTTCGCTCCGTCACTCCTTCGCTTCTTCCCTACCCCGCTCTTTTGCTCCTTCGTTCCCTCTCTTCTTCTCTCCTTCGCTCACTCACTCTTTCGCTCGTTCGCTCCCTCCTTACCCCACTCTTTTTCTCCGTCTCTCCTTCGCTCCGTCGCGTATTCCGTCCACGCTGTTTTGCTCCTTCGTTCCTTCGTTCCTTCGCTCCGTCGCTACTCGTTCTCTCTCTCCCTCGCTCTTTAGCTTATTTGCTCCCTCGTTACCTCGTCCACTCGCTCCATTGCTCCATCAATCCCTCTACCATTCACTCGCCCGCTCGTTAGCTCCCTCGCTTCATCGCACCCTCGCTCTTTCACTGCATTGCTCCTTCGCTACCATGCTCCCTCCCTCCTTTACTCCCTTGTCCCTTCTCTCTCTTTTCACTTTCTCCCTCGCTCCTTTGATCATTTGCTCCTTCGTTACCTCGCTCTCTCACCCTGTTACAGCCCCGCTCGTTCTACCACCTACTTCCTTTCCCTTTTGTTCCATCGCTGCTCCTTTACTCCCACGATCTTTCCGACCCTCGCTCGTTCTCTCTCCATCGCTCTTTCTCCCCTTGCTCTCTCTTCGCCCATCTCTTTCTCTCTCTCGCTAGGTTCACATATAGGTCAGAGAGAGAGAGAGAGAGAGCAAAGTGAAAAGGTGGTAAACTGCCTAGATTTTTAGTAACGAAATACTGTCACTTTCGAGCGGAGCCCTTCATCGGAGTAAGACTTACTCTGATGAAAGGCTGCGGTCGAAATGTCAGTATTTCGTTACTAAAATTTTGGCAGTTTATACCACCTTTTCACTTTGCTATATATCCAAAACACTGTCTGCGCAACACTGTCTGTCTCTCTATCTCTATCTCGCTCTCTCTCTCTCTCTCTCTCTATATATAGATATATAAACAAACCTCCCTACTTATTTATTTTTGATTACCAAATGGTACAGAAATAATTCCTAAAAAAGGGTTTCATTTAATGCATTATGTAATATTTTCCAGACGTTGACGAATGCAGGTCAAACCCCTGCTCAAAAAATGGCACATGTAATAACACGGTTGGTTCTTACACGTGTACATGTAATGATGGATTTTATGGCAATGGAACAAACTGCATAGGTAAAAACGCTGATATTTAGGATTATCATTGTTTTGTTCACTAAAATATAATTATTCAATTATATTTAAATTAAGCAACATTATTGTTAGTTTGATTTACTAAATAGTATGAGTATGATTCCATGATAATTCGGCAATGGCAAGAGAACGGTTAGGATGCCGTAACCATACTACCAGTAATTATCTAGCATTATATTAAGCCCATATTTATCACATAATAATAATAATAATAATAATAATTTTCGTCAGCTATTAAAAGCTGTTATCAATGAAGGACCTGTAAAGATTAAGTAATATGCCTAGGATAAAATCTAAAAATACTGAGAATTAGTTACAATGTTAAAAAGTTACATATTATGCATAAAATAGATAAAATAATATCAGTTTAGACTAATATCGAAATTGAATTCGTCGCACCGAGTCTTGAATCTCAAAAACGACTGTTGTTGTTTCATCTCCACTGTAAGCTGATAAGGGAACCTTGAAAAGCAAATGTTTTTCTGCCAGTCTCAGTTCGAACTTTTGGTAAAACGAGATTTGTATTATTTCCACGAGTATCTTTAAGATGCGATATTTTAGTAAAATAGTCCTGAAACATCCTTGGTGCTAGTCCGTTTAAACATTTAAAATCCTCAAGTGCGCATCGTTTATTTCTGGTATGGTTCACAGTTGGTAAGCTTACTAGATCCGTATTGTTGTTAATTATCTTAGAGCACGAGATTGAATCTGGGTTTTGTGTGTTACTAATGCACTAACTATTATATTGCTGCAGTAAAGTAGGACATGAAGTATCATAGCTAGTCTTGTAGATGGTTTCAGGAGCTTGAGGACAAATATTATGACGTACTGTATTCGAGCTAGTAGTTTTACTCTTGATGAAGCTTTTTTATAAGTTTGTGCAAGATGTTCAGTAAAATTTAAATTGTTGTCCATTTAAACGCCAATATATTTGTATGTCTTTGTCTCTACGATATTGACCCCATTCATCTTAACGTTTAGATTTCTCGTATTTTTTGCGTTCGATAGCTTTTGACGTGTTCCAAACAGAATACATTCAGTTTTACATTTTTTCATGTTTACCACCAGATTATTTTCTGTAAACCATTTTCCAACATGGGCAATGTCAGTATTCAGTGATTCTTCAATTTGGTCACAAGTTTTATTAGACGTGAATAATACAGTATCATCAGCGTATAATATAATTTCACATTTCTGCAACTGGTGACCAATATCATTCATAAGTATGATGAACAACAAAGGGCCCAAAATAGATCCCTGGGGGACTCCACAAGTGATCGTTTCAACTTTAGATTTAGTGCCATCATAAACGACAAACTGTTTTCTATTAAAAAGATATAGCTTTCGAACCAGGATAGTTCTTTATTTTCAACGCCATAGACGTTACGTTTTGACAGTAGACAAGCATGGTCTACTGTGTCGAATGTGGACAGAAGATACATAAGTGGACAGAAGATACATATAAATTGTATGTATCTTCTGTCCACTACTCAATAGCTCAATGGTAAGTGAGCTGGTACATTAATCCATATACCTTCTTAATTTTGTGTTTGAAATGCAAGATGGAATATTTGAAACACCTATATTAGATGGAATATAATTTTTATTATCCAGTTAAGAATGAAAATCCTGGCCTTGTAACGATAGAATGATAGAAGCAATAGTGGAACTTTGGGAGAATGGGAAATCACAGTGGAACACCAGCATGATTTCCAAACTTCCATGGGTTATTCTATTGAAGTAACGTTCCTTTATTGATTATATCAAAATTGACCGCACGCTACCACTCCACCCATTCTTCCTTATTCCTCTCTATTCTCACTCCCTCCTTCTCCCTCAGTCGCCCCCTCTCATCCTCACATCAAGATGTATATTCTCTTTACAATCCTCTCCTTCGCTCCGCACGCTACCACTCCACCCATTCTTCCTTATTCCTCTCTATTCTCACTCCCTTCTTCTCCCTCTACCTCCGTCGCCCCCTCTCATCCTCACGCCATCATGTATTTTTCCGTCACCACCTTTCTCACACCCTCTCTCTCAGATACCTATATACCTCCCTACATACCTACATATCCATGCACCAAACTACCTACACTAAACGTCATATAACAACCTATTTCTCTAATAAATATGAAAGCTGCTAAGTTCTCAAAAGAACTGGATATAATATGAAAACGAAAAATAAGAGAATTTCAATGTGTCTAAAAATACTCAAGTAAGAGTACTTATAAGTATATTCATGGACGACGTTTCGGACGATCTTACCTAAAGAAGGACACATCGTCCGAAATATTGTCCATGAATATACGTAGGTACTATTACTTAAGTATTTTTCAACACATTGAAATTCTATCATTTCTCCTTTTCATAATATATCCAACGCAATTCCTTCCTCTCTAACCATGCACTACTAACATGGTTCTGCCTTAATTATTTATGTTTTTTTAAGTTTCCTCGAGTAATTCCCAATTTAGGAATACATTTGAATGCACGCATTATTTTCAGACGTTGATGAATGCCTATCAAACCCCTGCTCCAAGAATGCCAAGTGTAATAATACTGTTGGTTATTATATTTGTATATGTAATGATGGATTTACAGGCCATGGAACAAACTGCACAGGTAAATGACGTTTAGCTCTCGGATTATCATTAAATGTCAATCAATTATACTTGGAGGACACATCGTCCAAAATGTATTGAGTATAAAATACCCAATGCCTGCAAAACTAATCTCTCATACATTTATCAATATAGAAATAATGCATTTAATAATTATTTCTCTTGTGGTCTAATGATTACCACATGTTGGGAAACACAGCTTCAAATCGTGGGTCCGGACCACCACTCAGAGTCTTAAAATTACAATTGAGTAGATAAGTTCTGCCTTTGTAACAATATCAGCAAATGCTAATACTTTCGGGTCTTCTCGAATAACGATCTTAAATCGTAGGCTCTTGAAACCCCTATCAATTGAGCTTCGAGCCTGTTGGGTATTTCGTTCACCTAAAGTGATAAATACAATATAATAAACTAAACCTGTAGAAAATAAGTAAACATTGAAGTGGTCTTCCTTCATTTGTGACATCAAGATGTATACATCTTGATGTATACATCTTGCAATACGCTATTTTCCTACGTCAGTCATCAACAATAGTCTTTCTCAAGACTACAACAACCTGGACGATCAACTTCACACATCTAATGATATTCCTAGGTTCAAACCATTTACTTAAAATATTTTTTCGCCATATTGTAGTTATCTTATTTTCTCTTTTTATACTATACATGTATCTATATGTACCTACATTCTTCTACCTTTCTCTCAAACGACCTACGTTGTAACAACCTAATTCTCTATTCATTAATGTATCTAGATGTTGACGAATGCAGCTCAAATCCATGCTCCAAAAATGCCACATGTAATAATACTGTTGGTTATTACACTTGTGTATGTAAGAATGGATTTACTGGTGACGGAACAAACTGCTCTGGTAAGGTTTATGATTATCATTTAATAACAATCAATTATCTCTGCGAGTAAAATGTACACTTACTCAATTACATCTAGCGACAATATGGTTACATATATTTACTAAAGATATATGACAATAAAGTTTGTTTTAATATGGTAAATTGTTTGCTACTCAAGCTTTTAACGTAAACTCAGAAAATGTTTTCAGAAAAGGGTTCGATTCCCATCTTGGGCTCAGAAACATTTTCTGAGTTTGCGTTAAAAGCTTGAGTAGCAAACAATTTATCATATTAAAATAACCAAGCTGCAAGTCACATTTAATATAAAGTTAGTTTTATTTATTAAAGAGATTGAGTATGAAAGACCCTAATCTCGCATTATGGTATGCTATGAATAAATACTTGTTGAGACTGGCAGGCGACCAACAGAAAACGTGTGACATGCACGAACATTAAAAATACATTAAAAAAACGATATACATTAAAAAAACTACTGTACCTTTCGTCGCAAAAAATAATATTATTTTCGTCGAAAATAATATAGCAATATTTTAATGACTAGATAATTATAAAACTCATAAATCATAAATAATATAATAAATAAAAATCATAAATCATAAATAAAAAATAAAAAATCATAAATAACAATAATAAATAAAAAATCATAAAGTTATAAAATAAAATTCTTTATATGTCCATGAGTTTACCAATCGATAATTCCAATTCTGTGAGTACAGCTATTTCGTCGATTTCTTGTTATTCATCGTCTTTACCGACACTTGTATCTCTATTTATCGCTATGGATCGCTAAAGGTTTGAACATTTATGACTGAATGTCATGGATGCTTATTTATGCTCCAAAGTCAACTTCTTTTGATGAGGAGAAGTATTTCATACATAAATTTTGGCATTGCAATAATTATACAACATGGTTTTAGGCTATTTCTTAATTCTCAAAATATGCTCAAAATTAAGGCTATGCCTGAATTCTAGTAACCACACAAGCATTTTGTCTTGCGTTAATGTAGAAGTGTAGTGAAATCTTAAGGGGACGTAATGGGAGAGACGTTTGCTTAAAAACTAAAGGCGGGGGGATTAGGGTTATGATAAATGCGGGGATAAAAAGGTATAAAACTAAAGGCGGGGGTTATGGTTACGAAAAAAATAAAGGCGAGTGTAAGGGTTAGAATTAAGTTTAATATTAGAGTTAGTATCTCTTAAATCAAATATAATTAAGGCCATGTCATAATTCGAGATTTTTTGACAATTAAGACATATCTTTAAATTTGGGATGATGCCATGCTGTATTAAAATTATGACAACAATGACGTCATGTTTTACTTGGTCAGTGTTACCATAAACTTAACCTCTTCCGCAGGTGACACTGTGGCTTCCTTTTCCGAGTCAAATATGCTTCTCTGAGGCTGTTTTGGCCGAGCCAGATAAATTAATAAGAGCATGGGGAGGGGGGAATTAAATGGGCCAGGGGAGGGATGCCCCTCTTCGTCGACCAATCCCTTACTTCCCTGCAATTCCAGCCAAAACATTGCTCGCAAGTCTTGGAAGCTACTTAACTCGGAAAAAGCCATAAAAAGAAGCAAGCTAAAGAAACCATGGAGTTGCTTGCGGAGTAGCCTACCATAAACTATGATATCAAGTGTTGCATTTGTCCTTTAATCAATCAGAGCACACGTTTTCATAATGTTATTTGATAATTCTAAATAATTCTTGAAATTATTTTTAGATATTGACGAATGTAGTAGCAATCGATATGCTTGCTTGATGAATACAGCTTGGTGTAACGTGACCAATAACGGCTCCTATATTTGCGCATGTCAGGACATATATGATAGAAATGGAACGAAATGTACAGGTACTAGATATATTACCAGGTATTATTTTAATTGGATTATTTTTATTTTTTCATTTATGATATAATTTTCATTTTTTAGACGTCAAAAACTGCAGTGTAAGTGCGTGCCACAAGATTGCCATGTGCGAGAATACTATTGGTTCATATAATTGCACATGTAAGAATTGAATATTCAATTAATATTAATGCTAGAACTTTATGCAATATAGTATAACATGATTAATTTAAAATTAAGTTCAGTATAAAATAATGAATGTTTGTTTTCAACTTTTTTTATTGTAATTTTAAGCATTTTTATTTGGGTTTTAGATTTGGTGATATTTTTCTTTTGTATATCTCATTAACATGGGAACACATTAAATATCATGTTTGTTACGTGAACATATTGCTAAAATATTGTGATTATTATTATTTTATGGCATGTAGCCAGCTTAAAATGCTGTCCAATGACACATTCCCACCAATAATTGTTGGGACGTTAACCGAGTCTTACTCTGACTGTACTACTCCACTTAACACTTTCCTTACAATTGTCTCTCCTTCCAAAAGTACTGTATTTTGCTTTATCCTCACTATTCTTCTCGCTTTTCCCTCTTTCTTGATCACTTTTGCCGCCACATCGCCTACCTTCTCCATACCACAACGCAGACATCCTTCTCCCTACTCTCAAACGCAAGTTGTTGATACCTTCGCTGTTTGGTTCGTGTTACCTTCTCGATGTTCCTCTCCTGTGTGCACGACATATCTTCTTCCCTTTTACATCCTCCAGGGTCATGTCCGGTCTGCGCATTGTGCTAATTATCCTCTTTTTTACTCAATGTACCAGTATAGTTTATATTCATTCTCCGCGAGTACATGTATCTTTTTTCATCTCTCTCCGTACCATACTGTCCTTTCAGGAAGAAGTCCTTTCTCTATAGCCCAGTTAAATGCTAATACCATCAATGCATTATTGTGTCTGCAGAGGTATCCAGCTCCCGCCAGCATTTCACATCCTGCAAGCAGGTGTTGAACGGTTTAATCATGTTGCCCACATAACCTATACTTGCGATCTGTGTCTCCAATTCTTCGCATCGCTTTCCATTTCCTGGTTTCAACCATTTCTTCCAACATGTTCATGATTCCTGCTGTTTTTTCTGGTGTAATGTTTGAGTTTAACCACATGTGGCTTTATTTTTCCTGCCCTTCCATTTGCTTATAGTGTTCCTGGTATGACGTCAAGTCGTCTATGAACAAGCGTTCTCTTCGGTAGTCTTTCCCGAGGAGCTACCATTCAATACACTCTTATTTCATCCAGAAGCATTGTGATTGTGATTTCGGTCAGGCAGTATCCTACCGGTGTATAACTATCTCCTTGCAAAAATCTACACCGTATTCTGATCCATCTGCTCTGCACTTTTTAACTCCCAACATTCACCTCCAGGTCCGTTTCTAGTTGTTCATCAGTTTCTGTAACATATTAATCACTTTCTTTGATATCCCCATCAATTCGTACACCATAACTGTGCAGTTGTCATTCGCCTTATAATAGTTTCCTCACCTCGTCCATTATACATTTGTCGACGAGTAGTTGGTCAACTGTACCAAGCACACCTTCTGTTGCTCCTAGCTGTCCTTCCGCCTTCGTCCAAGATGTCGTTTTGGATTTCATGGTCTTTTATATATCTCCCCAAAAGTCCTGTAAAACGCTTGTATGATGTATTGTGAAAAGTTATTGGTCTGTAATCCTTTTCAGGTGACAAATACTCAGCCTTCAGCAGGAGCACTGTCGAATGTCATCAGCACTACATAGTGTCGGTAATTCCGAAATACTGTCTGGATCTTCAATCCATTTCCTCGTAGTTCTTTCTACTGTCTGCCAGTTTGCGCTTAACCTTTTCCACCAGAAATTCTTGATTCCAGGTGCAGTTTTTTCTTCCTCTTTAATATGTTCCCAATGATCTCCTCACTTATCTTAAATATCCTTTACTTCTTTTGTTTTCCTTTTCAGTTCTTCTTTGTTTTTCTTCATCCATGGCCGTTCAGTGATAATTTTCTCTTTTTCCAAAAAAACTCACACCAATTACCTAACTTCCCGACGTTTAGCTGAATCCCATTCCTATTTCTGTTTCTTTGAATAATGATGAGCCCGGCCCTTGTGTTCCGATGTTGAAAATGTGGAAATTCTGGCTTTGGTTTGTGCATATATATTTCTAAAGCTTCTCAAACTTTGCCCACCCTTGTGCCTTGGGAGGTATAGTCTTTCATCTGATGTCAGATTTCCATGCATTTTCTTCTATCTCAATATTCGCTTGACATTCATATTCAATTCGATTAATTCCTCTTGTTAGTAATGACAGATACTCACACTATATAAGATATTACCGGCAGTGCTCTTGTATTAATGGCTTTCATAATATTCTTATCATTTAACTCTTGTGATGCTAAGGTTATTATTACTTAATTTCGTAGCCAGATCAAAAAGTAAAGTCTGGCCAATGAAACATTCCCACCAATAATTGTTGGGACGTTAACCGATTTTTTTTACTCCGATTACACCAATCCACTGAACACTTTCCGTATAATTGTGTCCTGACTATTCTTGTTACGTTCCTTTCTCCCTCAATCACTTTTGCCACCGCTTTGCTCGTCTTCTTCACACCACCACACATACATCCAATAATAACTGGTACTACTTCCAATCTATAACCTGGTCTCTTCTCCCTAGTCTCAAACGCAAGTTGTTGATACTTTCGCAGTTTGGATCGCGTTACCTCTTCCTTATTATTATTATTATTATTATTATTATTATTATTATTATTAATGATGACAATAGCTATCATAACTTATATTACATTTTCTGCTGCCGAAATAAGGAATGGGGAAATCCCGAATTATTAGCTTTTTGAAATATTTGTATATAAATTTGCATGTTTTTATTATATAGTCATTAGTTGTTATTATATATTATTAGCTGTGATTCAAGTAGCCAATTGTAAATTACCTTAATAAGCGAGATTTATAATTGTATATGTAGAAAAGAAAAACATTTGATAAAGTTCCCATTATTATTATTATTATTATTATTATTATTATTATTATTATTATAAGTACAATATGACAAGTACAAAAACACAAAAGACGTACTGAACACTATCAGGAAAGAAAATGAAAATAGGCTTCAAAATCACCTCATTTCACAAGGTTCATTCTTCTCCAATATCATCAAATACTCTACACTCTCGCTCAACTCTATATGGTCCTCGGTCCAAAACAAACTTCCTAAGAATATCTTTAACTTCACCATCCGGTACATAAATAATACGCCCCCAACTCGCAAGAATCTGTTTAAATGGGGAATATCACCGACATCCGACTGCTCTTTCTGCTTGGAACCCGAAACCTTGCTCCACGTCGTCGCTGGATGCAAGACATACCTAAACGAAGGACGTTTTACGTGGCGACACGATTCCGTTCTTAATTTCATTGCAACCTCTCTTAAATCCGTACAACACTCTATTAACCTTTATGCTGACCTACCTGGCTTCATCAGTCCATCTGTTATCACCGGAGATAGGTTGCGCCCTGATCGTCTGGTAACAATCGAAAACAAATACATCTACATACTCGAACTGACTGTTGGTTTTGAATCTAATCTTCTTATTAATGCAACCCGTAAGAGACAAAAATATCTAGAAATTATTAACGAACAGCACAAAAATTATGAAAAAGTGAAATTTGTAAATTTATCTATCAGTTCGCTTGGAGTTTTTAATCAGTCATCCGTAGACTTTATTGAAATGCTGAAAGACCTGAAATTTGACGAACGATGTAGAAAGTACTATACTCAGAAAATTATGAACACTTGCATAAGGACATCTTACTATATATTTTGTAAACGTAACAAAGAATGGGATGACCCGTCTTTAATGGCATACTAATATTTTTATACTATATAGTGTTAATTCAAGTAGACATTGGTAAACTACCTGTAAAAGTGAGGTTTATCACTGTAGTATACGTTAATCATAAATGAATAAAGTTTCCATTATTATTATTATTATTATTGTCTTTTTATATTGTATTTCATTTTCGTTGGATTTTTAAAAAATAATCCTAAATGTACCGATTGTCATGATCCAATGCAGTATGTTTGTTGGGAAATGGGACTATTCCAGTATTTTTTATATAATAAGTGACCGGTCATTTATGTTCGGGGTGGGGGCGAAGAGAAATAGATTTGGTGCTGAAAAAATATTTTACCCATCTAAATTAAGATCAGAAATTTAACCGTCCCCACCATTTATGGGTAAAGAAAATCTTTTACCCAACCCAAGAAGAAAAAAGTTAGATAAAGTCCAATTCCTAGCATATCGTGAGGCAAGTTTTAATAACAAACCCAAATACAGACAGATCCTACTGTATCTTTTAGATTATTATCTCCCTATACAGAGCAGGAATCCAAAGAAAACAAGGAGAGGAATACAATAACAAAAGCTAATGTGCAATGATGACTATGGAGAACTGATGATGAGATTCCAATTTTAAATTATAAAAACTTAATTTTTTTATGTAAAAAGTCATGAAAATTTTGTTACCCAACGCTTTGATCAGAGAAGTGTTTGTTTTTACCCAACCATTTAGGTCTTAGAATTTTCAATTACCCAACCATTTTATCTTCAGGCCTCACTCCGTCCATAAAATGTAATTTATTTCTCGTTTTGAACTGGATGTCTAACCCATTCGCTTCGCTCACCCGTGAGATACCAGTTCAACACTCGAAATAAATTTCATATTTTCGTACACTATTATTATTCCCTATTCATTTCCTTTGTTTTTAGTCCTGGGTTCCGTCAAGCAAAATTCATCGAACATTCAAGGTGGAAATGGTACATCTACTCCCACAAAAAATAACTATGAAAAGACTCAGCATCAAACATTGGTGCATAAAATATTAAAATGGTTTTTTGGTTGATTCACTTTTATCAAAGCTACGTAAACAACATTGTTGCTTTATATGTAATCAATATGAATAAAATTCTTCTTGAATGTTTCATTCTTGCCGTGCAGTTAATTCGTCCAGTAGTTTTCTAGGCCAGTTGTCAGAGCTGTATTTAGTCTCGTGGGCTTCATAAAAGGCATATAAAACTTTATAAATTGCCTATAATCGTTTCCCTGTTTGATACTGTGATCACGAGCCGCTAGGCGAGTGTTGTTTTAGCTTTTCAAGGTCTATCAACTTTCCAAGTGTTTGGATCACAGTTTATAAAATTTATTATTTATTTATTTATTTATTTATTAACTTTACAACCATACAAGAATGCAAATATACAGTAAATAAAGAGTGCAATACTTGAACATGATTGAAGGAATGATCAACAGGACAGGAGTCCCATGTGAAGACCAACCGAACAAAAAATTACATAATAAACATATATAAATAAAAACACAATAAAAAAACTAATACACAAATTACATAAGAATAAAGATTTAAGAGCAACAACTTGGATTGAAAGAACGACATTTAGAACAGAAACTTTTCCAGGTGCGCTATTAACATCGAAATTGGAGTCTAACTTAGAAGAATAGTGAATATAAAGTTTATGTTTAAAAATGGAAACAGAAGTAGTATTACGAACTATCGGAGAGATATCGTTCCAGAGAAATATAATTCTGTTGAAAAAAGAATTTCTAAAAAGAGAAGTCCTACAAGGATTGGCTTCAAGCAAGTTGTTTTGACTTGAACGAGTGCGAGACGAGCGAATACAAGAAAAGGTAACAAAACGGGAGATATCTAGATCGTAGAGACCTTGTTTGCACTTAAAAAAGAAGAGAAGATCCTTAATTTCAAGCCAATATGATATCGGTAATAAGTTAAGCCTTTTAAGACGGTCAGGGTAATATACCTGTGTTTGGATAAGAGTATCCAAACACGGAAATGTTGAGGTCGATCTTGTACACACAAAAAGCAAATCATGCTCATCGTTTTTAAACATTTATTAACATTCTATACATATACACAATAACTATTTTTAATTCACTGTTAATTTTCACACGATTTTGAAAAAATAGGCCGAAATTATAAGTACTATTTAAAGTGGACAAAGCAACACTAAACTAAGCGAAAGAGAATTCCCGCGTATAATTTGTGAGGGGGAAGTTTACCTTATTGAAAGTTTCAATAAAACCCAAAAATATAACACTTCTATGGATATATTTTCCACCACTCTCCTCCTCAACTGAAGCCTTAAAAATAATTAACTGGACTCCTCTGAGAATCCGACGACAGAAACATCGCTGTATTTTTATATTTAAATGTATTAACGGTTTAATAGATTTTGACTTTGAACTAATTAGAAATAACATTCATAAATATTTTACAAGTACCAACAACAATCTACATCTACCTAAAGTCAACACAAACTGAGGAAAACAAAAACTGATTTATCACACGTCAATGGATTTTAATAACTTGGACAATAAAACAAGAAGCATAAACTCGCTAACAATATTTAAAATGAACTGAAAAACACCAATTTAATTAGTTTCAAAGTGAAGCTATGAGAGACATTGCACAGTTTATAATAGTAAATATGTAATGTGATGTGATGTAATGTAATGTTACGTGACTTAATGTAATGTAATAATGCAATGCGATGCAACGCAACGCAACGCAATGGAATGTAGTGAAGTATTACAGAACCCCACTGAAAAATACTTCGGTGACGTGGGTATCCTGAATAAATATTATTATGATTATATAGTCCACCAAGAGAACATGGAAAAGGTGTAAAATGTGTATTCTACCTCTCGTCGGGCATGATATTCACGAATAAACCATTCATTTTGTTCTTGTAGCCAACAGAAAACCACCGAACAACACCCCGGCAGTGAGAGAGAACCATCAATTAAAAAGATTCTGTGTCTAGATATCAAGGCAAACCCACAACATCACTTTACATCTGCAGTAATCCAACATAAAGTTAAACGGCATATTTTTGTGATTAAATCCATCTTGAAATATCTTTTTTATCTTTCTAAGCATATTTTCCTGATGTTTTTGCCAGATCAAGCTTATTTTCGGCTACTTACTGTTGTAGGCGTCATACAGAAAACCATCCATGATTGACCGATTGGCTTAGAAGAACACGAAAGACCTCCCCTGATTGGTAGTTGACGGTTTTTTGATAATCGGTTTTTTGACGGTTTTTGATTGACGGTTTTTGATCAAATTATATTAATAACTTTTAGTGATATTTCTATGTGGTTATTTTTTAAAAAATACCTATGGTTTTCCGTGTTTGGATACTGTGATCCAAACACTTGGGATGTTTCTCAACATTCGACATTTTTACGCTTTTCTCAAGTCTCGCAACATCTCGCATGTTTGGATCAGGGTATTCAAACACGGAAAACCATTAGGTATTTCTTTAATCAAACACGGAAAAACCATCAGGTATTTATTTTATAAAATAATGCAAGAGAACGCGCAGCAAAACTTAAAGGACATTGGCAACAAAAATTAAGTTTGTCTAATATGAAAGAACTCGTAAAATGATAGAGTAACAAACCTTTTGCAACTTTTCCGTATTACTTCGTTTGTGAAATATTTCAGTTTGTTTGATATGTAAATGAGATGGTTTAAAATTGTTTAGTTATAAGATCAACCGATGACTATCCTTACAGAAGGACCTGGATAATCTTGAAAAGTGGAGTACTGAATCCAAGATGAAAATCAATTCGTCGAAATGTAAGGTGCGATCGATAACAAGGAAACAGAAGCCGGTTAAATGTCCATAACACATATATGGCAATGAATTGTCCACCTGTCAGGCCGAAAAGGATCTCGGCATTCTAGTATCAAGTGACTTGAAATGGGGTCCCCATATACTGAAGATGGTATCAAAGGCAAACAAAATGCTCGGTCTTCTTAAAAGGACATGTTTCAAAATCACCAACACCCAAGCCAGGAGAGCTTTATACTTGAGTCTGGTGAAATCATAGCTCTCTTATGCAACAGAGATCTGGTGTCCTAGTGGCGGAAGACTTTCAAAGAAGGTCGAAGGTGTCCATGAGAGGAGAGCGACGTTATGGATTTTGGATGGATGTGCAGTGTGTCCCAAAAACGCGAAACCATTTGTATAATTATTTAGTATATATTCTTTTCAAAACAGCATGTCACTTGTCAGTGATTTCAAGAGGATCATTCTATAGAATTATAATTGCTAATTTAATTGCAAATTAGACTAAAAATTTACTTTCCAGCAGCATATCGCGCGCAATGCAATGTGGGATAGGCTCAAAGGTTAAGTGAGCACCAAATCGAGACGAGAAGCGTCATATTGTTTTCCTTTGAATTTGCATTACAAAGCCTTGGTTTTCGTTCAGGTAAAATTGCTATATATTCTAGTCTGGGATTTGTTAAGAAGAGAAGAGGTTTATACAGACTATTGTCGAGGTGTCTACTGGTAAGTTAACGCATTGTTTTTGTTAAGTTTCGACGAATCAATGTATAGGCCTTTATAGTCCTTACAATTATGTTTACTTGTACTCTAGGTCGTTTAACATGAGTTCAGGAGAACTTTCGTTTGACGAAGTTAGTATGTGGCGTGTACGTTGATGCTTTAAAGGAGTATTGTAGAAAGAGAAATCTCAAAGTATAAAGCTGATCGACTCATTGCTCGTGTGTTCGCTACCTCAGAATTGGGTGTTACAGTAGAGCCTACAGCTGAGGAACGAGTTCTGAAAACAGAGAACGAAAAGACGAAGCTCCTGATCACACCTGACGATTACTTACCAGACCCTCTATTACTTAAAGATGGCTGGTTTGGAGAAAGCGAAAGTATGACTTCTTGGCATCCAATATTTTTAAGCGACATAACCATTTTCTTGATGTCAGATCATCCTGGTAGAGAAGTTAACCTGCACGAACGTGTACTAAACGAATACAAAGAGGGAAAATCATATCGATTGTATGACTCCGGCTGGTTGAAAGAAGTATTTATCCACCATATAAGGATTCTAAGTATTGCTTCCTTAAAGCTAAATGCACTCACTCCATGAAAATTGCAGACACACCGCACACAACATGGATTTCTGTCATCAAAAGGTTTGTTTACACGGCCGTAATTTAAGCGGGATCTGATCCACTTCTGACTTTAAGCGCGCTTAAAATGTACGTGTAAACGGACCGCGCGCAAATTAAGTGCGCTTATAGCACTACCTCCGAGAGGTGGATTAAAGCAGGATGAAAGTGAGCGCGCTAATTTGAGTGTGATTAGTGGGCCGGCATGCAAACGCTATCCGATTAAACTACGCCTGCTGTGACGTTGTACGCATACGTGGAAAGCACAAATCTTCTGAAAATATGGCGGCAAGAGGGGTAAACTGGTCCGAAGAAGAAACACGATGTCTCATATAGCTGTGTGGGGAGACAAAAACATCCAAAATCAACTGGACGGCACTACTAGAAACCAGCAAGTGTATAAAGGAATTTCGAAGCGACTCATGGTATGATTATTTCATACTATTTGTGCATTAAAACCAGTAGAAATATCGCCGACTCGAGGCCCTACAATAATTTGTTTCATGTTTAACTTGTATGTATAGGATGAATACGCGATTGAAAAATCTCCCGTCGAATGTAAAACACCAATAAAAAACGTTAAAAGCAACTATAAGCGAACCAGAGACACCAATGCAAGGTCTGGAAATGGAAAAGCTACCTGTAGATATTTTGTCCTGCTTGACGAGATACTTGGAACACGATGAGTTGTCTACATGAACCAAGTTTATTGGCACAAACAATTCGTTGTTTTGTGTTTTGTGTGTGATGCATCTGGGCTTTTTACATCAGGGCATTCGTTCACTCACTCGCACACACACACACACACACACACTTGCATGGACATGCATTTATTTCATATTTAGAAAATATTTCTACTAATTATTTCCATAGGGTTTGGATTAGGGGTTAGGGTAAGGCTAGGGTTAGTGGTTAGTTTTAGGGTTTGGGTTAGGTTTAGACATGAATTCGGAACTCGCTATTTGACCGGCTGCCGGTAAGCCAATAAGCGGAAGACAAAGGGTGACAGGATAGCAGAATCCATGTCATCGAGTGTAGACAGATTTCTGCTTGAACAGAAGAGAGTTGAGAGTACATTTGTGGAGTTGGAAGAAAAAAGGAGGAAAATAGAGGAGGAAGCAGACATCTGGCGCGATAGGCTGGCTGAGGAACGTCGAAGAGAGGAACGCGAACATGAATATAGGATGATGAATATGATGATGCAAGTGATGGCTAGAAGTCAGATACCACCAATCAATGGGATACCAGGAAATCCAATGGAAATGGGACAAGCAATGGGTGGGAGACAGATGCAGCAAATGTGTGGGATGCCAGAAACAGGCCAAGCAATGGGTAGTAGAGGCATCATGCCAATGCATGGAATGATGGAAATGAGACAAAACTTCTCTCAAAGTCCTACCCCCCATCACCGACTGAACCACGAAGTTACTTTAACTTAAGTTAAAAGTAACAAAAGTTTGTTGTAGGCATAACGAGGGGGAGCAGTTGTTCTCGGTTGCACTTTTTTGGTGTTCCTCGTTTAAAGTACATTATTTGTTTATAATCTTTGGACTTTCAGTTTCCGACAAATTGCTTAATATTATCACCATAACTTAAGCTTTAAACTGACATGTTTAGAATAATATATTAGAACAAATTCATACAATATATAAAGTTTTATTTGTACAGTATGTGTACAGTATATCATCATTGAATTACTACATGGAATCTTACAGTTCTATATGTACCTGCATTTCCTGTGAACCAACTTTGGAAGGGAAGAAGTGACTTTGCTAGGGAAGTTGACAGAAGTAGTAATACCCCCCCATATGGCAACCAAAGGGATGCCGCCTCATTAAATATTCAATTTTTAATTATTCATTCTCAGGCTCCTTTGGGGCCATCTAACCCTAGTCTCATTACGTCATGACTTCTCGTGAACCTACACGGCCTCTTAACCCTAATTATTTATTCAGATTACGTCATTTCAGAATGCTTAACCCTAGCTCTTGTACCTGTAGGACCCTAACCCTAGTCTCATCACGTCATGACTTCTCGTGAACCTATACGGTCCTAACCCTAATTATTTATTCAGATTACGTCATTTCAGGATCCCTAACCCTAGTCTCATTACGTCATGACTTCTCGTGAACCTAAACGGCCCTAACCCTAATTATTTATTCAGAGCGAGATAAAACCTTGCTTGGTGTATATTATATTAATATTATGGGTGCTGCGTTGGCAGTGTTTACGATATATAGCAAAGTGAAAAGGTAATGAACTGCCGAGATTTTTAACGAGATACTGATATTATCAGCTATTAAATTATTCAAGAGATAGCTTGTCAAACGAAGCGAAGGCTGAATGCACACAGACAATAGCGCGTGGATCATTAAGAGTCATTAGTGCCGCAACTCACAAATATTTGCATGTCTTGGGAATATGTAATTATTTAGGGGGTTGTGAAAGGATAAGAAGGGATAAGAAGATGTTTTATGCGTGAGCATGTTTAGACCAAAAGGTGATTAGCGGTGACGTTATCACAGAGAATGTTCAGCGTCGCGTCCTTTCATTCGAGTATCCCTTGTCTTCGTGAAAGGTTCGAAAGTCTTCTTTGGAAAGTGTTTTGAAAGTGTTTACTGGATTTGATCTTCTTTGATAATATTAAAGATGTCTCAAACGGTAAGTTGATCGACGTTTACGAATAATATCTATTTTATCGAATAAGACTCGAGTGTATACTTATAAACTTTCTCCTTCTTAGATTGATATAATGGACCTCATTAAGAGTTGCGAGAACGAAATCGCCTTGGAGTTTTTGGAGCAGTGTTTTGTGCTCAGTGAGGAACAGAAACAGGCTGTTTTGGCTCAAAAGATAGTGTTTTGGACAAACGCTATGGGCGAGGATATTCGCCGAGAGACCGAAACGCCATCCGGCGTTGTACCTGATCTGATGGCCAACTGGATCGATAACGAACGGCGGAAGTTCAACGAAGATTGGGCCAACGACGAGTTATTGGTTCCTAACGACGACAACGAGCAGCCTGAGATTCCTGCACCGATCGAAGGCCAATTAGGCGAAGGCAACAAACGAAAGCGTAACGACGACGCCGTCAATTCAGCTTCTAAACGCCCGAAACCCGAAAATTATTTTACGATCAAATCGGTGAAACAAGTAAACGTAAGGAAATTCAAAACGACAGGTACCGACTACGCTGTTCAGTTTTTACCTTTAAATATACATGGGGTTTCTGACATTATGTCAGTATTGAACAGTGCTTTTAAGCACTTATTTGATCGGTTAACCCTTGATATGGCTCCTCATGACCAAGTCCGTTTGATCCTGAATTCCCACAAGTTAGACCGACCTATTTCCTTGCCTTTCCTACCCCGAGACCGCCTAACTCCCGAGAAATTCTTGGCCGCTGTGGAACGTGTGGTCCAGTCCAATACGCAATTTACGTTGGACGAATCTGTGAACGTGAATTTAGTTCATGTTGAAATGCCTCATGGTGGGGTCGGCCGAAAGCGTGATGTGGTCAACCTACAGAGCTATTTGAATAAGAAACGGTGTCTCCTTCAAATTAAAAACAAAGACGAACTTTGTTGTGCGCGTGCGATCATCGTTGCCAAGGCGAAGCTTGACAGAGCCCCTGATTACAAGAGTATCGCTAACAATAGCAAGCCCCTTCAAGGTCGTCTAGCCCATGAACTCCACGAGACTGCTGGTGTCCCCTTAGGTTCCTGCGGTATCGAAGAGGTCAAGAAGTTCCAAGCGGTCCTCCCTGGATACCAAATCAACGGGGTCTCTAAGGAACACTTGAACGCGTTAATTTATTCTGGTCCTGACGCCGATAAACACCTGTACCTTTACCACCATGACAACCACTACGATGTTATTACCAGTATGCCTGCCTTCCTCGCCAGAAAGCAGTATTGCCATACATGCAAGAAAGGCTACGACAAAATCACAGACCATCCATGTGGCGACCTCTGCAAACTGTGTAATACACAGAGCTGTCCCGTAGTGAAGTGGAAATATTGCAACGAATGCAACCGGTTCTTCAAAAGCGACGAATGCTTCGCCCGACATAAGGACTCAACCGGACAGAAGAAAGCCCTCTGTACTTCACTGACCAAATGCCAAAAGTGTCAACGCGTTGTGACCCGAGCCAGCCTTAACGACCATCACTGTGGCCTTGTTCGCTGCACCGTTTGCCAAAAGTACGTCGAGCCCAACAACCATCAGTGCTACATTCAACCCGTCGAAACACGAAATCGACAATCAGTTCAGGAAAGCGTCGATTTTCTCGACGACGATGTTGCTGTGGATGAGGACTGTGGCAACGACGAACGAGACCAAAGACTCATGTTTTTCGACTTTGAATGTACACAGGATGATGGACAGCATATCCCCAACCTCTGTGTAGTCCAAAACGAAAGCGGCGACGAGAACGTGTTTTCCGGGCCTGACACAAAAGATGAGTTCTGCGAGTGGCTCTTCACCAGGGAAAACGCCAACACGACCTTCATCGCCCACAATTTCCAAGCTTATGATGGCTACTTCATTCTCCAGTACCTCTACAAAAACGGTATAACACCTGAAGTGATTACGCGCGGCGCCAAGATCCTTTCCCTCACCGTACCCGAAATGAACATTAAGTTTATTGACTCTTTATGTTTTATACCGATGCGTTTAGCGAATTTCCCGAAGACCTTTGGAATAACAGAGTTGGAAAAAGGTTTCTTCCCACATTTTTTTAATCGCGCTGAAAACCAGAGCTACGTTGGACCTTTACCAGACGCTATGTACTATGATCCGGAAGGTATGAGTCCAGGCGATCGCGAAAAGTTCTACGCATGGTACAGCGAGCTCGTCAACAGTGACTACGTCTTCGACTTTCAAGAAGAAATCCTGAGTTACTGTCAGTCTGATGTTGATATTCTCCGCCGCTGTTGCCTAGAGTTCCGCGAAATCTTCAAGAACGTGACCGATATCGACCCCTTCGCCCAATGCCTGACCATCGCCTCAGCCTGCAATTTGGTTTTTCGGAAGACCTTCTTGAAGGAAAACACTATCGCCGTCATCCCTCCATGTGGGTACACTCCCGAAAACAAACAGTCGGTCATTGCGCTCAAGATGTTAGCCTACATCGCGCAACGTGACAATATCGCCATCCGACATGCCCGCAATCATGGAGAACAGCGCATCGACAAATACTTGGTCGATGGATACAACGCAGAAACGAACACAGTGTGGGAAATACAAGGATGTCTTTGGCACGGGTGTCCTCGGTGCTATGCCAGAGACACGGTTAATCCGGTCAGCGGTCTGTCCATGCACGAACTCCATCAACGAACCTTGGAAAAGGTACAGTTTCTGAAAGACAACGGCTACAACGTCGTCGAGATTTGGACGTGTGACATCGATCGACAGCTTGATGCAGATCCTGACATGAAGGTTTTTTTCGAGAACTTCGAGATCTCTGAGCCCCTGGAACCTCGCCATGGGTTCTTTGGTGGACGTACCAACGCCACGCGTCTCTTTTACGAAACCCAGCCCGAAGAAAAGATCCGATACGTTGATTTTTGCAGTTTGTATCCGTGGTGCAATAAGTACGGCGAATATCCGCTTGGTCACCCCGAAATCATCACAGAGAACTTTGGTCCGATAGACGAGTACTTTGGTTTGGTTAAATGTTCAGCCCTTCCTCCTCGTGATCTATACCATCCTGTTCTTCCGTACCGCACTCAAGGCAAGCTCATGTTTCCACTCTGCCGTACTTGTGCTGACAATCTCCAGCAGGAACCCTGTGACCATTCTGATGATGACCGAGTTCTGCATGGTACGTGGGTGACTCTCGAGCTCCAAAAAGCGTTAGAGAAGGGTTACCGTTTGGTGAAAATCGACGAGGTGTGGAACTTTCCAGAGCATACAGATGGACTCTTCAAAGACTACGTCGACACCTTCTTGAAGATCAAGCAGGAATCGAGTGGATTTCCCAAAGGCTGCGATACCGAGGAGAAGAAAGCTCAATACATTGCAGACTATGTTGCAAAAGAAGGAATCCAGCTGGATCCGAATCATATCGTGAAGAATCCTGGTCTGAGGGCGCTGGCTAAGCTGATGCTGAATTCCTTTTGGGGTAAGTTTCATCATGTTATATTCTTAAGGTTAGAGAACTATTTTAGAGAATTATTCCTTTTTTAGGGTTAGTATATCACACAGAAATGTACATTAAGTATTTTTCCCCTTTTATGTGTTACTAGGTAAATTCGCACAGCGCCCCAACATGACCCAGGTGAAGCTGATATCGGATCCAGCCGAATACTTTGACCTTCTGTCCAGCGACAAAGTGAACGTCACCGATGCGAACTTCATCAACGATGAGATCATCGAAGTGCACTTCGAGAACGTCGACGAGTTCATTGAAGCAAACGGGAAGACGAATGTCGTCATCGCCGCCTTCACCACCGCTCATGCTCGCCTCAAGCTCTATGGTGTCCTCGAGCGACTTGATCGTCGCGTCCTGTACTTCGATACAGACTCCATTATTTACGTGTCGAAAGAAGGAGATTGGGAACCACCGACTGGTTCGTATCTTGGGGAGCTTACCGATGAACTTGATGGGAACCACATCACAACCTTTGTGTCAGGAGGGCCTAAGAACTATAGCTATCAAACGAATACCGGTAAAACAGTATGCAAAGTAAGAGGCATAACTTTAAATTATAGGACCCAACAGGACGTTAATTTTAACGTGATGCAAAATATGGTGAAGGGCATAGGTCCTGCAAAAATAACTGTCGATATACCCTTTAAAATTGTACGTAATAGAAATGATAAGAGTGTGCTTACCAAGAGTGAAACTAAAGATTATAGGGTTGTATATAACAAACGAGTAATTGTGAATAATTATGATACTTTACCATATGGATTTTAAATATTAGATTTTAACTTTGTGTTTTTGTAAATATTAACTTTGTGTGCTTGTAAATAGGAAATTGAAAAATATATACTTCATTACCTTATTATAATGCGTCTCTGGTGAATGGGGGCTGGATGGGGAAGAAGGTGGACGGCTGGGGCGTATGGGGTGTTTTTCTGAAACGGGACGTATAGGGACTAGGGGGACGCAGGGTGCCTACCAGGGACTTTGTCGAAAAATAATATTTAGTTTCGAACATTATTTCAAATCAATCATTTGTCATCATGCCACGAAAGCGTAAGGATTGTCCCCTCTGCGGTAAGCAAGGTTTACTAAAACTGTCCAACCATTTGTCCGACTCTCATCGACTCTCTTCAAAAGAGAGACAACCTTATTTAATGCAAGCAAAAACGTTTCCTTTAGATCTGAACGCGCTGTTAAAAGAATTGATTACATTACGTCAAAATACGAGAGTTGCAAAGCGGTCTAAATGGTATACATAGGAATTCGCAAGATTAGTCTGCTCACTCTAGTCATGTATTCCATACAGTTAACACATCCTTTTGGGCTCATGATCTCTGGAGGAACCAAGACTGGAAAGACAACGTTTGTCAAACAATTGTTAGCCAACGCAAATGTCATGATCGATTCACCTCCGGAAAATATCATTTATTTTTATTCCGAATATCAGGACACCTTTGCTGAAATAGAGACCCTAGTTCCTGGTATTCAGTTTGTGCAAGGTTTACCCGATTCCATGCTGGATAGTATCAATTCAGAGACGCGAAACCTTTTTATCATTGACGATATGATGGGAGAAAAAGATGCAGTGATTGCTAAATTGTTTACGAAAAAGTCACACCATGGAAATCTCAGTGTTATCTACATTGTGCAAAATTTGTTTCATCAAAGTAAAGATCACCGCACCATCTCCCTCAATGCAAGTTATCTCGTTTTAACCAAAAATGTCCGCGATGCTAGTCAGGTGGTCCACCTTGCCAAACAGCTGTACCCGAGCAATACCAAATTTTTCCAGCAAGCCTATCAGATGGCCACCAAAGAGCCATACTCGTATTTATTTGTCGATCTCACGTCGACATTTCCTGTTGAAATACGACTTCGATCCGGAATCTTCCCGACAGATACTCATTACGCCTACCAACCTCGCGTATAAAAACACAGTGCAGTCAAACGTGTATTCATTTGAGGATGTCCCGCCGTGTGAAGAGGAACCACGATGTTTTAAAAGTATTGGCAAAGTGTAAACCTTCTATGCGAAGAGCGATCATAAAAGCTGCAGACAAAGATTTATTAGAAGCCATAACTGAGTGCCTTTTGAACATTTGCCGTGAAACGATTAAAATTAGTCCAAAGACGTATAAAAAGCTTACACCATACTCAGATCATATTGAGGCTGTCGCTGATAAGAGAAACCCGATCACGAAAAGAAGGAGAGTAATTCTACAAAAAGGCGACGGATTCTTACCTTTTCTACTCGCTCCTGTCTTAGAACAATTGGCGAGCTTTCTAACCAAATAATGGATCATGTCAAAAGACTGGTTCTGGTCCCTGAACACATGACTACAAAGAAACCCTTGGTTCTTCCACTGACTGCTCAAGTGAACCAGTTGGACTCGGAAATGGAAAGTTTAATGCAACGTCAAGATATAACACAAGACGATAAAGTGAAGTTGTATAATCAGACCTTTCAACGTTATCTCAATTATTATTACAAGCGAATGCGTAAACCTGTTTCTGTAAGTATTGCCCACACCCAGCCTATCGCAGCAGAAGAAACAGACCCCGAACCTTCAACAGAGACAATGCCTGAACAACCTGGAGAAATCGAGAGTGATATCATAGAAAGTGTACCTTCCACGATGAAATCAAGAGCTGTACAACTGATAAAAAAGATAAAAGCAAATAAAGATGTGGTTGGTTGGAACGACCAAGGGCAGATGGTTTTTGAAGGAAGAACTATTCCAGGTACTAACGTCATTGATTTAGTCAACGATACTCTGCGTCAAAGAAAGAATTTCAACCCTGCAGGCTGGCAACTGTTCGCAAAAGCTTTAGGACGTATGAATGTACCCGAAGGAATCGTCAGAAACGAAGAGCGTCTACATTTGGTTAAAGAATATAGGAACAAGCCTTCATCTGTTTCTAGCGACCCCCCTCTGACGCCGTCACTACAGTCACCAGCGAAACCAAGAAAGAAACGTGGAAACAAAAATCCATATAAGTGGCATTCATAATCTTTTTTGTAAACATTTTATTGAATAAATAGTTTTTTACAATTATAACGTGTCTTTTTATTCTTGCACAAAATACCATTTACGTATAAAATTACTAACTAATGTATCGTTCCACTCCTTTTGATCAGTAAACATACTAACAATAGTTGACATGGGAATATTTCTACTACGATGTAAAGCATAAAATAAACAGTATTGTCCACACACACGAGACCACGGTGACTGTAAAGTCTTTTCATTCCAAGTAAATGTACTGCTATGATCTTGTAGAAAGGTTTGAAAGTTTCTGCTGTAAAATTCTGGGCTTTGTCCATAAGAGTCGAAGAATTCTCCTTTTCCATCCGATGTGACGTAAACAGCTACCCAGTGTGTACCAGGTCCATCATTGGGATCCACGTTTATAATAAAACCTCTAGGTCTTTTCTGTATCAGACTTGGTAAACGATCCGAGGGTAAAACATCGGTAAACACTGATTTGGCATATGGGTCACTTTGTAAGACACGAATCAGTTGACGTGTGTTCATTTTAGCTTCTGAAGTCACTTAGCACGTTACGACTGGCATCAATCTCGATAAGATTTTGAAATTCTCCAAGCACCACGATATTTATAGCCCCAGTTAGAGCCGTACCGAACTTGCATTCTAGGGAGACGTTCCCATCCCTGACAGGTTGAAAATGATCTCCAACACATAGATCAGCTGTTAAATCAAACACGTACAGGGTATATCCATTTCCATACTCGTCTCGAGTAATACCGTTGCCTTGATTCTGAAACATCTTGTTGGTACCAGCATACATCGTTTGGAATGCTGAAACATAGTTGGTCCCTGCTGCTCCGGCAAACTTTAGGTGAAGTGGTTTGCCTGGCCTGTGTTCTCCATTCACTGATAATGCAAGAAATGTTGTGTCGTAGTTCTTAAAATTGAAAGGATTCTTGTTATAAACTCCGTTGTAAGCATCTGCATCCACCATCCCAATCACAACTCTATCGGGAAGAAGTCCTTGGAATATATTCTGTTGATCTCCAGACATGTTTCCCGTTGGTACGGAGAACACTTTGCAGTTTACACGATTGATAGGGTACTTGGCTGTGATATGTTGAAGGGCCTGGGTATGACCTAGCATTGTTGTGGACGAAACGTTAACACGGCGAGCGCGAAACACGCATTCTTCCAGAACCACTTTAAAACCAGGAGCTTCTGCGGATGAAACCAGGCAAAAGGGAGCTCTTGATCTCACTAGCTTGAGCTTGATCGGAACAGCGCCAAGGATATAGGGTTCTTGCGCGAACAGATCCGAATGAATCCTTCCTTCCATCGCCACAGACTTGCTTAGGCTTGTATGCGCGTGACGTTCCTTTAATCCTTTGTTCACATCGGCAATTTCTGCTAGTGGATTGACGGCATCCATCCGTCCAGCCTGGTCTTTGTAGAACAACGCTGAAGTTAAGTGAGACGATTTAGCGTCTTTGCTAAAGTTCAATACAGTTTCTATATATGCTCGGTAAGGATACGAAGTGCTTGATGGTGTGACCAGTTTGTTGTTCAGATAAATTTCCACTTGAGAAAATAAGGCATGCATCCATAAATTAACAGGACCCACTTGGGCGGTGTCAGGTAAGTTAGTTCCATCTCCATTCGTTATCTTTGCTTTTACGTGAAGGTAGCTGTTTGCCAGATCGGTGTAGACATCAGAATTTGCGGCACACAGAAACTCGATAGTGTCCGAAGTTCCAATGCTTGAAAGAGGATCGATGTCTTCCCAAAATCCTTTATTCATTTCAACTTGAGTGTCAGGAACAGAAAATAAGTCCAGTTCAGATTTTTCACAGGAACAGGAATCCTTATGTAAAGTCTCGTAGCCTTGTGCCATTATTTAAGAAAAGTAGGTTTTTCTTGAGATGTTTTCCGCCTCTTGGTCTGTGAGCGATTGGTAGATTTCGATGATGCATTGGTTTTTATAGATGTTTTACGTTTGCGACCGCCTCCTGATTGGTTACCCATGAGTTGTTTAGCACCATGCCGAGCTATATCTTTGACGGCTGCGACACCACGACCTTTGACAGCTTGCTTCACACTTTTCCCGGCCAGAACATCCTGACTGACATCTGTTGCCGCTTGCAGAGCTCTCCGTCCAATCGCTTGTGCTCCTCGTTTCACCAGAGGTATTGCATATCGGGCAATACTTTTAAAGAAACTTCCAATACCGTAGCCTCTTTGAATCCGTGCACCTCTAAAACCAGATAGACTTCCACCTCGTTGTCCTCGTAAATAATATTGTTGAAACTGCTTTGCATCTGGAACGATTGTAGCTCTCATCTTTAAATAAAATACGGTGATCTGCTCTGTCTAAAGTGAAGTGTCACGATGGACTTCCCGAAACCAAATGACACGTTTTCGTTTTTGTCGTCTTTTATATCTATTTCGATCATCTCGAATGATTTCACCTTCAGGGGGACGTATTGTAAGTTGCGAAAACTAACGTTAACGTTTTCCCCGTATTTGCCCTTCATATTCACAATTCGTAGAAGAGGCACTTTGACGTCGCCGACAAATTGCGCATCCACCACATTTGTGTAGAGGTACATAGATGCAAAACCCGCGTTTATATCTGCTACGTAAGGACTCGTTGTTTTCTTCGTAATCACTGTATCCTGTTCGAATCCTAAAGCCGTTGCGATATCACCCGAGAACCATACCATTGCGCCCTTTTTCACATCGACCATCACTTTGAGCGTATTTTTATTATATGTAAACTTGATCTCGGCTTGTCCTTCTTTCGTCATGCAATAGTTTAAATCTTTAACCAGGTTTGTAATACTGTTGTATTGTGTGCCTTGAACGATGCCCACTTCATCTGGACCTTTGCCAATGTTATAGAGAAAGGTTTGCTGATTGCCTTCGCGTATCGTGCTCCATGTATGAGGATAATTAAACTCGGAAAGGGCTACTTCCCAGTCCCCTGTCAGCTCTAACGTTTCGGCTAGTTTCACTTTAAAATTCGCTACCGTATTCTCAGGGAAATATTTCATAGAACTATTACTTGGGAGCGTCAGATAAAACTGCGTTGTCATCTCGGCGAGTATAAGACACAAATGAATACAGGTTATAAGATACACATACTTTTATTTCGAAATATGTTTTACATTATCTGCCGATACCCAAGAATTAAAATCATTCGAGTAACCTAACCATTTTACAAGATATTCTTTGCGTTTACCATGCATGCGAGACTTAATCACATTTTCTACTCTAAAAAAGTCAGTGTCTTTCTTGATAATGCTTTGCAACTCTTGTTCGTAAAATGTTCCCTCTATCTCCTCGTCGTGATAATCAGAGATTTTATACACAGGTGGTCTTCTAGGTATACGCTTCGTTATGGTGAAAACTTCCTCGGTCCAGCTGGGTAAGTAGCCTTTCTTGAATGTTCGTCTGGCTTTGCTGATTCGCACTTGATCGCCCACGTTAAATTTATACTTGATGGGCGTGGTAGATTCGTGTCCGTACAATCGTTGCCACACGACGCTTTCATTCTCGTGATTCACATCAACCGGTTTCATTCCAATACTGCGATGTCGCGAATGGTTGTAGGAATACACCAGTTTTTGTAGCACATCCATATACTTTAGCGTATTCCTAGCTGTAAAGTATTTCCACATCTTTCCCTTGAGCGTTCGATTAAATCGTTCCACAATAGATGCTTTCGTATCATTATGCGTGGTGAAAAACGATATGCTGTAATCTTTCAAAAGCTTCTGAAATGGTCTGTTGGTAAATTCAGTTCCTTTATCGGTATGAAGTTTCTCGGGACGTCTGCCTTTCTTGCATATCTTCTTAAAGGCTTTAATCAGATTTTCTCCGGATTTTGTTTTCAGCGGTTCTACCCACGCATACTTGGATAATACATCAATGACAGTTAAAATGTATTTATAGCCAATGTTTGCTTTACTCAACGAATCCATAATGACCAAATCTGCTTCCCATTCTTCGTCTATTGCTCCGACAATAACTCTATTTCTTTTAAAACGATGTCGCACTGGTTTATGTAAAGTATAGGTGTCTTGTTGTTTTAACCAGGTTTTTATCTTATTTCGTGATAGTTTAAATTTCCCATCATTTTTTACGACACGGTAAACAGCATCGACGCCGCCAAAACTTGCCGGACTTTCTGGATTGTAATACAGATTGTGGAGGTACTGTTCTGCCATCTAATTCTGATTGCTGAATCACAATCTTGCCACCACAACAGGCCGAAACACAGCGGATACGTCTAAAAATATTACGAAGGGCTATTTGTGGTAAACCTCCGCAGCAAGTCATGTTCACGCGATAAAGATTGGAGGCGAATGAATAAAGAGAAGTAAGCGACACGGTATAAATGCAAACATAATTTATTACATATTAAATTAGAATACAAAATTATATATGTTCAGCAAATGTTCAGTTTTTCCATGTCTTCCGTCATTGCATCGATGGATTTTTGAAAAAGATAATCTTCATAGGCTTCTTTAGAGTCATTCTTTCTACTTGTAAATGATTCGCCTGTTTCTGCGATCTTGTACTGATATTGTAATGGCTCACTAAACAGGCACCCAATGTTAAAAATTCGTGGCGAGTTCTCTGTAGGTTTCCATTCAAAGAATCCGCATGCATATTCTCTTTCCTTAGGACAGCAGTAGAATAAACGACCTTTGTTGTCACCTTCTTTCTTGACTTTACGGACACAACAGACCATACCATGTCGACAGAAAGGTTTAGGACTCTCGAAGACATCTCCCCATTGCCAAAACGAGCAGGCATTTTCTTGCTCAGAGCAGACGAAGTAAGGTCTTCCGTAACTTTCTTTCGTTTTGTCTTTAACCATTCGCATCGTTGCCAGCTTCTGATGAGTAGGACACACTGGATGTATACAGCCACTTGCTCGAAAAGCGTTTACGGCTTTCCCAAACATATAACAATCTTCTTCAGGGCAAAAGAACTGACAACTAGGCTTTTGTCCGCAGTACCAGAACAAACCATTCTTAGTTATTGAGGAAGATGTGGGCTTACCATGTAGACACTCCATCGCAATGATCTCACTTTGACGACAAACAGCAAGCGAATGATACTTCAAGCGAAGTGACGCCGTAATCTTATCCAAAGCTCTGACGTCGTCCGGACTCGCTCAAACTCGTTCTATTGTGTGATTTGCTAATGGACCTTTAATGACCTTTTTTCTTTTGTCTTCTACACATGTACTCAGACATCATATGCAAATCTTCCCCTTAATAACGACGAAGATAAATCGCCACGGCATCGTAAAATAGACGAGTCAGCCAATTTAGCCAAGACAGTTCAAGTTTGTATTTCTCAATTTCCAGTTTATATTTTATATATTTTTCGATTTCGATGTGCTTGAAATCTCCGATCGTTCTTCGCACAGCTTCTCTGATCGTTTCTTCGTTACAGGAATCGCTTACTTTAAGAACTAAAACTAAATAGGCGATAATACGACCAAAGTTGACCGCATGCATGTCCCTGTGAATATCACTAAGATTATTCACCAAGTTATCTCCACAGATTCGACCGTTTACACATTCGTACAATTCACGGTGCTCCATAAGTAAGGATTCTAGGTAAAAAGACAGAGTGTCTTTATCGATCTCTATGTTATTTTGCCGTAATTCATCCCAAATAATATCCATAGCGCACTGTTTGCTAAACACTATGTGCTTAGCTGTACCACAATGAGATTGCCATAGGTAGGCGAAGGGTATAAATAAAATACTCATACTTAGTACTATAAGAGTGACCTTTTGATAATGACGCAATGCCTTCGGAAATCAAGTTCGGTAACACTCGGAAATGACGTATTAATACCGGGGGTTAGATAAAAGCTAGGGTTAGGGGTCGTACTGGTACATGAGCTAGGGTTAGGCATTCTGAAAAATAAATAATTAGGGTTAAGGCTCCTCCAGGAAGACGAGAACTCATGACGTAATCCCAAAATTCAAAATGACGTAATGAATATTTAATGAGCGAGAAGTCATGACGTAATGAGACTAGGGTTAGGGATCCTGAAATGACGTAATCTGAATAAATAATTAGGGTTAGGACCGTATAGGTTCACGAGAAGTCATGACGTGATGAGACTAGGGTTAGGGTCCTACAGGTACAAGAGCTAGGGTTAAGCATTCTGAAATGACGTAATCTGAATAAATAATTAGGGTTAAGAGGCCGTGTAGGTTCACGAGAAGTCATGACGTAATGAGACTAGGGTTAGATGGCCCCAAAGGAGCCTGAGAATGAATAATTAAAAATTGAATATTTAATGAGGCGGCATCCCTTTGGTTGCCATATGGGGGGGTATTACTACTGACAGAGCTGGTAAGGATAAATAGTTAGGAAAACTAATGATGATAAAAACTGTAAACATAAATAGCTAAGGTTGATTGATTGGGGTACTGGGTACTCTAGATACTGAATATAATAGAATAAATTGTCGATGTTGTAAAGCGCATTTGATCATATACACATGCTAATTTGCGCTATATAAATTATAGTAAACATTATTATTAAATATCAAAAAGCTACTATAATAATATTAAACAATTTGTGCAACAAAGTGCCAAAGATTATAAATATTGAAAAGCATGAAGATGCAATATGCAACAATGCTCACAAAATACAGCAAATACTATTTTAGATACCCAAGGAGTTAAACATTTCCATGGGATACCACCAGAGTTCCCTAAAAGAGACCGGTTTAGCATCTTTTGCTCTTTTCACAGTAGCACTTTGCATACAGCAGTTGCTATGCCACTGAGCAAATGTTTATTGTAGCTTGGCCATTGCTTATGTTCAGCAGCGAAAATAAAATTACAATATGCTTCGGCATGGTTATCATCAGGATGTAAAAGTTGGTCTATTGTTCATGCTCGTGCTTGAATTAATAATAGTGGTAACATGCCTTTTATTGGGATGCTGTGTTAATATATTCACATAAATAATCTTGGAACTGTTTCTCGTTTCCTTCATTGACTCTTACTTGTCGGCCAGGGTCTGCTAGGTCCATGTCACCTTCATTTGGTGCAACAAACCATTCATTATCAAATGCATCGTGTCTCTCCTCAAATAAATTGTGAAGAACGCAACATGCTGTGATGAGTACAGGCACAATATCTGTGTTTATATCAAGGCGCTTCAAGAGACAACGCCAACGTCCCTTTAATCTTCCAAAATCATTTTCTACAGTCATTCTTGATCTACTGAGATAATAGTTGAATCTTTGTTGTTCCCTCTCCAAGACGAACCACAGATGGCCCAAGCTCGTGTGCCAATTTGCGTTTATATTGGAATTTATTCGATTTGTCAAAATTAGAGGATATTTTCATCTATTATTTGCAGTTTATTGTTACAATATCTAAATGAAATAATGTGTATTTATATCTACCATAAGGTGTATGTGTCTTTCATTGTAAGTTTGGTGAGATTTAGGACAGTTGCAGTGCGACATGGCGACATTAATGCAAATATAATGGCCACATCGTTTATAATCAAATATTATACCTATGAATACTCAACAAAATAAACATTTATAAACCTTGTTGTTCCACTTACATGTTTGTTGTGTCGTAATATTCTTCCTTGTGAAACTTGGCGCCATTCTGTTCATTATAATTGAATGAATGAATGAATGAATGAATGAACTTTATTTAGACACGGGGGTCTCTTCATAAAATATGCTCTTCCAGAGAGCCGTGTACAAGTTAAAAATACATACATATAGCAACTGGATAAAAATTTTAAGAACTATAATTTACATTTAACATCATAAAAATTAACTATATACTATACTAAACTAACTATATATACTAAAATAATACAGCAAAGTACTATATTTAAATATTGTTAAAAGGTCAATTTACTTTTAAAAGTTTCAATGTTTTCTAAAAGTCTTATTTCGATAGGTATAGAATTCCAGGCAACTGCTC
This sequence comes from Chrysogorgia sp. JL179-B06, assembly GCA_035772405.1. Lineage (NCBI taxonomy): Eukaryota > Metazoa > Cnidaria > Anthozoa > Scleralcyonacea > Chrysogorgiidae > Chrysogorgia > Chrysogorgia sp. JL179-B06. Next base: position 1,905,367 of record JAYKKM010000244.1, read on the forward strand.
CATTATAGGCCAGACTATTTTTTAGAAAATTAGTATTGGGTTTGGGAATACTTAAATTAACATGATTACCCCTAATATTGTGATCATGAGCTGTGTCCCTTCTAGAAAATTCATCCGAGAGATAAGAAGGGACCAGGTTATGTGTTACTTTGAACATTAACACTGCCTTATTCAATGACCACCGATCTTCTAGTTTTTGCCAGCCTAATTGTTCCCGTACTTCAGTTGATCTAATTTCGTAGCCAGATCGCGTAATTATTCTTCCTGCCCTATTTTGCAGTTTTTGTAATTTATCTTTAAGACTTTTATTACAATTATCCCATACCGAAGAGCAATAATCAAAGTGAGGTTGAATAGTGGTATAAAATACTTTGGTTAATGAGTCCCTGGGTATAACATCCCGAATCCTTCGCAATACACCAAGGCCTCTTTTAACCTTTCCACAAATGCTGTCTATATGGTCATGCCAATTTAGGCTCTGATCAATAACAACCCCTAGTATTTTTTTAAATTTGACTCTCTTCAATTTAACATTCCCTATTAAAAGATTAGGATCAGCAGTTAATTTGTCAATTCGTTTTGCAGACCCAATTATCATATATTCGCTCTTAACTGTATTTAAGCTAAGACGATTTGCTTTCAACCAGTCATTTAATCCTGCTAAATCATTATTAATTCTGTTTTCAAGCATGGTGATATTAGAGTCCCCTAACGTTATACTGGTATCGTCTGCGTACATACTCGGAGTTGTATATGACAGGCAGCCAGGCAAATCATTTATGAAAATAAGAAAAAGAAGAGGCCCTAGTATAGAGCCTTGCGGCACTCCACATTTAATAGTTCGTGCACTGGACAAAACCCCATTTACAAAACTGTGCTGTGATCTGTTTGAAAGGTATGAGTGAAACCAACTCAACTCATTCTTATATATTCCATAGAATTTCATTTTCTTTAATAGGATGTTGTGATCGACAGTATCAAAAGCTTTCTTCAAGTCAACAAACACCGCGATGTTAACTTTACCATTATCCATATTATTAAGCCACAACATATTGTCCTTAAGTAAGGCTGTTAATGTAGAGTGTAAAGGCCGAAATCCTGACTGTTGTCTTGAAAATAAATTATTTACACTAAGATAATCATAAATTTGAGAAAATATAATTTTTTCAAAAATTTTTGAGACTACAGACAATACAGATATTGGTCTATAATTATTTACATTTGATCTGTCTTCAGCCTTATAGATTGGTGACACTTTAGCAGTTTTCCAATCGTCAGGGAAAATTCCACTTTGAATGGAGCTATTAAATATCTTTGATAGAGGTTCATCAATAATATCAACAACACTCTTCAAGATTTTTACATGGGATTTTGTCCAAGCCCGCGGCCTTATTTGATGGAGTTTTGCGAATTGTATCTGCTACGCATTTGACACTGATATATTTAAAATTAAAGTTTTGCGTCGTCTGTTTCAAGAAACTCATAGGATCATGTATTGAATCTGGGATCTGTTCGGCAAGTTTGGGACCTATATCAGTAAAATGATTATTGAACTTTTCTGCAATAGTAGCAGAATCAGTATTGATTCCAGAAACATCCTTTAACGCATTTACTGTGGTCAATTTGGTTGGTTTGTTCAACAAGTTATTTAATAATTTCCAAGTTTTTTTGGTATTACCTTTATTAACTTCCAGATTGTTAACAAAAAAATCACGTTTCGTGGTTTTAATTTCATGGTTAACTCTATTTCTAATACTTTGATATGCAAGCCAGTTTGCCTCAGAACGATTCTTTACTGCGCGTTTTTTAAAATTATCTCTACGAAACATCTGTTTCTTTAAATCAGTGGTTATCCATGGAGCATCCAAATTTCTAACTCGTTTGGTTTTTACAGGTGCATGGATATCCAATACCTTATTGAACAGTTCCTTCCAGATAGACCACATATTATTAGGGTTATCAGATATTTCGATTTGATCCCAATCCACTTCATTCAAATCGGTAGTAAAGTGGTTAATATCAAAATTTCTATAATTTCTAGTCTCAATTACCCGTGGTCGTTCGCGTGGCGAAATCAGGCGACGCACAGCATAAATCAGACTGTGATCACTAATAGATAAATGACAGACACCACTTTTACGAATACGATATGGTGCTGTAGTAATTATGTGATCAATCAATGATTGTGTAGTTTTTGTAATACGTGTGGGTTCCTTGATTAGTTGTTTGTATTGGTATTCGTTGTATAAGGATACCAATCTATTAGTATGCGAAATATGAGACCTCTCAAGGATATCGCAATTGAAATCACCCAAAATTATAGTTTCTTTATTTTCATTGTCTAGTGCCGATAGATATATTTCGAATGAGTCAAACACCTTCATTTCACTTGCCGGTGGTCTATACCATGTGCTGACTAAGAAAGGTTTAATGAATTTTCCAATGATTTCAACAGTCAATATCTCAAGATCGGAATTTAAGTCTTTAGTCAAAAAATTCCATGTATCCTTAATATACAGCAAGACCCCACCACCATGCCTATTACGGTCTTTTCGTACCATATTGTATCCTGGTAGCGAGATTTCACTATCAGCAATTTCACTATCCAACCTCGTTTCGTTTATCGCTAGAATATCAAATGGTTGACCCGACATAACAATAGTTAACTCATCTATATGCTTGATCAAGCTAGCGATGTTTAATGCCGCCATTTTAAAACCTTTTAAAGTACTTATTTTCTCAATTAAATTAATGTTTTTAGTATCCGAAATCCTCTGGCTACTTACATCTATATTAGGTTGATTCGTCTTACCCACCTGTGGAGCAGAGCCTGGGAATTCCGCATTATGTAGTGAATTAGAATCATTTGACCTAGATGGACAATCAATATTTACTTGTTTGTCATCACACTGTGAACGAAATTTAAATATTTTCTCCAGTTGACTACTTGATCTTGATTCAGGTAAGACTTCGACCTCAGGGGAATATGATTTGAATATATCCCCTGAAAAAAAGGCCTATTAACATTGTTTGGAGAGTCATATACATTGTTATTAATTGCTCTTAAATTTGGTTTTAAATATGCACATAAATTCTTTCCTAACATTTTATCTCCTGCATTAATTCGAACCCGTTGCTCGACCCGTTGGACAGAATGGCGCCAAGTTTCACAATGAAGAATATAGTGAGTCAATTGAGTGTTGAGTATTGTCACATACACCTTATGGTAGATATAAATACACATTATTTCATTTATATATTGTAACAATAAACTGGAAATAATAGATGAAAATATCCTCTAATTTTGACAAATAAAATAAATTCCTATATAAACACAAATTGGCGCACGAGCTTGGGCCACCCGTGGAAGAACCAAGGGTTTTGTTTGCCCACTTATTTCAACACTTGCATCTCCAAATAGCACGCCCTCTTCTTCCCTGCGGTACAAACTTGAATTAGCGAATACACGTGCATCGTGTACACTACCAACCGACACACAAATCTGTAAACTAATATCTATAGTTTACCACCGCTTGTAGAATAATTGCCTTGCTCACAGTTGGTTTTGCTACACCAATTAATTCTCCTACGGTACGCATGTCAGTTGTAGTACCTAGCACCCATAAGGTTATAGCAACGCGTAACTCGGCAGATAACTTGCTTTGAGATGGCAGGTCGCAATTGGTTGCATAGGAAAGTAAATGTATCCTTCGAGAGTCTGAAATGCCGAATCCAGTCTGCATCGCTGTAGGTCCTAGAAAATTTAACACAAAATAATATGTAGAACAGTTCATGTTGATATTAAACTATAATCGTAAACTATGCAGGAAAAATAGCAGTAGTTGTAAATGGAGTTACAGAAGCCTTAGTACCAGTTCATGCTACCTGTGCCCATAATTCTGTATTAAATTTGCATAATTCCATAATTCTGTATTAAATTTGCTTTCTTTGTTGTTTCATATGAATTGTTTATATAATATTTATAATGTCGCTAGAGTATTATGAAGATGTTTGTTAGAGTGTTTTGTACAACCAAATTTAAATAATAATTGTGCAAAATCAATAATTTGTTAATATATTTTACAGGGCAAAACATTCAAATATTATTTTTACAAATGCACAACCATGTTTTGCACATGTACCCCCTGTGCATGTGTAGCTACATCCGGCATGTTGCCATTGGTGAAATAGCAGGTCAAATTAAATATATTTTCCACAATGAATAAGCGTGAATGTTCCAAGTCCCCACCACCGGGTAAACAGTTGGAATTGACTGATACATCACATTCACTATCGCTAAACTTCTACATTTCTACAAGTTGGAATTCAACCATCCATGTTCCCGTGTTCTTTTAAAACAGATTACTGAGTATTATCCAAAACTAGATATTAAAAAAACTAAGATAGATATTTTGTCACAGTATTTAATTTTAACAATTGTCAGTTGTGTGGCAGTTTATATTTATAATCAAATGGCAATTAGGAATTTACGTGATTAACCTTGTGTAAACGATTATACTAAATTATTACAAATGTTTAGATTAAATACCTGAGAACTATATATTCCCACCAGTGCATAGAAGATCGTTCTTTCTGCCAAATGCTTCTATGTGGAGATGCACACTGCAAGCCCACGAAAACCGTCGTCGTCATTGACAGCATTTTCCTTCCATGCTGTAACAGCTTCCATCTAGATATTCTCTGTCGTCTCCGTTTCCTTCTTTGAGCTATTAATTTCTTTTGTGTAGAGATGCCTTTGTCGATTCTTCTTTACCCTTACCGCATGATTTGAAGCTTCCAAAGGAAAATTTGGTATAACCACTGATCGATAGTCGCCATGTTGAATATGCGTTTGTTATTGTGCATTGCGCGCAGGGGATTATTTTATTGGCTTGAATGACCGTGTAAACGCAACGAGGTAACGCATTTAAGCGCGTTTAACTTAAGCGCGCTTAAATTGTGACCGTGTAAACATGGCTAAAAGCACTGGGAAGATTGTTAGTGCTTATTGTACCTGTGTTGCAGGGTAAGGTAAAACTTGGTGTCATGAAATAAAAATCTCCCCCAATCCTGATATATCTAAATTTAATAAATTTTATCTTTATTAAATTTATTTATGTTACTAGAATGAGTAGTCATGTATCCATGTTACTGCATTGCTGTTTCTAGTTGAAGCTGCCAATCGTAGTGGACTAACTAACCCGGCATGTACATCGAAGCCAAGTGTTTGGAATGTTCCAACAGAAAAAAACTGCTGTTCAACTAATGGGTGTGTAACATGGATTGGAAAACATCAAAACTTAACAAAGGTTATCACTGCATTTCCTAATTTTTTTTTAATTAATTTGTAAAATAATATTATTGTATGATGTTCTTTCTATCAGCATTTGTTTTTATTGTTATTTAACAAATCGGTCATATAATATTGCGTTTATCACTCCGACTTCTTCGTCTTGACATGGTAAAAAAACAGAAAACACTTGTTTTCGGAATTTTAAAGGGGCGCGCGCCGCGTGCGTGGATCCGCCACTGCAAAATATTGTCTTTCCGTTGGGTGCCTACTAAAATGATTCTGGTCAGCTGGTGAAATGGTTAATTAGTCCTACGTTAATAACGCACTCTCAATACGAAATGAAAACATGATAAGCTAAAAGTTAATGATTCTACTTGTCCGTGTTAAATCGAACACGTCTAAAATAGAATTTCTGCCGACTAAAATATAACTTCTACCGACTGAAACTCGTATATAATTTTTTTTGGGGGGTGTCGCACCCCCCTACACCCCCCGTAGCTCCGGGCCTGAATATAAATAATACAATATTACTAAACACTTATTCACTGAAGATGAAGTGAATATCGGTAAATATTAACAGATACAAAGTCAAGGTTATTATTCATCAATATTCACTGAGCCTGAGGTGAATAATTGTTTTACCATAGTATAAATACACATTTGTTTTACTTTCAGGAAGCAGCACTTTCTTTAAAATTGTTAATTTTCTCTCCTATCACATTTACAAATCGACTGGTGGCAATTTTGAAAAACGCTTCAGGTGGTTATTGAGAAATAATCCGAGGTAGCTCTACCAATCAGGGCACACGATTTTCAATAATCACCTAGGTATTTATACTAAATACAGATAATGAACTGTTTATACAGTTCTAACCTCTTCTCACTATCTAAGTCCTTTCCTAGGTACCTTACGAGGTACCTTTTTTTGAAAGCATCTCAATGATTATTTGACTCTATTACATGTTAAAAAAATTAAAGTGGGGGTAGACTGTAGCTCACACAGTTAAATTACATACTAACAGAGTTGCCTGTGGAGGAGGCTATATTATGATCTTCAGTCCTTATACCTTATTTACATAATGGTTTGTACAAATTGCACACAGCAGCACACACAGTTATTATATCATCTAATTTATCCATTAACTAGAAATACGTTATACGCAACACCCCTCGCCCACTGTTTGAAACTTTTATAGTTGCTAATTTACTACTGTAATACAGTACTGTAGTTATGCGCTTTGTCCTAGTGACGTCATCAACGTTCAATAATTTTTGTTTTGGACACCTCCGTTCAATAATTCACAGTATTCGACGGAATTGGGGAACAGTGACACCAAAGACTGTTAAAGAATGAAGGAAGAAAGTGCATTCTCTTTATCATTCAAATGTCTAGGGGTGCATATAGTGCAAATGTATGGACATCAATTTGGTTTTAATACAGTATTAGGGATTCTATCCCGATTGTTGGTGAGGATAGATGCTCTTGAGGTCTCAATGCAGGGCAGAGAAACTGACCTTTCCTAAGTCTGGACATGAAACTGATCGGTTAATAGAAACCCTAGGATTGGTACCATATGTTAGTTAAGAAATGTCTTGAAGGCATTTTACCACCGGCATTTCTAAATAACTATTTTAATCTCAATGAATTTGTTCATTGCATACCTGTAAGATCATTATCTAATATCTATTGCCTTAATTGACAGTACTACATTTGTAGGATTTATACAACTTTCAAGTTATAATTAGTTTTTGTAACATATTGTAGACATACAGTACATATGAATACAGTATGTGTAATAAATTTATATTTGTAATAAATAATAATTGCAATTTGTTAGGAAACAGGACCCTGTCAATACCAGTGTTAGCATTCAACAGGCTATCCTGTATTTTTATTAGTATTATTAATAATGCCTATTAATAATTATTAATAATCCCAGAATGTATATAGTACAACTCTCTCGGTTAAGTATTTCAAAATTTGTCTAAAGATTTCTGAACAATCACAATGCAGACTATACAAGTTACAACTAACAAACAATAACATGACATGGTTGTTTTATTGAAGATAAAATATTGTTCAACGTGCTGTATACATTGTAGGCAGAAATACAGATATTTTATAGGTTGGCATGCAGACATTCAACGTTTCGAGCGAAAGCCCTTCGTCACTCAAGTCAAGATCGAGTCTTTTATAATTCAACGAAATGCTAATCCTAATATAACTACCTAACCAAATTACCAACCCTAACCAAAAAACTATGCTGAAAAGGCATATTAATGTATTAAAAATAATGTTTATCGAACTCGACCGGAAATCGCGGGTTGTCACTATATTATATCAGTAATGCTTGGATGTGTAAATATATATACACTGCTGTAGTGAATGCAAGCTACATAGGCAGTACTGTATACCTATATCAACCGAATGTATTATGTTGAATTTGTAACCAGCTTCACTCTCCATCTGAGTCTCGGTAGCTCAATGGTTAGAAGCAATCAATTAAGTTACAGGTTCGATTCCTGTCCAGGACTCCGAATCATTTTATGAGGATTCTACTCCAATCTCTCCCTTATTCACTATACAGCAGTGTATATATTAACACTGACCAGTCATACAGTAATGCTTGTTTATATACTATAAATTGTAGGCCAGGCCCAGGTCGTATAAACACTGAAACACAGCTATAGTCTACTATATAGGCTCATTATTAAGCACAGAATAAACATACTGTATATTTCAAAATATGAACAAACACTTACTGCTACACTGGATATCGTCTTCGAGTCGCTTTGACTTGTTTCTGTCGCAATCCTTCTTGCTGTGTTGGTTTTGTTACATAAGTATTGAGGTTTTGTTTTTAATAACGACTGTCCCCTCTCGTTCTCTTCTGCTCTGCCAATCGTTATTTAAATTACTCATTTCACGTACATTTCACGTTTTTTCGAGTAAAACAACACAAAATTATGTTCTCGCTCACGAGCTTAGATAAATATCCTTTTAGATCCATAAATATCCTTGTTTACCTACTTTCTTCCCCGTGAGCACGTCATCGTAACCAAGACAACCGATGTCCGGTTGATGGATACCATTGAACTATATATAGACTGGAACGATAACTAGGTAAGCGCGGCCGTATGATTGGATGAAGCCAAAATTCTCATCACTAGGGGGGGTCGTCGTCAGGCAACGCGCGAGGTCGGGCAAGAAAGCATGGTGAACAGAGTCAAATATATTAAGCGAATAATTCACTAGTCTTTAAACGACTAGGTAAAAATATTTAATTGTCGACTATTTACAAGAATAAAGTTTTGGAAGTGAATCCTTGACCTATTGGGAGCAACACTATAATAAAGCTCAACGGTCTATGAACAAAGCGATGTCAGACGAGTCGAAGAATATCATGGAAGTCGCTTGACAAAAATTAAGGTAAATACTATAAATATTTCTTGTTTTTAAATAGATTTAACTTGGTTAATTTATGTCTGTCACTTGACTGTCCGTTCAGCACAACAGTTTCGTAATAACGTTTCCCGTAGGTAAACAAACGTAGTGCGAAATATTGTACTGCTATGCACTTGATCAAATCATGCGATGATCTTCAAGCACACTTTCATTCATGCCTTGCTCGTGAACTTCAAACAAAGCTTGGCGATATTCAACGAAGAAAGATCTCGAGTACCATTCTGCTTTGTATATTTTTCTCATGATTTACTATCTTGTTACCTTCTTTGCAGATGATGGCAGATAGAATTGATCCCGGTATGGGTATGCCAAAATATTTTACATCATCTGTATACCGTCTTCCAAATGGATAAACATTTGAATTGTGCTACTGCTTTGTGTTTTCAAATATTTATGACTGAAGTTTGTCAAATGAAGTATGTAATTTATAGGTAATATTTGGCTGATTTCACTCGATCAAACTATATGTTGAAAGGATTTATGGTGAAGGAAAATTGTCTGCTATATAGTTCTGTTTCTATAAGTAATTTTCTTTCCAAGTCATTAATCAATTCTGCCATATTTTAATATCCAACTTCTTTTTGCATCTTCTTAGATTTTGCTGCAGATTTCTAACTTTTTGTTTTAATTTTTGTTCTAGTATTTCTCAGTCCTGTTCATTGGAGGGTGTTGCCATATTGGTTTCTCTTTTTTTTAAATAATTGTGGTCACAAAGAACCTTTGCAGCTGGTGACAATGAGTCATCATGAGGAGAATGCTTCAGTGGTATCTCAAGTCATCTTCTACAATCCTCTTTGTGTTGTGAATATGTAGAGGAGGATGAAATGTGAGGGTCACTGATGGAACTGTATTGGTTTTTATTAATCTGCAGGTGCCATTTGATGATGGGAGAATTGTGTAATCACATGTCTCAAAATGATTGCTGTTTTTATCATGATATCATCTTGTGTTCCCCTGACTGCATTCTCCCACTTCACAAGGAAATGATGATAATGGGAATTCCATGATTTTTTAAAATTTTGATAGTTAAAATGTGTGTATTTGACAATGTATATAATTATTTGACATTAAATATGTGTAATTGTCACATTACTTTGCCCTCTTTGAAAAACTCATTTTCTGTGTCTTGACTACATTTCCTTTGTGAACTTTGGCACCCAAATACTGCACATATATATGCCATGTTCACTTAATTACACTTGATGAATAAATTACCTTTATTTTAACTTTTAAATAGTTTTTTTCTGATTTTGTCAGTATTTTCGCAAAAAATATATCACTCTGCTGACCAAAAAAGGACTGGGGAGGACATCCAAATTTCAGAAACATAACAAGTTGTAATTTTTCGTCGTAAATTGTACGTTTAAACACTATTTGTGTGTGGTGCAAGGCTAAAAACGTAACGAATAGCTAGTTTTTTGGATCAACTTGATTAATCTCTGGTTGAAAAATATCAAATATTCAGAAAAGTGCCAAAAATGTATAGAAAACCTAAATGACCGCGCATTTATTGAACTCAAATTTCGCAATGTTTTGTCAAATATTTCGTTTTTCAGACGAGTTTAAGCAGTTATAAAACCATAACAAGAAACTTATCTATCTGTGGGATGTTATTAAGTTTTAATAATAATTATTTTCTAAATTAAAACACATAAAAATTGGCGATTTTCTCGTTGGACCGGATCGGCCATTTTGCCTAAAAAAAGACTGGATGGAGTTCATGGCTGCCCCCATGGTTGGCTTCTAGTGCCAGGCCCTAGTTATCGTTCCAGTCTATATATAGTTCAATGATGGATACCGATATACGCGGCACAAACTTTTTACAGAACTAACTTCCCATATACGACCGGACATTGTACACGACCGGACATTCTACCACCCCGTCAAGATTATCACCCTCGCCCCAGCGCCTTCGGCGCTGGACGGCGCTTCGCGCCGTCAGGGCGAGGGGATTAAATTTGTAACTCATGCTTAATTAAACGAAATGTTTTCAAGCGTCTAATAGCTTGCTCAACAATTTGCCACTGTTTTTGTTTTTTGGACTTCAGATTTTGTGAATTGTTCATAACCACGTTTACCCGGGGGTATATGAAGCCGGGTTTTTCTCAATAGCAAATCCTCTATGATGGTGAATCCTCTATCAGCCTTAACGTCGTCATAAGGTTCCAACATCTCGTAGAAACCAGATTCTCTTGTCAAATAGACATCAGATGTTCTCCATCCCCATGCTTTATTATTATTATTATTTATTAGGTCGGCCTCAGCCGGGCTATTGTACGAATCCTCCAGTTAACTCGATCCATCATACATCCTACTAACTCGTTTGTGTCCTCCACTCCAGTATCTCTTTTCAGTATGTCCACGTATGTTCTCTTCTGTCTCCCACGTTTTCGATGTCCTTGATTTGGTTCCCATAGTATTAGACCACTGGCCGGTAACTCTGGGTGTCGATAACAGTGCCCAGCTAGTCGCATCCTCCTATATGCAACCTTCTCCCCAATCCTTGGTAGCTCTCCATACAGTTCAACATTTGTCATATGCTGTTTCCAGCTGATTCCCAGAACTGTTCTAAGCATGCGCGTATAACAACCATTAAGAGACTTCTCTAATTCTTGGGACAGCGTCCAAGCTTCACACCCATAAAGAAGCACCGATTCCACAGTAGCCGTGAAAAAGCTCAGCTTGACCTTGCGAGACATGTGGGACTTCCATATGCGGTTCATGTTGTTTAGGGCCTTCCACGCCAATGCCTTCCGTATCTTGATGTCTGCTTCAGTGGATTCAATCCATGATCCCAGGTACTTGAAATCAATGACTTCCTTAATCACCTTTCCTGAGGTTGTAATCAATGGATCATGTTCTGGGATATTGTAGGTCATAACTTCTGTCTTCTTGACATTTATACCTAATCCTATTTTGCTGCATTCATTTTCCACCCGTATAAGTAGTTCCTGAGCCTGCTTTATTTGGTTACACAACAGGCAGATATCATCAGCAAAATCAAAATCTGTTTGAGTTACAGCCGGGATCCTCCTGGATTTCCTTGGAGTAATAGTGAACCCAAGTTCAGCTTCTTGCCCTGATGTAGCTTGTCGAAGCGCATAGTCCAAGACAATAACAAAGAGGAATGGTGCAAGGGTGTCTCCTTGCAGAACTCCAGCAACAATATCAAACTCTTGTGTTTCCCCATCTGGTGTCACAACTTTGGCTTTTGTATTAGTGTACGTACTCTCTATGGCACGAAGCAGATTCGACGGGATACCATAGGCCTTGAGTATATTTATCATCTTGCCTCGATGTACTGAATCAAAGGCTTTCTTGAAGTCAATGAATGTTAAAACAGCAGGAAGATGGTTCTTCTTTGCCTCCTCTATTATGCGCCTGACAGCCAGGATTTGGGTAACTGTCGTTCTCTTGGGTCGAAATCCATTTTGATTAAACCGTAGTTTAGGGTCGATGGCACTCCTGATTCTATTCAGTATCATGCGGTTATATAACTTCACTATGATACATGTCAAGAAGATTCCTCTGTAGTTGTCTGTGTTGGATAGATTTCCAGACTTAGGAACTGGAATGATGTTAGATAGAGACCATTGTTTGGGTTTTCCATTTCTCATCAAGGCTAGGTTGCATATCTTTAGGATTATGTCATCAAACTCACAGTTCTTATACACCTCAGGAGGAATGTTATCTGGCCCTGCACTTTTACCTTGTTTCAATGAGGTCTTGACTTTGCCATATTCAGCTGCAGTAAAGGGTCCATCCTCAATGTCAAGGTCCGAAAATATGATAGGGATGTGTTCTTCCATGCTTTAGATATAAAATTAAATGCACCATTCGGGGAAATTGACACCAAGACCTTTGCTATGTTGTGATGTTTATAGTCACACCAGGTAGTTGCTTTTAAAAGTGGATCACTTGGCGTTTCTATAAATATCTCAGTACAGTCAATTATATATGCGGTACATTTGAATACCCTGGCTTCTTGAATTTCTTTGGCAAACTTGTTTTGACTTTTTCTACTGGTGGGTTGAAAATTAGGTACTTCAACTCGCTTAAGACTTTGATCCAGGTTGTAAAAATGTTTGTAACACTTGTGACAGAAAATCAAATCAGCGTTAGTCGAGCCAAGGCGAAGTTTCATCATGGTCAAAAGAAACTCATCTTTCTGAGATGAGAAAGAAAGAGCCCGCTTTGGACCAAACTTCTTTGGTGTACTCTTGAATTCGCAAATTTTTGAGGATAATTTTGAGGGACCATTCCAGTACCTTACTTGTTTCACATTTTGCTTTGTCGAACAAAACAAAAAATCAAATATAGTTCTTGTGGGAATACCTGTCAACTGTTTTACAATCTTGTCAGTTGTTAGATCCTTGTGACTTAAACAATTTTTTTTTTTTTTCTTCACCATGGTGACTTTTTTTAACAAAGTTAAAGTTTTTGTTTAAATTCACTTAGTGATTTCAATAAATTCATGATTTCTTCATCTTTTTCTTTCATTTTTTTCAGGCATGACTCATTGGCACAATGATCACTTTCTTCCATTTCAAACCATCCATAACAATTAATAACTATGATCATGAGTTACATGGTCTGGTCTTTTATGTGTTTCCTTTACTTCATGTACCTCTATAGCTTCTTCATGATCAGAAACATCCACGTCCTCTTTGAATATTTCTTCTCTTTGACTTTGATTGTTGGAAGTTGTTATTGTGGCAGTTGCTGTTGGTACCTCAATATCTGTTTGTTCAACTTAACCAGTCTCATGCAGTCTTTTAGACCATGTTTCCTTGGACCATGTTTGTTGCGGTTTCTGTCCTGTCAGCCGGTGGTTTTCGTGTGGCTTGAACTTGTAGCTGATATCCTAATTTCAAAATTGGATCAGGACTGTCTTTGGTAGGTCTTCCTGACACAAAATGATCACTGCACACCCTTGATGATTTGTTTGGCAACCACATTCTACCTTTTACATTCTGCCGTTTGATTAACCTTGTCCACCGCATCATACCAGCTTCATCTTTTCGTTGGAAAGGATGAAGCATAAATGTGGTTTACAATCGCATACTCCAGTGAGGTACGTGCAATTATGAAGGCTACACATCGTCGAGGCCCATTTGTTTAGTCTTTTACCGTTGTTTGGGCAACCCACAACAGCACAATGCCTGTGTCCAAATACCATAATCTGCATAAGAATTACATTTTATCCATATTAATGAAGAAATTACACATTCAAATTAATTTACTTTCCTTGTTTAAAGCACGTTGTCTACTTGTCTTTGAACAGGAGCTAAGTAAACACGAAAATTGTTGTTCGAATCATTCGTCTTTATAGAAAAAAACAATGCGTTAACTTACCAGTCGACACCTCTTCTCTTAACAAATCCCAGACTAGAATATACAGCGATTACTGAACGAAAACCAAGGTTTTGTAATGCAAATTCAAAGGAAAACAATATGGCGCTTCTAGATTTGGTGCTCACTTAACCTTTGGGCCTATCCCACATTGCATTGCGCGCATGGCGGAAGTCTGGAACTCTTGATGCTTGTATTTATCAAGCTGTACAATTGTCACATTCTATCATCGGCGCTCTCGAACTCCTTTTACTGAAGCACTGCTAGCGAAAGGGGAGCAATTACAGAATACCCCGCCACATCTGGCTACTTAGTCGTGTGGCTACGCTGTCAAGTGTCTGGCAACTTAGTCGTGTGGCTATGGAGTCATCTGGCTATATGCAGTCATCTGGATACGCCGTCATCTGGCTACGTAGTCAAGTGGCTACGAAGTCAAGTGGCTACGCAGGGGCAGCATGGCCCACGGGGACACCTGGATATTTTCCGGTGGGTCCCCGAAAATATGGAGATGGTGGGCCCCAAACAATGACACACCCTGCTCTCCCACTGTGAGCAGTGGGCCCCTATCGAATAGTTTCCCGAGCCCTATTTTTGAGCAACTCCGTCCTTGTGGTTACGCAGTCATCTGGCTACGCAGTCAAAATATATAAAAGCAATCATAAATATAAATATCTGGTGGGGGCGGTTGCTCCTCACCCCTACTCCTTGCACATACTACACCGCTTCATTTCATCAGTATTAATCATCATCAAGATAACCCCACTGCGCGCCTTTGTTCTCCCTTGGCCCATCCCCGCGCGCCTTTGCCTTGCGTTTATAGGAGCAATTACAGAAAGGGTGAAATGCCAAATATTACCTATTATATACCCTATATATATATATATATATATATATATATATATATATATATATATATAGAATAACTGGACACGGTTACACTTTCGACATTAGTTTATTGCATACAGTTCTGTTTCGTACAGGCGAACCTGCACTCATCAGTGCTAGACTAAATGTGACTTATAAAAACACCTACAGCACCACAAGCATCATATTACATCTTCCGTTACTATGTAGTTGGGCCTATCTTATAACATTATGATTTCACCCCTTTGATATATATATATATATATATATATATATATATATATATATATATATATATATATATATATAAAGTAGAGTGCTGCGTAGACAGTGTTTTGAATATATAGCAAAGTGAAAAGGTGGTAAACTGCCAAGAATTTAGTGACGAGATACTGACGTTTCGAGCGGAGCCCTTCATCAGAGTAAGACGAGATGAAATAAAATAAATAGGGCTTATATAATGCCAAAAGGGTGTCACAGGTAGAAAGTAGCCAATCAAATGCACGGGAAATAAACTAACTAATAATTAATGAGATGGGAAAAGTTAAATCATTTGCTATTTTTAAAGTCGATCGATCTATAAGCAGACTTAGGGGGTGGGAAAAATGACAGGTCCAATATTCAAGGGGATTAGGCGATAATAATAGAAACAAAGACTTGAAAAGGAATGAAAGTGCATAAGCTAATAATAAAAAGTTCCAAGCAAACTAAAATAACAAAAAACTTTTAGGAAGTTAAATAAAAGAAAAACGTTCGTTAAGACCAAGAGGATGTGTGGTGCCAAGTTTAAAAATGAGACGCTTCTCTTGCCGCTTGCGGTTATCGTTGCCACCGGAAATGGTAAGGATGGCACAGACTTTCATGTCTGAAACCAAATGGTTGGAGCTGTTGAAATGGCGGGCTACAGGTTTGTCACCATCATTGATCCTCACGGAACGAAGATGTTCAGCAAACCTGTCTGAAAGGCGTCGCCCAGTTTCACCGATGTAGATTTTAGGGCATTTATCGCAAGAAATGCAATAAATTATGTTGGTGGACGTGCATGAAAAAGCATGACGGATTTAACTGGAGAACCGAGAAGACCGAGATTGTTGGAGAACTCAATAGAGCGTATACGGACATTGTTGGTTGAAGCTAATGAGGTTAATAGCCAAAGAGAGGATAGAACTGGTGAAATTTTGGTCGAAGAGCAGATACGAACATTGAGAGACGGGGATTTGTCAGAGAGGGAAGATACACCAGAAGAAACACCTGTGAATATAGAAATTGACGGAGAAATTAACCTTACTGGCGAAAGTAAGAGTAGTTTTGTAAGTGAAAACGTAGTTAATTTGTCAGATCGTGTGCTTACAGATATGGAAATTAAGGTTTTATCTAGGGGTTTAAATTTTTGTCCTACACCCAAAGAAATTGATAGGTTTGAGTTAGCGAGAGATATTTCTGATTTTGGAAGAAAAATGAAATGTAAAGCTTTTTTTAGTAAACGTGGGGTAGAGCATGAAAAATCTGACAAGGAAACTCGTTTTAAATTAAAGTCTAAATGGACACCAGATTTGGTGGATCCAGCATTAGATTTATTTTTAAAGACATTAGAATGTAGGATCCTTGCCATTGAAGAAAGTGGTAGTAATTATAGTAACTTAGATAAAGAAGAAAGAAAAGCGGTAAAGTGTCTCAAGGGATATAAGGATATTGTGATTAAGAACGCTGATAAGGGGTCTGCTGTTGTAGTTTGGGGAATAGAGCAATACCGGAGGGAAGCTTATAAACAACTCATTGAATCTTCGGTTTATAAATTGGTACAGAACAATCCTGCGGAAATTGTTTGTAGGAAAGTTGATGAAAAACTTGAATGTTTAAAAAACAAGGGTTCTATTTCTGGTGATAATCAAAAGTATTTAAGCAGCAGAGAGGGTAAACTGGGTAGGTTTTATATGCTTCCGAAAATCCACAAAAGATTGATAGATGTTCCCGGTAGGCCTGTAATTTCCAATTGTGGTACGCCAACTGAGGGGCTTTCAGAGTTTGTGGATTTTCACCTCCAACCTATCATAAAGACCTTACCTTATATTATTAAGGACACTACGGATTCTCTTGGTAAACTTAGGATGTTGGGTGATATTCCAGATAATGCAATTATCTGTTCTATGGATGTTGTTGGTTTATATCCACATATACCTCAGGACCTTTCAAATTACGAGTTACTTTAAACTTACTGAGATTTAGTGCCAATTTTTACTGGCATTTCTCTATTAATGTACTTTAAGACTTTATATAATTTAGAGTTATGTCTTTACGTTGTTTGTGTGGTGCATCATGAGGTAAGTTATGGTTATTTTAATTTCTGGTCTCATGGGGGCTAGCTTAGATGCTTTTAGAGCGGCAATGGGGATGTTCAATTCCTTTAAATTTACGATTTTTAAACACAAGGCATCTATTATTATGCTTATATAAGAATTGTTCTATCTAATCAGGGGTGGATCTAGGGATTTTTGTGACTAGTTTCCGAACGCCGAAGGCGCGAGAATCGAGTGCCAAAGGCACGAGATTTGTAGGGGGGTTCGGGGGCATGCCCCCCCGGAAATTTTTGAAATCTAGAGTCTCTGAAATGCCATTTCCTGCATTTTGTGGGAAGATTTTACAGAACTCTGGAAGGTCAGAAAACGTGAATTCATGTCTAAATTTACAGTTGGAATAAAAATTAGTAGGGTTTTACAGTAATTTATACTTATGGAAGAGTGACATTTATGTTTATATAATTTTTTTTGATTTTCTAAGGCTCTGAAATGCTAGTTCCTGCATTTTGAGGGCAGTCTTAATAGTAAATATAAAATATTAAGGTCATAAACACCCTAACTATAGTCTACCTCATCATAGTACACTTCAATGGGAACAATTTTTCAATTATTGCATTCCCTCTACCAAATCAATTTGTAACACAGTAATTTTGTACTACTTCTACTGTCGGATGGTGACTGGTAAAAATATGTTACAATGAATATTATAGTTAGTAACCCTGACCTGGTTTTTCAAAATTAACCTTAATTTCAAATAATACCATAATTTCAAACATTTAAAGCACAGTATATATGTAGTGTTTTCAAATTAATGGCTGCATCAGTTCAACACTAAGTTCAGCCCTTGGATGGCAGGTAGGAATATTAAATAGTTGAAAATCATGTTAGTTCAGCACAATGATGGCAGGTAGGAAGGTCAAATAGTTGAAAATCATGTGAGTTCAGCACCTCGATGGCAGGTAGGAAGGTCAAATAGTTGAAAATCATGTGAGTTCAGCACCTCGATGGCAGGTAGGAAGGTCAAATAGTTGAAAATCATGTGAGTTCAGTATCTGGATAGCAAGTAGGAAGGTTAAATAGTTGAAAATCATATGCCGGCAGGTAGTAAGGTCAAATAGTTGAAAATTATGTGAGTTCAGCAACTGTATGGCAGGTAGGAAGGTAAAATATATGAAAATCATGTGAGTTCAGCACCTCGATGGCAGGTAGGAAGGTCAAATACAGGTAGTTGAAAATCATGTGAGTTCAGCCCCTGGATGGCAGGTAGGAATGTTCAATAGTTGAAAATCATGTTAGTTCAGTATCTGGATAGCAGGTAGGAAGGTCAAACAGTTGAAAATCATGTTAGTTCAGCCCATGGATGGCAGGTAGGAATGTTAAATAGTTGAAAATCATGTTAGTTCAGTATCTGGATAGCAAGTAGGAAGGTTAAATAGTTGAAAATCATATGCCGGCAGGTAGTAAGGTCAAATAGTTGAAAATTATGTGAGTTCAGCAACTGTATGGCAGGTAGGAAGGTCAAATATATGAAAATCATGTTAGTTCAGCACCTGGATAGCAAGTAGGAAGGTTAAATAGTTGAAAATCATGTTAGTACAACATCTGGATAGCAACTAGGAAGGCTAAATAGTTGAAAATCATGTTAGTTCAGTATCTGGAATTCTGGATAGCAAGTAGGAAGGTTAAATAGTTGAAAATCATGATTTCAGCACTAGGGTGGCAGGTAGCAAGGTCAAATAGTTGAAAATCATGTTAGTTCAGCATCTGGTCATCTGGATAGCAAATTGAAATAACACTTGGAAGATGGCATCGTCTGGGTTGTTATCTCTCCTTCCTTATTACTCTGGCAAAGAAAATCACGGTCGTAATGATGGACTTCATCTTCTCGCGGTTTTCATTAATTCGTTCTTGCAGGAAAACCGCTCGCCTTGTCATATATTTGGATTTGAATATTCAATTTGTTGCCATTCTTCCCTCCATCAAAATTAAACAAAGGCATGGTTTCTTCGAATAAACAAGCCAAGGGAAGCGCACGAGCCATTCAAACCTGAACCTTCGTAGCCCACAGCCTCGCACGTTTGAGGAATAACAAACAACTGCTGGTCTGGTTTCCAGATATTTGGAATATAGCGTAATTTTATCGGGAGTTGAAAACCGGCCAATCGTTTGGTAAACAAGTCTATTATATTGAAAGGAAAACAGTCTTCCTTCGACAAACTGGTTGTCCACGCGACTACGCGAGAGGCATTTCGTATTTATATGATCTGACTAGTTCATGACTAGTTCACTCTAATTGGGTTGAAGGCGATTAACCAATAGGAGACAGTTTTGACTAGTTCACTCTGATTGATTTGAAGCGATTAACCAATAGGAGACAGTTTTGACTAGTTCACTCTAAGTTTTGCACTAGTTCACTCTAATTGCCTGAGATTTCCACACGATTATTCCACGCGCGGCGCTCGATCGCTCCATTTTGCCCTCCCCCTCCCCCAAAAGCCTATAATACAGGCTATCATTTAGCAAAATAGACGTGCAAGCAACTGCGCACGGTGAAAAGTAAAAATATCAATAAAAATAACTTTAGTAATACATTGTTAATTTTTATTTTTTATCAAAATGTGACTAGTTTCCGGAAACTAGTTGAACTAGTCTGGATCCACCCCTGCTAATGATATCGAATTAAATCCAGGTCCAGTTACCTCATTTAGTCTTGGATATCTGAATGCAATAAGTTTGAATATTAGAGATAAATTTGAATAAATTTCATTTTCGATTAGAGAAAATAACTTTGATGTTTTTGCAGTATCCGAAACATGGCTTAATGAACGCATTTCCGGTGAATTTCTTTCTGTTCCAGGGTACAACCCTATTATTCGTCTCGACAGGGGAGATAGATTGGGTGGTGGTGTAGCTTTTTTACTAACGGATTCCCTCGTTGTGAAACAAAGAAAAGATTAGGAAATTGCCGGCTTTCAATTACTTTGGATTGAGTTTCGAGCGAAACAGCATTATTTTTTATGTGTCTGCTATCGACCTCCCGACAATGATTGCCCCTCTCTTTCTATTTTTTTAAACTAGAAATACGAATTCGCAATAATCCCCTCGCCCGCCTTTTCTACCACTAATCCCCCACGCCACCCCTAGAGTTTCTTTTCCCCATACATGGTCCCCAGTGCCCAGACTGCGTCTGTCGATAACAAATCCTTAAAAGCCGGTTCATCGTACGTAGATTTTGAACGGTATCTCGGCCAATATGTACTCGATTAGTTTTAGAGTCTAAATACATAACATACGTGTCTACTATTATATTACGAGAACGTGCATACCCTTAGTAAACACGGTTTATGTACTTCGCATATATCCTGCACGTTAGTGCAGAAGAGCTATTGCTATACCCTCGGCGTCCGCGTCCGTTCCTGCGTCGGGCCAAATGATAAGACATTGGCAACAAAAATTAAGTTTGTTTAATACGAAAGAACTCGTAAAATGATAGAGTAACACCTTTTACAACTTTTCCGTATTTCACTTCGTTTTTGAAATATTTCAGTTTTTGAAATGTTTCATGTTTGATATGTAAATGAGATGGTCTCTGACGTCAGGTGTGGGGTAGAGAATTTTCACTCATTAAAAAATGTCTTATATCTCAGTGATTGCTAAGTTTACAACGTTCATTATCGTGAGGAGTTATTATACGCATAGATGAAGATGGAACTAATATTTTAATGAGTGAAAATTCTCTACCCCACACCTGACGTCAGAGACCATCTCATTTACATATCAAACAAACTGAAATATTTCAAGTAAAATACGGAAAAGTTGTAAAAGATGTTACTCAATCATTTTACGAGTTCTTTCATATTAGACAAAAGAGACCCAGGAGCGATTATAGAATATCCGTCAACTTTTTAACTTAAATCAGAATGTGAAATCGTATTTATTATTTACTTTTAGCTAAACCTAGAGTAATGTAATTTTAAAGAACGAACTAATTCTATTATGACAATTTTCAACAATTTGACACGGTTTAATGACCATTTAATAGCAAGCGTTACCGGGTATTCTGTTCCTACTAACCTAGCAGCTCTTCGTACAGGACACAGAAATTTAGCACGGCATAGGACTGCTGATCGTTCTTTAAAAATCCCGTTTATTTTTGTCCTGGAGTTGTCCAATTCATGAATTAAACCTATTATGGATAAAATAAACGGGATTTTTTAAAGAACGAGGCAGTTTTATACAGTGCTAACTAACATTTTACTCATGCAAATTTCTGTGTCCGGTACACGAAGTAAGATCTATCTCTTACTTGATTCTAGAAGACTAAATATTATCGAGTACTTCTAGCTCACTTTTTAGTTTCTGGCTTTCCCTCTCTCTATAAGAGAGATACTGATGTGTCTTAGAAGCGTTTCTATTCTTATAATTTCGAGCATAAGCTCCTGATTTTGTCAGTGTTTACGTTTCTAAATATAAATCGTCGCTTGATTTGACAACTATGCCGTTTCCACTAGTGTTCCTGGTATTTGAAGGGCTAACTGTTGTGATCAATGGCTTATGGATTATGTCTTTTCTAATTAGTTCCACGCGATATCTCACACAACATGAAGATTCGACGTAAGGGGCGGTTTTCCACTGGGCGAATATTTTCGCGCGAAGCGAATTTCTATATTCAAAATATTTCTGATTAGTTCCAGCTGAGAGCTCGTAAGAGGCATTTATAGGACGTAATTGGACAACCATACTGTAGTTGGGACAAGGGGTGAGTCGATAAGGAGTCTTTGGTGTTCATTTGACTATTCTAAGACAATAAGCCAGTGCGTCGGGAAAAAACTTATTTCAATTCATAACATCAGAACTTGCGATCGTCATTGACAACCGCTTGTGGCATAGCACCGGCGATCAGAACATCCAGATAGCGTGAAGTGCGCATGGGGCCAGAGCGATCAAACTGCCACAATGGTAGCGAGCGTTGCATTATTGCTCAAGGACACCCAGCGCTCAACAACACCGAAGTGAAGGAGCGTACATAGTTCAATCTACAGACACGTATTTCGCTGTACCACAGCTCATCAGTGTAGCTTGGAACAATCTGGATGAGTCTGGCTGGAATATTATAACTGTTCGTGAGAAATCTACCCTGCCACGCCCGAGATTATCACCCTCGCTTCGCTCGGTCGCTTCGCTTACGAGGGGATTAAAGCGCTTGTTTTAAGATCAACATGTACAGTGATTAAACTCTTGATGAGTGAGGTATTATTACCTCATGAAGCAGATTTGTAGAGTTAACATGTAGTCCTGTCTTTATTCTCCGACTCCACAATTATTATTATTATATATATCAGCCGATTCAGCACGTGTGTAGACGTGTCCTGTTGAGCTCGTGAAAATTTGATAAATTTCATTATGAACATTTCTGTTAAGATCTTTTCTGGCAAGACAATTGATCTTGAAGTCGACCCAAACGATACAATTGGATGTGTGAAGGTTAAACTTCAAGAAAAGGAAGATATTTTGCCTGAGAAACAACGACTCATGTTTACCGGTAAACAACTCGAAGATAGCAGAACCATTAGCGAATATAATATCCAAAAAGGATCTACTCTCTCTCTAAAATATATCGTGGATTCTTCAGATAACCAAGCAGAAAACATTCGATCTTTGTTAACTCCAGACGAGAAATCCCTAAAATGGCTTGGCGATTTTCCTGGTCTGAAAGAGTTATTTGCTAAATATTTAGACCTGACAACAGAATGGACAAGTCCAGGTGGGGGAAGTAAACTGTTTGAATGCCATGGTCTCTCTGTTCGTTGGTATCAAGCGAAAGGAACACTTACAATAAAGGGAGAAAAGGCAGAGGTATTCAAATCTAAATTGTTGTTGTTAGCCAAACATAAAGAAGAAAACTAGTCCATCCAAAAGGAAGAAGTCGTTGCTGAAATTGAAGCAGACGGAAATTTGCATATTAACACCGACACAAATTTACATAAAACCGATATTACTAATCTCTCGAGTAATGAACCTTGTCCACTCATTCATCATTCGGAGATTCAACTCCCTAGAGTACACGCAGATAGTGAAAATGGAAATATCTCCTCGGTAGACAATACCTGTTTTACTCGTAATACAAATAAGTCAATTCATGAAACAATGAACTTTGCTTTCATGAACAATGAAGTCACTCATGCAAACGAAGATGCAAATCTAGACGAAAAAACCTTAAATGCAAATTTGATCAATTCGTTGAAAAAATAAATAGGAAGATTGAATCCCTTTCCACAGAAATATACTCTCTTAAAACTGAAAAATCTACTGATACCAGTGAACGTTTTATTGTCGCACTTCAGAATGAAATCCAAAATGTAAAGAAGGAAAACGAACAACTGCGCGAACGAAATGTTAATATATCACTCATAATGTCTGATTTAAATACCAAAGTTAAGGACGTTGAAAATGAAAAGAAAAGTCTCATTACAGTGATAAAACTTTTGCAAGCAGATCTTGACAATAATTCCAATAAATCTGACCACATCGAAATCGATGTTATTCCTAAAGACGAAGATGTCATCGCAAATAGCACTTCTAAACCTGCTGTCTCTTTTAAAGGAGATCTAAGAGCACCAAGATATCTCAATCCACACAAACCGAAATTTTCACGAATTACATGACTCAACCTAAAAGGAATGTCCAATCGGTTGAAAAGGGCCAAATCAGTTTCCATCCGCCCGCGAAACAGAATATACATGCAGCTGCACCAAAGCACATGGTACCATGTCCCTTTCTGAAAAAGAAAGGCCGATGTTTGAAAGGTTCATCATGTGATTTTTCCACGACGACCACCTATACGAACCCACAGTTGTGCGCGAACTCAAATTGGACTCTGTCCCCCCTTCTGTCCCCCTTTTCTCCAAAATTTCCAAGGTGCTATGGAGAAGATAAATCAAGTAGAATAAGACTAAGAAGAATCGAAGACAGCAGAGTCAGTTCTCAACCATCATCCCCTCTAATGGTTCGCAACCAACACTCCAATTTGAGATACCCATGATCAATGTCAACTTATCGTCAACCATGGTTGGAAATACCCTATCGGCCTCGTCAACTGATGGAAATTCAAACATCATACCCCCCCCCCCCCCCCCCCCCCCCCCCCCCCCCCCCCCCCCCCCCCCCCCCCCCCCCCCCCCCCCCCCCCCGGCAACCATTAATCGATACTATCCTTAGCCTTTCTAATAATTTCCCAAACGACTCTTCAAATAAAACACACACAATTTCACAAAGGCGATACATTAATACTATTATGACCCGGCGGCGTACCGCAATTATGTCTAATAAGGGACATGTACAAACTAACTGTATTTACATTTCTACTGACACTAAGGAAATATCCATACATGTCCAATACTGTCGCATTCATTCAGTAAAGGTTATTTACCATCCGTAATCTATATTTTCGTTTCGTGACTTCGCTCATGGATTCATACGGATTGTAAACGGTATTTACGATCCGTAATCTACATTCTCTTTTCGTGAGTCATACGGATCGTATACGGATGGTAAACGTTATTTACCATCCGAATCTACATTTTCGTTTGGTTAATTGCGTCATGCTGCGCATCCCGCGCTTCACGAATGAAGTCCAGCTGAGCTAGAACATTACACCTCACCAAATGACCTTACCATCCGTACGGATCGTACGGATCGAAAATACTTGATTTACGATCCGTCAGTTCAACCATCAATCAACTCCAGCTGAGCGAGCACATGACAACCTTACAAAATTAAACAACTTACGAACCGTGCGCTTCGTACAGCTCGTATATACTGATTACAAATACTAATTCATTTACAATGGATAAACGAAAATACACAGCTTAATATCATAATAATATCGTAACATTAAAACCATATTAACAATCACCTTGAAACGTTAAAGCAATAACAACTTCTTTTACGTAGCATGTGATACATGATTGCCTCGTTCTTAAAAAACTTTCCTCAATCAAGCGCTAAAGTCATATAACTATAAACATAATCACCTGAAACGCTAAACGAATATGAACTTCTATCGCGTCGTGTATTATATACACGATTCACGATTGCCTCGTTCTCAAAAAACCTTGCAAAGCTAAAGGAATATGAATTTATATGACGTCGCTTGTCATATATGCATGATGATTTATATATCACGTCGTGTTATACAGCATTGCGTTGTTCTCAAAAAACCTTGCAAACGCTCAAGGAATATGAATTTATATGCAGACGTCGCTTGTCATATATACATGATGATTTATACACGATTTCTTTTACGTCGCATGTGATACATGATTGCCTCGTTCTTAAAAAACTCAGTTCCTCAATCAAGCGCTGAAGTCATACAACTATAAACATAATCATTATACACGTGATTGCCTCGTTCTCAAAAAACCTTGCAAAGCTAAAGGAATATGAATTTATATGACGTCGCTTGTCATATATGCATGATGATTTATATATCACGTCGTGTCATACAGCATTGCCTTGTTCTCAAAAAACCTTGCAAACGCTCAAGGAATATGAATTTATATTACGTCGCTTGTCATATATACATGATGATTTATACAGGATTGCCTCGTTCTAAAAAAACCTTGCAATCGCTCAAGGAATATGAATTTATATGACGTCGCTTGTCATATATACATGATGATTTATACAGGATTGCCTCGTTCTAAAAAAACCTTGCAATCGCTCAAGGAATATGAATTTATATGACGTCGCTTGTCATATATAATGATGATTAAAAAAGGATTACCTCGTTCTAAAAAAACCTTGCAATCGCTCAAGGAATATGAATTTATATGACGTCGCTTGTCATATATACATGATGATTTATACACGATTGCCTCGTTCTAAAAAAACCTTGCAAACGCTCAAGGAAGTCAACTTATTATATGACGTCGCTTGTCATAACTATAAACAAAATCACCTGAAACGCTAAAGAAATATTAACTTATACAGTATGACGACTCGCTTGTCATAACTATAAACAAAATTAGCTGAAACGCTTGGGAACTTATAAATCAGCTGAAACGCTTGGGAACTTATAACACGCCGCGTGTTATACAGGATATTGTAACCTGCGATTTCTTGCCATCACGATCACTCACACCACGCTTAATATGCTGACAGTCAAGCGGTAATTACTCGGGCCTCCCCTGTGGGGGGAGAGCACGAGTCTTAAAAAGGGCTCTGTTTATTTGGCAATGTCGCGAAATGGCAATTCTTGCATCATCCCACTTGGGACTGGGTACGAGATCGATCTGAACCTCTGCATATATTTATGCGCCATTGTCATATTTTTAATATTCATCTGGTTACCTTTCCTCGAGTGTTCTTCACTGAAAATATTTGATGTGGCATGCAGTATCTTGATCTCACGATGCTTACAATCGCACAAGCCGATCGCCGAAGACCTACGGCTACACTAAAAGATAACGAGCGATTTAGACACGGTTGGTGCCTTGGTGGTCTCTGTCTGCGATCTGAGATCTCGATAACCGTACACTGAAAATGCCGTACCTGTACGCTGATGTGTACTCGATTAAACCTATGTTTAACAATTTAATATGAAACTCAACGTATGAATGCTTTTTGAAAATATGTTAACTGTTCTGAGGTAACTGTAATATTTTTATAAATTTTGTTGCCTGTATTGTTTATTGTTATCATGTTTATATGTTATACAAAATAAAGTCGATGCTATAGTTTATTGTTTCACATATACCAAGTACTATTATTAAAGTATGCAATGTTGCTGTCGAATTTTACCCTGTTTCACTTATATTGATATTGATATTTTACCTGTAAGCTTAAATGGGGCTCCAAAATGTTCTGGGTTATCAGTAAGTTTGTATCGATTGTTCATTTATTATATGCGAATGCTTACAAATGAACGTACAGACTAGAGTAGATAAATCTCTGATACTCATTGTTGCCATTGAGTAACCCTGTTTCACTCGATATTTTACCTGTAAGATTAAATGAGGCTCCAAAATGTTCTGGGTTATCAGTAAGTTTGTATCGATTGTTCATACATGTATTATTATGCACAAATGCTTACAAATGAACACACAGTATATAAATCTCTGACACCCATACCAACTATAAAGATCAAGGAGTAAAGAGTTTGTTGTTGTTTACTGGTTTACCAGTGAACAGTAACATAGTTAACTATGCAGTAATCTGTCTTTATATTACAATTAGCTATAGCTGGCTGGCCCACTGGACTATAGTCACTAGTATGTATAGACGACTTTCATAATGGCTGCTAATTTAAATATTTTAAATATTCCTTTATGTGCATCTAAATTAGCCTTTATGGCCTCGTTTGCATGTCAGCAATTCAAAAGAATTTTGCTTCGTAACGAGGTTGTAAAGACCACAGTTAGTAGAGTAAAGACTAATTTATATGCACATAAAAGAATATTTAAAATGGCAGCCATTATGAAAGTCGTCTATAAAGCCTCTCAAATAATAAATATGCTAAAATTATGAATATGTTTACTGGCTCAAAATGTTATATAACTTCAAAGAAATAATGATTTTGAATTACATTTCTTTAAACTGTTTATAATAGCTTATGACACCTTGCTACTGCCAGCTAAATGGTTTGATTTACTGCTATGCCTTATACACTGAGAAAAAGATTAACTGATTTAATACTTGCTCAAACTAAACCTGTTTGCCGGACTGACCATATGAATTGTTATTATATGAGCACAGGCCGGCTCGCTTGCCAGGCTGACCCTGTTGGCTAGAACTGGATTAGGTCAGCAAACAGGATGGCTAATTTGGTGGGGCAGAATTCTCAGTAAGCCAGCTTGGATACTGAGCCAACTCACCTTCATATAATCAAAGCCGTTGGCCAACACTATGTTATGGGTTTGCAATGATGGAAAATTTAACCACCCCTGCACTGACAGCCGTATCATTATGTGTACCTACAACTATATATTTGTGTATATTGAATTCAAATCACTGAATTTGCCCACAATGTCTTTCAACAAGCCACAACCTCAAGTAGCCCGAGTTAACGCCTAGCGGGCGTCTTGTTACATATCAACTCGCATGTAAAATCCTTCATTCGTTTTTAGTAACGTTATATGTTATTACATTTTAATATACTAACGATATTAACTTAAATACTAGGAGTTCTTATCAGAAGTGAAATGCTGCCTAGCGACTGACACAGGGGCAGTGGGTATAGGAGGTTGCCTGTAGAAGTGTTCAGGATTAGGCCAGCAGAATGATGCTAGAAATTTTCTATAGCATGGAGGATCAAATAAATAGAATGTAGAATATAAACCACGTATAAAGGCGATCATATAGCTTAGCCCTTTGTAATATTAAAACAAGACGCCCGCTAGGCGTTAACTCGGGCTACTTGAGGTTGTGGCTTGTTGAAAGACATTGCAGGCAAATTCAGTGATTTGAATTCAATATACACAAATCTATAGTTGTAGGTACATGTAATGATACGGCTGTCAGTGTGGTTAAATTTTCCATCATTGCAAACCCATAACATAGTGTTGGCCAACGGCTTTGATTATATTAAGGTGAGTTGGCTCAGTATCCAAGCTGGCTTACTGAGAAGTCTGCTCCACCAAATGAGCCACCCTGTTTGCTGACCTAATCCAGTTCTAGCCAACAGGGTCAGCCTGGCAAGCGAGCCGGCCTGTGCTCATGTAATAACAATTCATATGGTCAGTCCGGCAAACAGGTTTAGTTTGAGCAAGTATTAAATCAGTTAAACTTTTTCTCAGTGTATAAGACATAGCAGTAAATCAAACCATTTAGCTGGCAGTAGCAAGGTGTCATAAGCTATTATAAACAGTTTAAAGAAATGTAATTCAAAATCATTATTTCTTTGAAGTTATATAACATTTTGAGCCAGTAAACATATTCATAATTTTAGCATATTTATTATTTGAGAGGCTTTATACATACTAGTGACTATAGTCCAGTGGGCCAGCCAGCTAGCTAATTGTAATATAAAGACAGATTACTGCATAGTTAACTATGTTACTGTCTCGGTTAGCGAGTCAACTCGCTTTCCGTGTAGTCAAGGCCAAAATTCAGACCCGTCACTGGTAAACCAGCAAACAACAACAAACTCTTTACTTCTTGATCTTGATAGTTGGTATGGGTGTCAGAGATTTATATACTGTGTGTTCATTTGTAAGCATTCGCATATAATAATATGAACAATCGATACAAACTTACTGATAACCCAGAACATTTTGGAGCCCCATTTAAGCTTACAGGTAAAATATCAATATCAATATAAGTGAAACAGGGTAAAATTCGATAGCAACATTGCATACTTTAATAATAGTACTTGGTATATGTGAAACAATAAACTATAGCATCGACTTTATTTTGTATAACATAACATGATAACAATAAACAATACAGGCAACAAAGTTTATAAAAATATTACAGTTACCTCAAAACAGTTAACATATTTTCAAAAAGCATTCATACGTTGAGTTTCATATTAAATTGTTAAACATAGGTTTAATCGAGTACACATCAGCGTACAGGTACGGCATTTTCAGTGTACGGTTATGAGTTATCGAGGGTCTCAGATCGCAGACAGAGACCACCAAGGCACCAACCGTGTCTAAATCGCTCGTCATCTTTTAGTGTAGCCGTAGATCTTCGGCGATCGGCGTGTGCGATTGTAAGCATCGTGAGATCAAGATACTGCCAGCCACATCAAATATTTTCAGTGAAGAACACTCGAGGAAAGGTAACCAGGGCCCGGTTGTTCAAAAGGCGATTAGCTTAATCCAGGATTAGTGAAAATTTTGTAAACGAAATTACGAAGATGCAGGCAAAGATGTTCAAAGTTTTCAGTTTAGATATCGTACAAACTTTGAAATGTCTTACCCCAAGACGTTTGAACTCCAGTTATCAAATCGAACATAACAAAATAAACAGCTGATTAAATTTTAACTCAGGATTAGCGCTAATCGGTGGTTGAACAACCGGCCCCAGATGAATATTAAAAATATGACAATGGCGCATAAATATATGCAGTTTCAGATCGATCTCGTACCCAGTCCCAAGTGGGATGATGCAAGAATTGCCATTTCGCGACATTGCCAAATAAACAGAGCCCTTTTTAAGACTCGTGCTCTCTGTAATAAATACCAACTCCCGTGGATAATAATATAGTTTAATCACAATAACATAAAACAAAATGACTTTCAACTCATGACTCATTCACTTGGCACTCGATTTCCCGCCTTCGTCTAGACTCAATAACACGTGTTCTACACTTCGATTACATGACGTTCTTCACAGTGCCGGGGTTGATCACCCTAGTAGAACAAATTAATAATGAAATTTAAACAAGTTATTTAACTATTCCGTTACCAATTAGCCGAGTGAGCGACGAACCACCGTTTACCAACACGGGCCTTGATTTTGCTGGTCCCTTATTGACGAAAGAGGGGGATGGAATGGAAAAATCGTATGTCTGCCTATATACGTGTGCTTCAACAAGAGCAGTTCATTTAGAATTGGTAAGGAACTTATCGACTGATACGTTCT
Source organism: Chrysogorgia sp. JL179-B06 (assembly GCA_035772405.1). Lineage (NCBI taxonomy): Eukaryota > Metazoa > Cnidaria > Anthozoa > Scleralcyonacea > Chrysogorgiidae > Chrysogorgia > Chrysogorgia sp. JL179-B06. The sequence goes on from JAYKKM010000244.1 coordinate 1,936,229, forward strand.
TACAATCGTTTCGACGTTTCGCTAGCCGCCGAGGACTTCCAAAGAAACTAATTTCTGACAATGCAAAAACGTTCAAGGCTGCTGCGAAACAGCTGGTCACAATCTCTCGCGCAGAAAGAGTACAACGCTACCTCACAAATACGGGTGTCACTTGGGAATTCATTACGGAACGAGCGCCGTGGCATGGGGGGTTCTGGGAACGCCTAATTCAGAGCACGAAACGTTGTTTAAAGAAAGCTATAGGGATAACCTCGTTGTCCTTTGAGGAATTGCGCACACTGTTGGTAGAAATCGAGGCGACCCTAAATAACCGTCCAGTTACGTACATCTACGATGACGAAGAAGGTATTTCTTATCCTCTAACTCCATCATGTCTCATCTATGGACGAAGAATTGCAAATACTCCAAATGACAATCATTTCGAGATCGTTAGTACGAACAAGTCATTAACAAGACGAGCCAAGCATCAAAATCAACTTCTATGAAACTTTACAAATCAGTGGCGAAAGGAATATTTGTTGAGTTTAAGAGAATCTTCAAAGACGCAAACCATGCATGGCTGTGAGACGATATCGGTCGGAGACGTAGTTGTTCTTAAGCGGGAAAGTACTCCACGTATTTTCTGGAAGCTAGCCATGGTGGAAGAACTTCTCCCAAGTCAGGACAATGTTGTTAGATCAGCGAAAGTAAGAGTGTTAAACAAAGCAGGCAAAAAGTTTGTCTATCTACGAAGACCAATTCAACACCTGGTACCATTGGAAATAAGTAGCAAACGTGAGATTAAGGAAGTTAATTCAATGCCTGATAGTCTTGCTGAAGCTGACAAGCCGACGAACAATGGAAGGCCGAAACGAAAGGCAGCCGTGGGACTTTCGGGGTAGTAAACGATTTTCCTTCGTGTCTCTTGCATGTAATGCACTTTCTCACCAACCGCTTCACAGTCTCCCGTCCACGTAAAACCCAATAGGTTTCTCGAACACAGTTCAGTGTCTCTTTAATCCCGTTGTGGTGAACAACTTCGTCGGTGGCTATTTCGAATGATCAAGTCAGTGAAATGGTGTCGGGATGGCAGAAGGATCGGTTTCTTAGCATCGATTGGTACGGTAGAATTTTGTAAACGTCCCTCGCAACGGATTAACTCATTGTCGTCTAGAAACAGTCCCAGTTGATTGATTAGTGGCTTTGGTACGCCTTGCTTGGTCTTTAAACGTTGAATTACTTCGGGAAATGCAGTTGCTTGAATTCGTCGGATCCAAATGATTTCCGCTTCTTTTAGGTTGTCAGTGGTCAATATCGATGACGTCTTACTCTGGTTATCGCTTCTCTGGCGTTTCAATTTCTTGATAAATTGTAGAATAAGAGCTGTAACTCGGAGAAGTTTCGTCATGGTACTGTATTTGCTACAATCTACGATCATTTCCACCTTGGCTTGCGTGAACGGAACGTTGGTTACGGTTATAAGACTATGTGTAACTAGAGGAGGAATCTTGACGGTTTCTGTCATCGCTGTTTCGTTAACCAAATTCGTTGGATAAGGTGATTTAGGCCACTTTTCTTGAGGACCTTTCAGGAATTTCGATCCATGGAGCCAAGTTTCGTTTGATGCAAGCGCATATCCAGAACAACCACGCGATGGTAAATCAGCAACGTTGATTTCACCAGGGCAAAAGTTCCACTGATATTCATTTGTTAGTTGTCGTATTTCATTGACGCGGCGTTGAACATACTGTTTCCATGATTTTACGTTTTTTATCCAACACAGTGTTGTGTACGAATCAGTCCAGAGGAATACTTCATGTTTGTTGACGACTGTGGAGATGGATGTCAAGATGGAATTAACCAATCTGGCCAATATGTTCGCTCCAAGTAACTCTAATCTTGGAATAGTTTGCCTTTTTAAGGGCGCTACTCTCGTTTTCGACGCTACCAAGTTCACTTCGACAGTTCCATCGTTGTATTCTGTTTGCAGATAAACAGCTGCGGCGTATGCCTTTTCGGAAGCATCGCAAAATCCGTGGATTTGTTGGCTTACAATTGTATCTTTAGAACGACTAAAGTAACAACGGGGTACTTGAATGGACTTTATGGCAGTAAGATCCTTCAGTAATGACTTCCACACAACTAACGACTTGCCCGCCAACTCCGTATCCCAGTCAACGTGGTCTGTGCATAAGGTCTGGAATAGACATTTCATGTTGATGGTGAAGGGCGTTAGAATACCAATGGGATCAAATATCTTGGCGGAAAGCTTTAAAACGGATCTTTTGGTGGGAGGGAGAGATGTAGAATCAAAGTAAAATTCATCATTTTCAACGTTCCAATTCAGACCAAGAATTTTCACGGATTTATCTTCTGTTGTTGCTGGAAGGCTTTCCTTTGTTTTCTTCAATGACTGCTTGTCAGTCTTGTGCACGCAATTATCTTGTATATCTATGCGGCTTGTGATGCTGTCAATCAGCTTGGCAGGTTCATCTTTCTCTTTCTCGTCACTCGCAACTCTTTCTCGAAATGTCTTCGAATTGGAGGTCCATTTTCTCAACGTGAAACCTCCATCCTTCATGAGTGCTTGTGCTCTTTCGTAGACATCCAAAGCATCTTCGTCGTTTTGAGCTCCTCCGGCAAAGTCGTCCACGTAAAATGAATCATTCAACAGAGATACCATTCTCTTTGCAAGAATAAGTGACGTTGGATTACACTTGCCAATATTGCTGGACTCGGAGTTAGACCAAATACGAGGCATTGAAACTGGAATTTCTTGATCTGCGGCTCTTTTTTCTTTACGTTGTCAAACCAAAGGAATCTCAGCATAGTACCAAATTAGGACCTTTCTCAAGACTCTCGTCAATGGACGGACTGTCCATATTGGGCTTGGCAGATCCATCAAAGACGACGCGCAATTTTGTTGTCTGTTTATCTTCTCTAACCACGCCATGGTGAGGTAAATAGTACGTCCCTTCTTCACCGTCATCTTCGTCTGGAACTTCTTCGATTATGCCGCTTTCTAGTTGTCGTTTAATGGTGGTATCGTACTCGTTTAAGAGAACTTGATCTTTCTTCAATCGCGAGTGTAGGTGCCCGACTTCGTATCTTCCTTCCTGTTTGTCAAATCGCACGTCGCGCAGGAATTCATCCGTTTTCTTCATCGTTTGCTCGCAGATACCAATTGATTCTGTTTCCCAAAATCTTCGTAGGTTTTCAACTAGTTCATCGTCCTTACTTCGCATATAAGGTGACATAACGGATTGTGATTCTTTCACTTCGGTAATAAGATGGGTCATCGAGACTCGTTCGTCCATCGTTGCATCCTTTGTCGGACCAGCCAATATCCATCCGAATTTGCTACTGACAGCCACAGGACCCTTCTCTCCCCGAACTATTTCATCATTCATGATGTCGAAATAGTAATCTGCCCCAACGAGAATATCGATAGTCTCTTGGTCAGTTTCTGTTAAACTTGCATCGGCTAAATTCAATCCCTTTAGGTGAGGATGATTATCCAGACAGACTTTCACAGATATAGGCGAACAAATCTTGGGAAAGCATACAGCGGAAATCTCGATATCCCCTTCGGTTCCTTGAAGGTTTAACTCCACGACGTTACATCGTTTTCTGCTGAATCGATCTCCTCCAAATGTATTCAATTTCAATGTTTCCGTCTTGGTAGGCTCCTTAAGATTATGTGTTATATATGTGCGCTGACTACCGCTGTCCATTAAAACGCGGACGGGGATAGTTGTCGCTGTCTGCAAAAGGACCTTGGATGAACTTCGAGTTGTTGATGTCGTTATAGATGAGGCGTTTTCGTTCGAGCGATTTTCGTCGACTGGTTCTGTTTGTTTCTCGTTTTTCTTCGTTGAATCTCGTTGGCAAATTGATTGGTGATGTTTTCCATCGCATCGTCGGCAATTTCGTTGCTTCTTGCATGCCCTTATTGTGTGTCCACGTCGAAGGCATAAATAACAGCGCTTGTCTCGAGTTAGTATATCCTTTCGTTTGTTTAAGTCTTTAACTCGCGTGCAAGAGGCAGAAAAATGAAATTCACCACAGTAAACACATTTCGGTTGTATTTTGTCCATGTCCTCGTTTTTAACAAACAGATTTGACGCGGATGATTGATTTCGGCTCTGATTTCGATGCTCTGGTTTGCGGCCGTCGTTGTCTGCTCGAACGTTTTCGCTGGTTTCTCTTGCTTCTACTTCCTTGCGAATAACCTCTAAAAGGTCGGTAATTTTCCACACTTCGGTCGCCGTATTTCTTGCTATCTGAATACGTATTTCTGAAGGCAATTTTGACATGATAATTGGTATGAGTAAACTACCGTATTGGCTCGAATTTACTCCTAATGCCTCGAGGCCTCTGACGTTCACGCTTATCTTGTCATAAACAAAGCGGAGTTGTGTTGACTTGTCGCCAGAACATGCAGGAATTTTTAACAATTCGTCCATATGTGCCGAAATGACTTGCTGGGGCTTCCCAAATCGTTGTGTCAACAGATCTACAGCAGCTTGGTAATTTTCGTCAGTCAACGATAATCCTTGAATCGCACGTAAAGCTGACCCTTCGAGCAGCGAGTACAAATAATTGAATTTATCAATTTTTGACAGCTCGGTATTTTTGTGCACGGCACTTTCATAACTGTCCCAAAACGAACGGAAACTGGTTAAATCTCCCTTAAACTTTGGTAGGACTAACTTTGGAAGCTTAGTTTTCGTAACATAATGGTGTTGACTTACTTGAGCGAGTTGATCAATATACGCCACTGTTGACGTTTCGAGATTGTTTACATTGTCATTGACAAGGCTTTCGTTTTGATTTTGCTGTTGCGTATTCGTTGACGGCTCAACATTAGAGACCTTAAGCAAACCGCGTTTTCGATACGACGACGACGTGATTACCGTGCGTGGAGACTGGGACGAGGTCGTCGTGTCATCGTCGCTGGGTCATTAAGCAAAACGAGAGCTTGACCACGACTACGCGGAATTTAGCGCCATTTTTAAAATGTCATTTCATGAGATTCGCGAGTTCGTCACCTTGTCTTATGCCTCTGGATTTATATCTGATGAGGAGTTCGCTGTGTTGCATGATGCATACCAATCGAGTAATCCTGAGTTTCCATATGACCAATATTCTCCATTCGACTTGGATAGCATGGATGAGGCCGAGTGCCGGGCAGAATTTAGAGTTGAGAAACGAGATCTTCATACGCTTGCTGAAGCTCTTGGCATTCCACCATATTTCACAACTCAGCAAAGGAGCCGTGTAGATGGGATGGAAGGCCTTTGTATGTTGCTAAAGAGGGTGGCATATCCATGTCGGTACAGTGATATGATTGCACGCTTTGCTCGTCCAGTACCGGTGTTGAGCATGGTTACAAACGAAGTCCTCAATTTTCTGTACGAGACTCATGGTCACCGATTAATGCAATGGAACGATGCAATTCTTAATCATCAAGCACTAGAAGATTATGCTGAAGCAATTTCTAACAGAGGAGCTGTTTTGAAAAATTGCTTTGGGTTTATAGACGGCACTGTGAGACCAATTTGTCGCCCTGGTTTAAACCAACGTATTGTATATAACGGTCACAAGCGAGTGCATGCACTGAAGTTTCAGTCAGTTGCTGTTCCAAATGGGCTCATTGCAAACCTGTATGGACCTGTGGGTATGGATTTTTAAATATATTTTATTGAAAAATTGATTTTTTATTGTACATTTTTTCATAGAAATTTGATCAATTTATTTTTATGTAAGTAAATAATGTAATGCTATCTTTTTGCTTATAGAGGGGAAAAAGCATGACTCAGGGATGTTGGCAGTTTCCGGACTTATGCAAGAACTGGAGATGAGAGCATTTTCAACAACCAGACAAGCTATGTGTCTCTATGGTGATCCTGCCTACCCATTGAGGGTCCACCTCCAGGCACCCTTCCGTGGAGCACAGATAACACAACAAATGAAGCTTTTTAATTCATCAATGAGTGCCACAAGGGTCTCTGTTGAATGGCTATTTGGAGATATTGTAAATTATTTTAAATTTATCGACTACAAAAAAAATCTGAAAGTTGGCCTAAGCTGTGTAGGCAAAATGTATATAGTATGTGCTTTGCTCCGTAATGCCCTTACCTGCTTGTATGGTAATCAAACTTCAAAATTCTTTGACCTTGAACCTCCAACACTACAACAATATTTCACTTAAAATAACTAATATCCTTTCAAAGTAACTTTTTTCCTTTCAACAAACTGTATATAATTTGAAAATACATGAACATGCTTGAATATGAAACTTTATTTATAAGCTGAATTTGTAACAGTTTAAAACCAACATGTAAGGGTAAAAGTAAAGTTACCCAATAAACTAATTAAAACATATAAAAAAGCTGTGAAATAATTTGAAAGTACAGGAACATGTTTGAATATGAAACTTGATTTACAAGATGAATCTGTTACATAACTACATGTAAGTGTAAAGGTAAAAATACCCAATAACTAACTTCAACATAAAAAAAGTTACTAAAAGCTCTGCCATACCACTATGGGGAAGATATTTCCTTTTGGCACTTTTGTTTTGAGGTGTTGGGGGTGGGTGGCTAAACACAGGAGGAGGCTTATCAAATAACAGTTTCATAGAAGGAGTTTGGGAAATAGAGATGAAACAGAAGGAGTGGTTAACAGAGCTCCTGCATAATTTACAAAAAGGTATATACCTGTATTATTATGGTAATGCATGATAAGCAAACTATAAAACAGTTACTTTTGCGGAAGTTGCTGCAAATATGATAGAATGGATTGTTGTTGCTGCATCATCATAAGATTCTGTTGTTGTTGTTGCTCTTGTTGGCGTGAATTATCTTGCTGTTGTTGTGCTAATAATTGTACCAGAGTAGCTTGAAAGTTATTTTGCTGTTCCATGCGCTTATTTAAGGCTTCCTCATTATGCTTTTTGGCATCACATTCAGTTTTCCTTAGGTCATAATCTAACTTTGCTCTTTCCTTCAAGAATTCTATTGCTTCATTTCCACTTCTCCTTTTTTTCACTGAATTTTTTTCAACTCCTTCATTATTTCTCTTTGTTGTGGCACCCACGGTTTCCATGGCCTTTCTTCGTATTTCTTCGGCAGTTTCCTTGTCCTCTTCCACTTTCCTTTTCTTTGACAAGTTGACTGGAACAGTCGATTCCATTTTTTCAATAATCTCCTCAAGTAATTGTGATTTTTCATCATCATCTGGACTTATCCCTGAAGCTCTTAGTTCATTTCCATTCTTTTTCTTGAACCATTTTATAAGCTTGTTTAATTTATCCCTCAGGTATCGTTGGGTTGATCTGAAAGTTGGGTGTTCAAGGGCATTTAGCTGATCAGCTATGTCATCCCACACTTTTCCTCGTTCAACACTGCTTTTCCTGTAGATGAATAAGTCACTAACAAGAACCTCCCTCAGGAACAAGATGTCGTGTTCATCAGACCAGGTTGTACTTCAAACAAACAAATAAGTTCTCTTAGTTAAAAATTATTAACATCCTGAACAATAATTTAGTTAGGTTTTTTGCAATTACACACAAGGTTCCCTGCATGAATTACAAATCACCTCTAAGCCACTGCAATGAATGTCATATACAATATAATTATAAAGACATGCACAAACAAACAGGGCAAAGTAAACAACAACACTCGTTCTACGCACTTTTAAAGACATTTTTACACCCTTTAACTATGTTTATAAAGAACTTTTCGTTGCAACTAAATCGTTTTAATCAGAATACGTTTATGATATCATATAAATATAAGCTTTGAATATAAACACATAAAAGGCATTTCCATTATTAAATATTAAGTTATTTAATATTCAAATTCAGCAAAAATTGCCGGACGTCAAACACCCGACAGCTGTTTCTTTTTTAAAGACCAATAAGTGGTTGTTTATATGAAGCTGGGCTTACTAGCTTTTCGAAAACCTTTCCTCGGTCGTAAAAGATTGTTTTTGATCGTTCTCTGTTGATCTTGCAGCTGTCGCAATGAAACGAATCAGCCATTAAACTGACTGAAATAAACAGCCCCAAAAATGATGACACTCACACTTCAATGCAAACTAACGACCGCTGTATATTAAAACTATAAATTAAAAAACTTACGATGAAGAAGAAGCTCCATTTGACTGATCAGCAGCAGCAGGGGCAGCAGCCATGATGGAAATACTAAGTTGCCACGAGAAGATATAAAAGCCTTCGAACCTTTTAACACCTTTTAGAACTAAAATACAAGCCAAAACCAGATTAAAAGATGTTTAGTAATTAAGATTACTTGAAATTATCCATCATCACACATAAAAAGCCTGAAATATACTTACGTTATCCCGACGACGTGAAACTGGCCAAAATGGAGTCGTAGTAGCGGGAACGACGACTTGATTTTTGAGACTGACATGCGCATTGCGTGCGTATCCGTGCATTCTACTTCCGGCAAGTCGTCGTCGTATCGAAAACGTGGTTTGCTTAAGCTCCCTACTGTCGTTGTTTGCAGGAGACTTCTTCGCTACGTCGTCGCTTGTTACTTTCGTTATATTCTTCTTCAAGTCCAGTACTCGTGAAATAATTTCTTCGGATTCTTCGACATTTTTCTCGATTTCTTTTAATTCGCAAACTTCGAGTATTTCGTTATCAAGTCGCTTTACCACCTCTAACTTTTCGTCTAAAAGGCCTTGTATTGTAGTCAGACGGTCACGATTTATTTGTTCTTCGTTCAAAAGTTCAGCCGCTTCGTATATGTACTTGGTAATCACTCCTCGGTGCGCTGAACGGATGGCTCGTTTTCTTTGTATCGCTTGAGTTGCTTCGGTCATCTTTCAATCCACAGTGAAAGTCGTGTAATTTCGTTGATCGTTTCTTCGGTTGGGCTCAAAATACAAGCCTCACGTTGGGCGCCATGTAATAAATACTAACTCCCGTGGATAATAATATAGTTTAATCACAATAACATAAAACAAAATGACTTTAAATTCATGACTCATTCGCTAGGCACTCGATTTCCCGCCTTCGTCTAGACTCAATAACACGTGTTCTACACTTCGATTACATGACGTTCTTCACACTCTCCCCCCACAGGGGGAGGCCCGAGTAATAACATATACGGTAATCATATGGCGCGTTTATAATGTCAAAATTCAATGTGACCATTTGAACGCCATACATCTAATTCAAACAACATTTACTTAAATTTTCCATTCTTGAATGGAAAATTTAAGTAAATGTTGTTCGACACGTTTGCCAAATCGAACTTCACGTTTGTATATTTGCGGCTGACTCATCTAGCGGTCGAGCGGTCATATTTCAAATCGAACTAACGAACGGGAAATGCGCGATCACCGTTGTCAAAAACATTGATGTTAACCTTCAATTTAGACGCTGTATTTTCATAATTCGTTACAGCATAATTTTATGTTTGTAAACCAATCTTCATTCACCATTTGCTGGTCCACATGCGTCGAATGCACTTACATATATTAATCCTTGATTACTCCTAGTAAAGTACTGAAGCCGTCGATTAAGGACGATACAGAAACATACAGCGATTGCGTTTGTTATCGAAATATGGGGTAATCGGGATTCTTGTGCAGGCTCTCAAATACTTTCGAATTTCGGCAGTTCATAAGCAAGCGAAAACAGCGGAGTCGATTTTAGTGTCAACTATTCGATAACTGGTTATTCCTGGTTATTCTTACCGTGAAAGCAGAGAAGCAATCTTTCTGTAGTTTGGGAAGACAGCGGAAGACAGCGTGCAAATCGAACATGCGCAGTTTTCCCTAGTTTCCCTAGTAAGTGCCCCCCCGTCCCCCCCCCCCCCCGGAAAGTGCGTCCAGACAAACTATACATAGCTCGGCAAAGAGACTGAGCACGAGTTACGCACAGGAAACCCAAGAAGTGTCAAGAATAGTGTGCTGCCTCCCTGAGGGGAGGCAGCAATTATATCATTGCCTCCTTAACAAACGTTCGTCTACCTCGTTCCCAGGGCCTTATCTCCGCCACTTTTAGCCCGCTTTTACACTACACACCAACAACATCAATTAATCTTAACACAAATTTATTATTCAAAATATGACACAACCAAAACAATGCAATACTATCATTTATAAACTGAAATGCCCTCTACAATTAATGAAAACTCCGACTTTTGGACAAGTGCCTAATATTCAGAAAGTTACTAAAAACCTACAAACGCCCTTTCCTCCAAACAACAAACAATCGTCACCTAGCTTATAAATGTTATTACTTATGAAGTTCGAGTTCCGGGCATCGTGTGATATAAAACTACTGTTGTCACCTCACAGGATAAATTGATGCCCATGTGATGAGATATTAGGTGAATAGTTCAACATCGACTGAGGCACACTATTCTTGACACCCCCCCTAAGGAAAACTGCGCATGTTCTATTTGCACGCTGTCTTCCGTTGTCTTCCCACAGCAGAGAAAGATTCACGGTAACAATAACCAGTTATTTATTTACTGGGAATCGAATAGTTGACACTAAAATCGACTCCGATGTTTTGTCTGTTTTGGTTTGCTTATGAACTGCCGAAATTCGACATTATTTGAGAGCCTGTGGATAAGAAACCCGATATTTCCATAACAAACGCTTCAGTAGTTTACTATCAAAGATTATGTAAATGCGTTCGACGCATGTGGACCAGTAAATGGTGAATGAACATTGGTTTATAAACATAAAATTATGCTGTAACGAATTATGAAAATACAGCGTCTAAATTGAAGGTTAACCTCAATGTTTTTGACAACGGTGATCCCGCGTTCCCGTTCGTTAGTTCAATTTGAAATATGACCGGTAGATAAGTTATAAGTTTAATAAATGTTGTTCGAATTAGATGTATGGCGTTCAAATGGTCACATTGAATTTTGACATTATAAACGCGCCATATGATATGTTATTTTAAAAACTAGGAGTTCTTATCACAAGTGAAATGCTGCCTCGCGACTGACACAGGAGCAGTGGATAACGAGCTTGCCCGTACAAGTGTTAAGCATTAGGCCAGCAGGCCCAGCAGAATGAATGCAGAATATAAACCACGTATAAAGGCGATCATATAGCTTAGGCTTTGCAATATTCAAATAACATACGGTAGTCATATGGCGCGTTTATATAATGTCAAAATTCAATGTGATTATTTGAACATCTAATTCGAACAACATTTACTTGAAACGAGCAAGCCTCGCGACTATAAATTTTCCATTCAAGCGACACGTTTGCCAAATCGAACTGCACGTTTGTAATATATTTGCGGCTGACTTATCTAGCGGTCATATTTCAAATCGAACTAACGAACGGGAATGCGGGATCACCGTTGTCAAAAACATTGAGGTTCAATTATTGAGACGCTGTATTCTCATAATTCGTTACAGCATAATTTTATGTTTATAAACCAATCTTCATTCACCATTTATTGGTGCACATGCGTCGAATACATTTACATAATCCTTCATTACTCCAACTTAGTAAAGTACGTTTGTTATCGAAATGTATCGGGTAATCGGGATTCTTGTCCACAGGCTCTCAAATACTTTCGAATTTTGGCAGTTCATAAGTAAGCGAAAACAGACAAAACAGCGGAGTCGATTATTGTCAACTACTCGATTCCCAGTAAATAAATAACTCGTTATTACTAGTTATTCTTACCGTGAAAGCAGACAACCACTAATCGTTCTGTATTTTAATGCTGAACACTACTACAGCCAACCTCGTATCCACTGCTTTTGTGTCAGTCGCTACGCAGCATTTCACTTCTGATAAGAACTCCTAGTTACATGAATATAACATACGGCAGAACGTTCTCGACGCATATTTTTGACACACACAATACTTATTAGCCTATTCAACTATCGTCAAGTCTATACTATACGGTTCGTCACGACCGGTACGGATCGACACACTATATTTACGGATGGAGAACTAGCTTACCATCCGATACGACTCGTACGGATCGACAACTTTTTTGAGGGCTACCTTAGTGACACACGATACTTATTATATTCACGGATGGAGAAATGTAGCATACGGTTCGTCACAACCCGTACACTGTAAATTCAAAAGAGTCGTTTTGACCCCAAGGAGTCATTTCAGCACATTTCCTCGAAGGGTCATTTTGACCCTTCAAGGAGTGGTTTTGACTCTAAGGGTTGTTTTGACCCCAACATGGGGTCAAAATGACACTTTAGAGGACTCCATGAACTCTTTCTAGGAGTTATAGGACTCCTGGAGGAGTCGATGGACTCTTTGTTAGAGTCATAGCACTCTTTGTTGGAGTCACAGCACTCTTTGTTGGAGTCCGAGGACTCTTTGTTAGAGTCATAGCACTCTTTGTTGGAGTTATTATGCTCTTTCTTGGAGTCATTGTAGTTTTTCTTGATTTGTGGATAAGTTGAGGTAAAAATTGGTGATTAAATATATAAAAATATTTGAATAATTATGAACTATTCTGTATTCTGTTTTAGTAATGCATGAAAAACAACTGAATAGCTGATTTCACTAATATCATAAATGAAATTGAATGCATCATTGTCTTTATATATGGTTGTCTACACACCAAATCTGTCTAACAATACACCAATATGGTCTAAAATAATGCTGAAATCCTCAGGCTCCGCCAAGCTGACAACTCTGAACATGGTATCAAAATGCCGACCGGTACTTTATTCCACGTAGCACGTGATCAGAGTGACACGTGATGTTATGGCGCAATATTTCGTATTCGTCGCTTCGCGATTTTACATGTTTTGCGTGCGAAGAGGAGCTCGTATCTTTATAACTTTATTTGACGTATGAAACCTATCTAGAAGCGAGATTAAATACGTATTGATCCACTGGACTTCTACCAACTAGACGACTATCCTTGCTAAAGATTTTGTTCGCGATTATGCTCGTTAATCCGAAGAAAGAAGGCATGCAGTTGATCACTGTTGTTTTCACAAAGCAGTTGTCAAACGGTCAAACCGCCTAAAGGTGGCTGGAAAGCGTATCTGGGGCGCGTGATTGCTGCGACTGGTGAGTTGTATATAATTTGTTAATGACTTTGGTGATAATCTACTGCTCTCTTAATGTTTAATAATACTTAAATCTGTGTTTCATAATTGCGAATCACCATTAATTTTGGACGCCATTGACATTATTCGTCGAGTGAGTCGCTGTTGAAACATTTATATTGATCAGCTTTCGTCAATTGCTCATAAGACCTTTGGAAGTTTGCTGAAAAAGGTCTTATGAGCCAGTTTAATAAGCCCCTGAAGGCTGAAGTAAAATGCACCAATATTACTGTACTAGAACTGTTTATTATATTAAATCTTGCTCTTCATCAAAGCAATTAAACTGATTTAATTCTAAGAGAAACTGGTTGCTGGTTGGCACTTAGTTATGACAATGTTGAAGTTATAGTGAAGGAACACTTTGAGTGTGAAGATGCAACTGAGATGGGTTGTGAAAAATATAACTTCAAGGCCTAACAGTTTAGTAGCTGGAATTTAAGCCACAGCTCTTGGGATTATGGAGTCCTATGACAGGAGCTTGGCAACACGTTCGGTATTATATGATGGTGGTATTATGCCATTATGAAGTGAATGGATATTTTACTGAGAATATTTGGCATTTACACCACATTAATTGGATGACATACAGGTATTAAAGTTATAGTGAAGGAAAATTATAAGTGTGATATACATTATAAACCGACTGGAACCAGTTAAGAAAAATGCAACTACAAGACTAGCCTGTGTCACATCCCTGACTCGTCTTGGTACGAGTAAGTACGAGTACTTACTAACTAGGCTTCCTTATGGCCCTTCTACACGATACAATTCATCGTATACGATTGTCATTCTGGCATACATTGTTGTATACGATTGTCGTACTGGTGTATGTAATTGTTTGCACACAACATAATTCTTGTTTCTGATTCGATGGTGAATGTTGACATGCGTGTACAGTTTGATCACATACACCAAGATGACAATCATATACGACAAATCGTACCGTGTACAGATGGTCCTTTAAGTACTTTAGTCTAATATAGTTATGCATTCCTGTTTAAAACCATCAGGAGCCACCTTAATTGAGTGTAAATGCCAAATATTCTCAGTAATAAATCCATTCACTTCATTCGTGGCATTTCCACCATGGTCGTACAGGTATATACTGAACTTGTAGCCAATCTCCCGTAGTTCAGGCGGTTAGTGTGCTGGTATACTGTATATTGCCAGGGTCGCAGGGTTCAATTCCCAGTATTATCTAGTTTGAATTAGTTGAGGAAATATTGAAATAATATGTATTTCCCCCTGTACCGTAATTTAGAGAGTGAGATTTTACATTATATCTGTCAAGTTTTTGCATGGCATATTGAAGTGATATGTAGTTTCTTGTGACCGACACAATGTGCTATTTGCACATAGAAATCTATTACCGGTACTGTAATTGATGAAGACTTCCAATTTATTGTCAGCCTTATTTGGAAATATATTCTGTCCCAGTTATCAGTCACAGGGAAAAGCAAGGAAGGCCATCCTGCTCTGGACTGTGTGAAGGTCAAACTAATAATTGGTCAGAAATTGGCTATACGGTAATTAAAAAATTGAAATTGGTTATAATTACATTACAGCAAAAGATTGATTCACTAAGCAGAAAATGCAATCAGATTATAATAAATATTAGTGCCCACCATAAAACATGGATAAAAGCCAGGATATACAGTAATGTATGAAAAATGTACGAAAGGGTTCTCAATTAATGCTCAGAGTGCCGATAACTTACTTTAGAACTTTCCTTGGAAAAAATATGTGTTGTTATACATGTGTTTAAATTTTAACAATAAGAGACCTATTATGCCTCTCTCAAAAAGTCCCCTCAAGTCTTTAATAATACCAGGTTTTTGTTGTAATCTAAATTTAGTAACACCAAAGCCATTGGATAATTATCATTCAATGGCATCAAGACAACAAACTTAAACTAGTGGTCTGTCACCAATGCTAATTGGCTATGCTACTATAGGTCTATTTGTGATAGACCAGTTTTGAAAATCAAAACAATGCAGAAACTTTGCAGTTTGTCTTTATTTTCATATTTTAAGTTTGACTGACTAGTTTGTTGATACAAAAACAATTAACTTGTGATGAGCGTTAGACAACTTGGCTTGCATAGAACACTTGTGCCTTGTTGTGTAATTGTTAAATTGACTGGTACCGTATGTACAGTATATCTGCCTAATTTATCACTATGGTTCTGGATTATAGGTCAATGTTATAGGTCAAGTGAGGGGTTGATTCTGCATTCTCATCTCTATTACTTCTCTTTCATTATTTCCTTTCAAATAAAAAAGTAATTAACAAAAGCAAGTATTTAGAGCTACAGTACTGTACCTCTTCACTTGAATTTTTTAAAAATACCTCTAGAAATATCTCTTTTATACCTGTAGGACTATATCCCTCTTATTAATATTTTAAAATTTATATATTTATTTATTTTCAGCTCATGTCCTGAAGCACTTCTATAAAGCAACAGAATACACCAATGAGGCAACAATGGCATTATGGCACAAACATGGAGAAATGAAAGGCGTGCAATTGGTAGGAAGATAAAGGATGAAAACAGTTAAAACATTTTATTGAAACAAAACATTGATATTTGATAATATAACTGAAAATTTCATGTTTTTATAATGTTAATTGAATTTTTAGTGAAAATTGACGCTACGTTTAGTTATTTCTTGCAAAACTCTTCCAAAGTCTTTGACACATTGACTCATGCCTTCATTAGATCTATACATGTAATTCCTCTTATGAATTAGTACAGAGTAACTAGGTCCACAGCTTAGCAGGAAATAAATAAATGTAGTGTTTCAACCGAATATCGTTACTTAGTTTTAAATGGGCTTTTAGTGAAATATGTGTGAGTTCCTAAAACAAGATGTTAATCTGGGCATGATAATATCATGTTTACCTTGATTAGGAACGATAATGTACTATTGAGAAATATGCTTAAGTAGATTTTAAAACCTGCCAGTATAGTATGTTGTTGACATATTTAGTTAATAAATTATTGAAAATATTGACATATTTAGTTAATAAACTATTTTACACAATCTCTATTTTTGTTTCTGTGTATATGCAATATGCATGTATCATTCAAATTACAGGAATCATTCAAATAACATTGTTAATTTGCACAACTTGTTATAGAGTAGAATGAACTTCATAAAGGATACCAATGACTCTTCAAAGGAGTAGAAATGACCCAAAAAGGATAAAATTGACTCCTTAAAAGGTGTCGTCTGACCCTACATAAGTGTAGAAATGACCAAAAAGAAGGGTCAAAATGACTCCTTCGAAGGTGCCGTCTGACCCTACATAAGAGTAGAAGTGACCCAAAAGAAGGGTCAAAATGACTCCTTCAAAGGTGTTGTCTGACCCTACATAAGAGTAAAAATGACCCAAAAGAAGAGTTAAAATGACTCCTTTAAAGGTGTCATCTGACCCTACATAAGAGTAGAAATGACCCCAAAGAAGAGTTAAAATGACTCCTTTAAAGGTGTCGTCTGACCCTACATAAGAGTAGAAAGGACTCCTTCAAAGGTGTCAAAATGACTCCTTCAAAGGTGTCAAAATGACTCCTTCAAAGGTGTCAAAATGACTCCTTCAAAGGTGTCAAAATGACTCTTGTAAAGGGTAGAAATGACTCTTTAAAGGAGTAGGCCAAAAAAGAGTCAAAATGACTCCTTCGAGGTGTCGTCCTGGGGTCAAAAAAATGACTCCTTCAAAGTCCTGAGTCAAAATGACTCTTTTGAATTTACAGTGTACGGATCGACACACTATATTTACGGATGGAGAATTAGCTTACCATCCGATACGACTCGTACGGATCGACAACTTATTTGAGGGCTACCTTTCATAGCTACACACGATACTTATTATATTCACGGATGGAGAAATGTAGTATACGGTTCGTCACGACCCGTACGGATCGACTCACTATATTTACGGATGGAGAATTAGCTTACCATCCGATACGACTCGTACGGATCGACAACTTTTTTGAGGGCTACCTTAGCTACACACGATACTTATTATATTCTCGGATGGAGAAATGTCGTCACGACCCGTACGGATCGACACACTATATTTACGGATGCAGAATTACCTTACCATCCGATACGACTCATACGGATCGACAACTTTTTTGAGGGCTACCTTAGCTACACACGATACTTATTATATTCTCGGATGGAGAAATGTAGTATACGGTTCGTCACGACCCGTACGGATCGACACACTATATTTACGGATGCAGAATTACCTTACCATCCGATACGACTCATACGGATCGACAACTTTTTTGAGGGCTACCTTAGTGACACACGATACTTATTATATTCACGACCCGTACGGATCGACACACCATATTTACGGATGGAGAATTATCTTACCATCCGATACGACTCGTACGGATCGACAACTTTTTTGAGGGCTACCTTAGCTACACACGATACTTATTATATTCTCGGATGGAGAGATGTAGTATACGGTTCGTCACGACCCGTACGGATCGACACACTATATTTACGGATGCAGAATTACCTTACCATCCGATACGACTCGTACGGATCGACAACTTTTTTGAGGGCTACCTTAGTGACACACGATACTTATTATATTCACGGATGGAGAAATGTAGTATACGGTTCGTCACGACCCGTACGGATCGACACACTATATTTACGGATGGAGAATTAGCTTACCATCCGATACGACTCGTACGGATCGACAACGTTTTTGAGGGCTAGCTTAACTACACACGATACTTATTATATTCACGGATGGAGAAATGTAGTATACGGTTCGTCACGACCCGTACGGATCGACACAGTATATTTACGGATGGAGAATTAGCTTACCATCCGATACGACTCGTACGGATCGACAACTTTTTTGAGGGCTACCTTATTTGAGGGCTACCTTAGCTACACACGATACTTATTATATTCACGGATGGAGAAATCTAGTATACGGTTCGTCACGACCCGTACGGATCGACACAGTATATTTACGGATGGAGAATTACCTTACCATCCGATACGACTCGTACGGATCGACAACTTATTTGAGGGCTACCTTAGCTGCACACGATACTTATTATATTCACGGATGGAGAAATGTAGTATACGGGTCGTCACGACCCGTACGGATCGACACACTATATTTACGGATGGTGAAATATACCATACAGTCCGCTACGGCTCGTACGGATCGATACTCTGTTTTTACGAGTCGTAATGACTAAACGACTTGTCCGATCGTAACCAAAATTTCACGAAACTAACGATCCGTATGCTTGCTACAGTATTGGACAACCATCGAATTTGAAGGTGAAATACAACTAATCGTGGCATTCTATAGAATAATTGTACTGTATCATAAACTTTGTCCAATGATTTGATTAAAGAAACATTTTTAATAACTCATATGTGTATTTTGTCATGTATTTTGATTCTATATGATAAACCTTCTAAACCATTGCTGGTTAATATTAAAACTTTAATCTATTTCTTAGCCATACTGATCAACCAGGCCAAATCCATAATTTTTTCCCTTATATCTTAAACAGGTTTAGGCACAAAACAATTAATTTCATATAATAAAAAATAGCATATATTTTTCTCCAGTAATTTTTCCAGTAATAGCTTTCCTTGTTTCTTAACTAATATTGATTTACATAATGCAGATGTTTGGATTTTGTTTCATATTTTAATCCTTGAAATTACAAGCTGCATGGTAATGCCTATTAAATAAGTTCCCTTTTTGAACCTCTTCTAGTAAAGGAAACCACCCGTGTACTGTGTACATGAAAATAATTACATGAATCAATTCATTCTATACTGTACAGCAGCAACATGTATAATCTATTCACATAACATTCATCCTCAAACTGTAATGCAAGTAGAATACAGTTTGCCAGCAGCACAATTCATTAATAATATTGGGCCATCAACCTGTCAACATTGTTTACAGAGCTTGATGATAACCATGTGCTTGACTGAAAACCATGTTTATGGCTTGATCAAGATCATCACCAAGTACTTATAGTATGTATGGTCAGAATGTGCCATCGGCATCTTGGGAAGGAAACCATATAGGATCTGGGCGCTTTCTCGATATATGAACAACCAAAATACAAACCAATCCCTAATCCTAATGCTATATTGATGAGCAATTTTATATTTTGGTTGCTCATATATCAAGAAAGGGCCAGGATCTGTCTGAATCAGAGAGAAGCAGTGCAGTAACCCTATCCTCTTCAACCATCAGCATGGGACGGATGGATAAAGATGGATAAAGGTTTAAACTGCATGGTGTAATAAGTCATAACAGGAGGCCATGTTGTGTAAACATGCTGTCTTTAATTATGCCACATAATTATCATATATTACACATGGCTCCTCTAAATCAAACAAAGCTTTCTTGATTTTTAATTTATTTGTCTTGATATTCCTGGTGTGCCTGGTATAACACTATTCACTCACAGAAAATTAGGTGAATGATTTAAATATTAAATCATCCTGGTATTCAAAGGGTACCAGAATGTGTTTATTATTTCTGAGTTATGTTTTCTAATTTTGGCATACATTATTTGTTTACAGCTAAATAAACGCCATAATGTTAAACATTCAAATATATTTCACAAATACGATCACAAAAATCGAAATATCTATTTCAAAGACTTACCACAAATGTTGAAATTAGTGCTGCCTCTTTTCCGGCAGTTTACAACCTCAAAAACATTTTATAGTTTTCAGATTGTGTGTTAGAACGACTTTCGCTTTATATCAAAATGTTGTCATCTTGGTTTGCTACCATCGAAATGTGAACTCGCAAATTCCGTTTTTCCATACGTTTTTGGGCTAAACAACTAAAAATTGCTCTCCGAAGGCTTCCCTTTTTTCCCTTTTTTGGGCTAAACAACTAAAAATTGCTCTCCGAAGGCTTTTCTTCTCGTGATACAAAAATCAGTATGATCCGAAAAGAGAAAAAGCCTTTATATCGAAAACTATAATTCCGCTACAGTAAACACAGTCTAGATGTAGCCTCCTTCGCGGGCATCACCGCGCGCCCCACTTAACCGCTTTAGTTATTGGATATTTATCGTTTGTGGAAGTGAGAATAAGAGGATGAATCATGTATTGGCCTGTATTCCATAAGCCAGGTCTCTGGTAAAGTAATTAGTTTACGACACAATCGATGTTCATATTTGTTCATATTGGGAAAAAGTGAAAAACATCTCACTAGTACTGAGTCTCTCATGATTAACAGTAGACAAACTAGCGGGAAAATTTTCCACATATAGTGGAATATTTTGTCACGTGGTTCAGCCTTTGCCAGGGCCTTCGCTCGCCTCGCCCGCCATCTTGCCTAGCACCGCGAAGGCCCTGGGGACGAGGTTGAATGTGCGGTTCTCTGGTCAAATTCGCGGTTCTCTGGTCCTGGCACGTTTTCCTGAAATCGACGATAGTTTGAACGACGTACAATGTTCTTTGAACGATTTGAGTCTGGAAAATTGGTGTTTAATGTCATTCTGTCCACGTTGTCGTTTTAGTTAACATTATACAATTTTACACCATCTTTTAGTTTGAAGTTTGTTTATACTTAAATATATATGCATAATTGAGTGATTTACTGATTTGGCTTTTGAGCTTGAAGCTCCAATTGTTTTTTTATTTTTGCTATACAAGCCGTCTTATTTATTAGTTGTTTATATATTAACCTGCAAACTACCGAATTCTAGTCAATGTGAGCGTCTAGTCAAGACCTCGCTGATTTCTGAGTTTGAAAACTCATTGGAACGGCCATTATAAATTGTTACCTGTGTGTTAATTTTTGTGGCACTTGTTATTATCTTGGATATTAATTTTTATCATTTTAGATATTAATTATTTGTTTATTATCTTGGATATTAATGTATCCCTCGAGTCTGACCCAGTCCATCACTGAATTTGGTCGCCATGCTGGATACGTTATTAGGCCGTAGGATGAGCATCGAAAAGACGTAATTCCGTTACACCCCTCGTGGAACTAAGTAATTTTTGCTTAAATCAAAAGATAAGAACTTATTTTATCAGAATCCACTGCTCCCCAAGCGATAAAGTTGCACAAATTGAAATAAAAACCCTCCGAAGTTCGGTTTGTTCGCCTTTCAAATTCTACGTTGACCCGCCATTTCGTGTTGCTATGCCACAAGTACTTTAGTGTGATTGGCCAGTTGAGAACCGTCAGCCAATAAGAAAGCGCAAAAGACCGGAAGTTGCTTCGCGAGGTAAACACACGCGATGAAACATGGAAGTGTTGCAAGGAAGCACTGGAATAAATAATATTACGGTCAGTTTTTTACAGTTTATTATGTTTAATAGCCTCAGGAATATTTAAGAATAGTCTAGTCGTCTGACAAACCGATTGGATTCTTACAATCTTGAGCATAGCATCCACAAACAGGGTGCATCGCTGGTTACTTTTGTAGCAACTTTATACAAGCTGCGCTGTGGTATTTCTTCGTACATCCACATAGATGGTAGAGTTAACGTACCAGGCAGGGGGCAATTGCCAAATGTTCCCCAAACGTTTGAAAAATGAAAATTTCGCTCACTTTTTGAAAGAAATTCGTGGTAATATTAATTGCTGTTAAATATTCATGAAACATTTATATTTAGAACTGTTTTAATATTAAAGTAATTTGTTTTAACTGCCCAGTTAAAAATTATACTAAGGATAATATATTATGTTAATAATCACATACAATAGATTAAGTACCGGTACTCAAGGTATTGTGTATGATATGGGAACTGTATGGCTTCATTATTACAAAACTTGCTCAATGGGAAATATGGAATTTCCCCAAAGATTATACAGATCAAGGAGAAAAACATTCTATGATGATGTTCAACAGTTCACGGGTGATTGGGTGGGCTGGTTTTGTTTGAGAAATTGACCCAAAGGTACATCTGTTAATATATCCATGGATAAGTATGATTTTGTCATATAAACAGGACCTGTCAGCTATTACAATGGAAGATGATGAAGATGAAACACATGAACTTTTCCCTCTGCAAGACAACCTATTGCAACAATTGGTTCACAGTGCCCTGCACATCAAAAACAAATTAGAAAACACCCAAGAACTTCTTGGGTGTTGATGCCATGTTAACCAAAATCATTCCTCACTACTACTATACTACTTGGTGGCACTGATGTTTTAGATTCTGATCAGCAGTCATCATCAGGTACAGATACGTTGCACAATTAAACTTGTAATATAGCTCAGGATATAATATTTTCAGCTTCAGAAAGGAAACTGCCACCAAAACATATAGGTCATGGTCTCAATACTGCCATTAGCAAAAGTAAATGGCGATATGAACACATCCAATTCAGATTTGCATGATATTTTGACAGGTGATATTGAAATTCTGGTAACAATTGACATGTTTATTGATTAATGGTCATGGCCTTATTCAATACCTTATTAAACTGCATAATAGCAAAATATTTGAGGACTATGCAAAAATATTCTTCAAGACAGTTACTCACCACATTGATGCAAATGTTAAGTGGGTTGATGTACTTTTTGATACATGTCCAGCAATCAACAAAAATAGCGACTAGCTAGGACTAGACAAAGCACAAATAAGAGACCTATGATCAAGATGATTTACCACTGCCACAAGTCTGGGAAAACGTGAAATAAAGCATACCTTGTGTCTTGGTCGTGAGTTGTGTCCTTGAATCCATCACTTGTGACTTAGGCACATTCAACACGTTCAGGCAGCACAGTGCATTCGAAATGCAACCATGAACAAGCTGACACACATATTGTAACAGCTACAATAAGCTTTTAGTAGTGTGTAGGGACACAGATGTGTTATTGCTTTTAGTTCATTTCATAGGACAAAATCAAGATGTGGAAACATGGGTGCTTGGTGGAACTGCTACGAAAAGAAAGTGTTATCCAGTGCACACTATTGCTCAACTTTTCCAGCAGATGATAAGTAATCTTCTGGGATTTCATGCACTAGTGGTAAGCTGTAGTGTCGCTTCCTATTGGCAAGAAAAAATCTGGCTACAGCCGCGGCAAATAGAAGTTGGACAACAGACTGTTGGCTTAGAGTGAAACTGGTGGGTGGCAAGTATCTAAGGGAAGCCTTGACGTAAAATGGTTAACTCTACCATCTATGCCAGTATCCTGCAACGATTTGGTTTCATGTGGATGTACGAAGAAATACCACAGCGCAGCAATTGTATAAAGTTGCTAAAGTAACCAGTGATGCACCCTGTTTGTGGATGCTATGCTCAAGATTGTAAGAATCCAATCGGTTTGTCAGAAGACTAGACTGTTCTTAAATATTCCTGAGACTATTAAACATAATAAAGTGTAAAAAATTCACCGTAATATTTATTTATTCCAGTGCTTTCCTTGCAACACTTCCACGTTTCATCGCGTTTGTTTACCTTGCCAAGCAACATCCGGTCTTTTGCGCTTGCTTATTGGCTGACGGTTCTCAACTGGCCAATCACACTAAAGCACTTGTGGCATAGCAACACGTAATGGCGGATTACGTAGAATTTGAAAGGCGAACACAGCGAACTTCGGAGGGTTTTTATTTCAATATGTGCAACTTTATCGCTTGGGGAGCAGTGGATTCTGATAAAATAAGTTCTTATCTTTTGATTTAAGCAAAAATTACTTAGTTCCACGAGGGGTGCAACGGAATCTGTTTTATAAGCATATTTTCGATTCTCATCCTACGGCCTATATCTGGCAGAGGCTTATTTTCTTTCTCTCTTCCCGTCATTCCCTGCGCGCGTCTGATTTACCTCCCGTTACGCCTTTTCTAATAAAATATATAAGCCTCTGAGGAGGAGAGAGTGACTAGGCTCTCGGCAACGGCTTCCGCAGCTCAGTGGTCAGAGCACTGCACTAGCAATCACAGGGTCGCGGGTTCAATTCCTACCGGAAGGCCGCTAAGTTGCATTTTTCGCAACTGGTCCCGGTTTGGTCTTAAAATGTATGTATTCCAACACTCGAAATTTTCCTTCACCATAAATCCTTTCTCTCTCTCTCTCTCTCTCTCTCTCTCTCTCTCTCTCTCTCTCTCTCTCTCTCTCTCTCTCTCTCTCTCTCTCTCTCTCTCTATCTCTCTATCTCTCTATCTCTCTATCTCTCTATCTCTCTATATCTCTATCTCTCTATCTCTCTATCTCTCTATCTCTCTATCTCTCTATCTCTCTATCTCTCTATCTCTCTATCTCTCTATCTCTCTATCTCTCTATCTCTCTAGACAGTATATCTCTGTCTTACCGAGAAGGTCTCGATTATTCGCGCTCTCCAATATTTCGAAATTCTATTTCGATTGTAAGACTGAGTCATGAATAGTTCGAACGACAACGGTTCGCTTGCCTACGACAATGTTACCAACTATTTCTTATGGTCAGAAGATGTCTATTCGTTGAGAAAATTGGTTGCAGAGATTTTGGACGACGATCTGATTGCTGTATCTGTTGTGAACGAAGACAAGCACCACAAGATGCACTCATTTAAAACATCCGATTGCACTGTGAAACTCTACTCTACCACAAAGAAAATCGTCATTCAAGGTTCTGGCAGTGAAGACCTTAGTAAAGCGCTTTCGGCATACATGGAAGAAAGGATTTCAGATGTTAATGCCGTAGTTCGCGTGGAAGAAGATACATCCTCAAGCGACGACGCCATTCAAGCGAATCGTGCTGATGTTGATGAAGGTCAGTTAGATCAAAGTTCTATTTCTGCAAGCGAGACAAATGATCTTGCTGCAAGCCAGGGAAACGATATCGAAATACCATATAATTGTGAATGCGCTAAGTTAAAAGAAGCTCTCACGAATATCCAAAAAGAAATAAAGAAGATCAAACACGATATCTGTTCGATCTCAATAAACAATGACTCAAGTCAGACGCAAAATTTGAATAACAAATTGCACACAGAAAACAATGGCCTACGAAATCAGGTGAAAGATCTTCAGTTAATTATCGAAGAGTTGCGAAATAACAATGCAATACTCGGCCAAGAAAAAGCAAGCCTCGTAACCTGTCTGAGGATAATGCATGAATCGCCTGTATTATCCCCACAAGTAGAGAATTGTGTTGCGGCGAAACCATCGAATGCGAAGCCGGAAACAATAGATCTAGAATCCGATTCGCCACAAGATCGATCGGTTGTGCATGGAAATAAAAACCAGCAGAAGCAAGGCAACAAAACTAAAAACAAGAAAAACCAAAACAAATCGACTCAAAACAGCCAATCCAAGGCTGATAATTCGCAGATGACCAATAACCAAGCCAAAAAAAGATCTGTTGTAATTTTAGGCGATTCCATCTTAAAGGGTCTTAAGTGGTGGCAGATGTCACGCGATGATACTCAAGTGAGCTTGAAACACTTTCCCGGTTCAACAGTGACGGACATGGAATCTTATGTTCTTCCAACCCTGCGCAATGATCCGGATGAGGTGATTTTGCACATTGGCACTAACGATCTGCAGCATCATACTCCTAACCAAGTTGCAGAAAGCATCGTCAACCTTGCAGATCATGTCTGTCAAAATTCATCTGCGCAAGTCACTGTTTCATCCCTTGTCCAAAGAACGGATGACCCATCTCTAGTCAACAAGGTAACCGAAACAAACAAAATCTTGAAACGATTTACTACAAATCGTGCTTGGGGTTATGTAGATAACAGCAGGATAGGCAACTCGATGCTGAATAAGAGCGGCCTACACTTGAATGAAGCAGGTGCATCCGCCTTGGCAAAGAATATGATGCGCCATATTTATAATCATAATTGACTAAGCGAATTTGACAATTTAGTAATTTCTAATGGACAAAATTGTGGTAACAAGTCATTTACATATCCAAAAGTCAGAGGCTTTAAACTAGCTAGTTTGAATATAGCTAGTCTTATGCTACATATCGATGAGTTGAGAGCTCTTCTGATTGACCAATATTTTGATATCATTGCTTTAAATGAAACAAGACTTGATACCACAATTACAGATAATTTAGTCCACATTGATGGTTATTCTATTGTGAGAAACGATCGCAATCGCAATGGGGGAGGTGTGTGCCTTTACCTCAGATCAAGTTTAAATCATCGTATAAGAGAAGATTTGAATTTTGAAAAATTTGAAATTGTGTGCGTTGACATCATGAAGCCCAACAGTAAAGCATTTACTGTAACGGCAGCATATAGACCTCCAAATTGCATCGATGGTTTCTTTCAGAACCTAGAAAATATTTTTCTTACCCTTGATATGGAGTCAAAAGAGCACATACTTCTTGGCGATTTAAATTGTAATTATTTAGCGGAAAGCGATTCTCAGTTAATGCAATTGAAACAACTGAGTACAGTCTATCAATTGGAACAGTTGATTAATGAACCGACAAGGATAACTTTAACTTCCAGTACACTTATTGATGTTATTCTAACAAACGAGCCCTCTAGAATTGTATCATCAGGAGTACTACATCTCGGCATAAGTGATCATAGTTTGGTTTATGCTGTGCGAAAATTTTCTATTCCATCTAAAAACACGCACAAATATGTAACAACTCGCACATTTAAAAACTTTAATGCCGATGCATTCCGAAATGACATGAGGGCAGTTTCTTGGGATGTCATTAATAATTGCGATACACCAGATGAAATGATAGAAATCTGGCATAATCTATTTACAGCTGTAGCTAATGATCACGCTCCTATAAGATCTAGAAGGGTGAGAAATAAGAAATCACCCTGGCTTACAGTTGAATTAAGGAAACTAATTACAAATCGTGATAGACGAACAAAACATATAGGTCATGGTCTCAATACTGCCATTAGCAAAAGTAAATGGCGATATGAACACATCCAATTCAGATTTGCATGATATTTTGACAGGTGATATTGAAATTCTGGTAACAATTGACATGTTTATTGATTAATGGTCATGGCCTTATTCAATACCTTATTAAACTGCATAATAGCAAAATATTTGAGGACTATGCAAAAATATTCTTCAAGACAGTTACTCACCACATTGATGCAAATGTTAAGTGGGTTGATGTACTTTTTGATACATGTCCAGCAATCAACAAAAATAGCGACTAGCTAGGACTAGACAAAGCACAAATAAGAGACCTATGATCAAGATGATTTACCACTGCCACAAGTCTGGGAAAACGTGAAATAAAGCATACCTTGTGTCTTGGTTGTGAGTTGTGTCCTTGAATCCATCACTTGTGACTTAGGCACATTCAACACGTTCAGGCAGCACAGTGCATTCGAAATGCAACCATGAACAAGCTGACACACATATTGTAACAGCTACAATAAGCTTTTAGTAGTGTGTAGGGACACAGATGTGTTATTGCTTTTAGTTCATTTCATAGGACAAAATCAAGATGTGGAAACATGGGTGCTTGGTGGAACTGCTACGAAAAGAAAGTGTTATCCAGTGCACACTATTGCTCAACTTTTCCAGCAGATGATAAGTAATCTTCTGGGATTTCATGCACTAGTGGTAAGCTGTAGTGTCGCTTCCTATTGGCAAGAAAAAATCTGGCTACAGCCGCGGCAAATAGAAGTTGGACAACAGACTGTTGGCTTAGAGTGAAACTGGTGGGTGGCAAGTATCTAAGGGAAGCCTTGACGTAAAATGGTTAACTCTACCATCTATGCCAGTATCCTGCAACGATTTGGTTTCATGTGGATGTACGAAGAAATACCACAGCGCAGCAATTGTATAAAGTTGCTAAAGTAACCAGTGATGCACCCTGTTTGTGGATGCTATGCTCAAGATTGTAAGAATCCAATCGGTTTGTCAGAAGACTAGACTGTTCTTAAATATTCCTGAGACTATTAAACATAATAAAGTGTAAAAAATTCACCGTAATATTTATTTATTCCAGTGCTTTCCTTGCAACACTTCCACGTTTCATCGCGTTTGTTTACCTTGCCAAGCAACATCCGGTCTTTTGCGCTTGCTTATTGGCTGACGGTTCTCAACTGGCCAATCACACTAAAGCACTTGTGGCATAGCAACACGTAATGGCGGATTACGTAGAATTTGAAAGGCGAACACAGCGAACTTCGGAGGGTTTTTATTTCAATATGTGCAACTTTATCGCTTGGGGAGCAGTGGATTCTGATAAAATAAGTTCTTATCTTTTGATTTAAGCAAAAATTACTTAGTTCCACGAGGGGTGCAACGGAATCTGTTTTATAAGCATATTTTCGATTCTCATCCTACGGCCTATATCTGGCAGAGGCTTATTTTCTTTCTCTCTTCCCGTCATTCCCTGCGCGCGTCTGATTTACCTCCCGTTACGCCTTTTCTAATAAAATATATAAGCCTCTGAGGAGGAGAGAGTAACTAGGCTCTCGGCAACGGCTTCCGCAGCTCAGTGGTCAGAGCACTGCACTAGCAATCACAGGGTCGCGGGTTCAATTCCTACCGGAAGGCCGCTAAGTTGCATTTTTCGCAACTGGTCCCGGTTTGGTCTTAAAATGTATGTATTCCAACACTCGAAATTTTCCTTCACCATAAATCCTTTCTCTCTCTCTCTCTCTCTCTCTCTCTCTCTCTCTCTCTCTCTCTCTCTCTCTCTCTCTCTCTCTCTCTCTATCTCTCTATCTCTCTATCTCTCTATCTCTCTATCTCTCTATCTCTCTATCTCTCTATCTCTCTATCTCTCTATCTCTCTATCTCTCTATCTCTCTATCTCTCTATCTCTCTATCTCTCTATCTCTCTATCTCTCTATCTCTCTATCTCTCTATCTCTCTATCTCTCTATCTCTCTATCTCTCTATCTCTCTATCTCTCTATCTCTCTATCTCTCTATCTCTCTATCTCTCTATCTCTCTATCTCTCTATCTCTCTATCTCTCTATCTCTCTAGACAGTATATCTCTGTCTTACCGAGAAGGTCTCGATTATTCGCGCTCTCCAATATTTCGAAATTCTATTTCGATTGTAAGACTGAGTCATGAATAGTTCGAACGACAACGGTTCGCTTGCCTACGACAATGTTACCAACTATTTCTTATGGTCAGAAGATGTCTATTCGTTGAGAAAATTGGTTGCAGAGATTTTGGACGACGATCTGATTGCTGTATCTGTTGTGAACGAAGACAAGCACCACAAGATGCACTCATTTAAAACATCCGATTGCACTGTGAAACTCTACTCTACCACAAAGAAAATCGTCATTCAAGGTTCTGGCAGTGAAGACCTTAGTAAAGCGCTTTCGGCATACATGGAAGAAAGGATTTCAGATGTTAATGCCGTAGTTCGCGTGGAAGAAGATACATCCTCAAGCGACGACGCCATTCAAGCGAATCGTGCTGATGTTGATGAAGGTCAGTTAGATCAAAATTCTATTTCTGCAAGCGAGACAAATGATCTTGCTGCAAGCCAGGGAAACGATATCGAAATACCATATAATTGTGAATGCGCTAAGTTAAAAGAAGCTCTCACGAATATCCAAAAAGAAATAAAGAAGATCAAACACGATATCTGTTCGATCTCAATAAACAATGACTCAAGTCAGACGCAAAATTTGAATAACAAATTGCACACAGAAAACAATGGCCTACGAAATCAGGTGAAAGATCTTCAGTTAATTATCGAAGAGTTGCGAAATAACAATGCAATACTCGGCCAAGAAAAAGCAAGCCTCGTAACCTGTCTGAGGATAATGCATGAATCGCCTGTATTATCCCCACAAGTAGAGAATTGTGTTGCGGCGAAACCATCGAATGCGAAGCCGGAAACAATAGATCTAGAATCCGATTCGCCACAAGATCGATCGGTTGTGCATGGAAATAAAAACCAGCAGAAGCAAGGCAACAAAACTAAAAACAAGAAAAACCAAAACAAATCGACTCAAAACAGCCAATCCAAGGCTGATAATTCGCAGATGACCAATAACCAAGCCAAAAAAAGATCTGTTGTAATTTTAGGCGATTCCATCTTAAAGGGTCTTAAGTGGTGGCAGATGTCACGCGATGATACTCAAGTGAGCTTGAAACACTTTCCCGGTTCAACAGTGACGGACATGGAATCTTATGTTCTTCCAACCCTGCGCAATGATCCGGATGAGGTGATTTTGCACATTGGCACTAACGATCTGCAGCATCATACTCCTAACCAAGTTGCAGAAAGCATCGTCAACCTTGCAGATCATGTCTGTCAAAATTCATCTGCGCAAGTCACTGTTTCATCCCTTGTCCAAAGAACGGATGACCCATCTCTAGTCAACAAGGTAACCGAAACAAACAAAATCTTGAAACGATTTACTACAAATCGTGCTTGGGGTTATGTAGATAACAGCAGGATAGGCAACTCGATGCTGAATAAGAGCGGCCTACACTTGAATGAAGCAGGTGCATCCGCCTTGGCAAAGAATATGATGCGCCATATTTATAATCATAATTGACTAAGCGAATTTGACAATTTAGTAATTTCTAATGGACAAAATTGTGGTAACAAGTCATTTACATATCCAAAAGTCAGAGGCTTTAAACTAGCTAGTTTGAATATAGCTAGTCTTATGCTACATATCGATGAGTTGAGAGCTCTTCTGATTGACCAATATTTTGATATCATTGCTTTAAATGAAACAAGACTTGATACCACAATTACAGATAATTTAGTCCACATTGATGGTTATTCTATTGTGAGAAACGATCGCAATCGCAATGGGGGAGGTGTGTGCCTTTACCTCAGATCAAGTTTAAATCATCGTATAAGAGAAGATTTGAATTTTGAAAAATTTGAAATTGTGTGCGTTGACATCATGAAGCCCAACAGTAAAGCATTTACTGTAACGGCAGCATATAGACCTCCAAATTGCATCGATGGTTTCTTTCAGAACCTAGAAAATATTTTTCTTACCCTTGATATGGAGTCAAAAGAGCACATACTTCTTGGCGATTTAAATTGTAATTATTTAGCGGAAAGCGATTCTCAGTTAATGCAATTGAAACAACTGAGTACAGTCTATCAATTGGAACAGTTGATTAATGAACCGACAAGGATAACTTTAACTTCCAGTACACTTATTGATGTTATTCTAACAAACGAGCCCTCTAGAATTGTATCATCAGGAGTACTACATCTCGGCATAAGTGATCATAGTTTGGTTTATGCTGTGCGAAAATTTTCTATTCCATCTAAAAACACGCACAAATATGTAACAACTCGCACATTTAAAAACTTTAATGCCGATGCATTCCGAAATGACATGAGGGCAGTTTCTTGGGATGTCATTAATAATTGCGATACACCAGATGAAATGATAGAAATCTGGCATAATCTATTTACAGCTGTAGCTAATGATCACGCTCCTATAAGATCTAGAAGGGTGAGAAATAAGAAATCACCCTGGCTTACAGTTGAATTAAGGAAACTAATTACAAATCGTGATAGATTAAAAAGGCAAACAATTGCCAGTAACGACCCAGACACGTGGGCCAAGTTTAAAAAAGAAAGGAATAGGACCAACAATGAGATCAAGAAGGCGAAAACAAATTATTATCGAGTACAGGTAGAAAGCAATTACGGTAATCCCAAAGGAATTTGGAAAGTTATAAACCAACTAACCCATCGTAAGTCTACCAATAATAGCTCTATAAATGAGCTAATAGTTAATGGCGAATCCGTAACAAATCCTTCTGATCTCTGTGAAATTCTAAATAGTCATTTCACGTCTGTTGGTCCTAATCTAGCCTCAACAATGCCGGATGGAAACAGAAGTTTTGAGTCATATATAAGCCAAGTAAACACTGAGTTCAATCTTCAACATACCACAACAGATATAGTCTTAAAGCTTTTAAAAAAGTTATCGCCTCACAAGGCAACCGGCCTTGATAACATCTCATGCAGACTTTTGAAAGAAGCGGCTTTAATAATTTCTGTTCCATTAACAACTATTATTAACAAAAGTATCGATACTGGACTTTTCCCGTCAAAATGGAAAATGGCCAAGGTATTTTCTTTATTTAAGGCTAACAATCGCACAGATATTCAGAATTATAGGCCAATTTCTGTTTTACCTGCTATTAGTAAAATATGTGAACGGGTTGTGTATGACCAGCTTTATGCCTATTTAAACGATTGCAGTTTATTAACAGAGTGCCAATCCGGATTTCGCCCTCTTCATTCCACTGTAACAGCATTGTTGGACATTGTGAATAAGTGGTATTTAAACATTGATGAAGGAATGACCAATATGGCAGTATTCCTCGATCTTGCGAAAGCGTTTGATACTGTCTCTCATACAGTCTTGCTGAAAAAGCTGGAACTTTATGGTATTGCGGGAACAACTCTTAATTGGTTTGCCTCTTATTTGTCGAATAGACGACAACAATGTATTGTAGAAGGCAATCTTTCGGCACCTCAAATTATTACATGTGGTGTACCTCAAGGCTCAATCTTGGGACCATTATTATTTTTATTATATATAAATGACCTTCCTCAATGCCTAATGCACACTAAATCACATATGTATGCTGACGATACTATTATAACTATTGCTTCCATATCAACAACTGAATTACAGTTAAAAGTAAACCAAGATTTACTAAATATTAAGGAGTGGCTGCTGGCAAACAAACTCAGTTTAAATGTCACTAAAACGGAATGCATGTATATCGGAACGACCTTTAGATTGTCCAATTTAGGGAGAATTGTTCCCTTTGTTATTGGAGACAAACAAATTAAAAGAGTTGTAACTACAAAATACCTCGGAGTTCATTTAGATGAAAACCTTAAGTGGGATGAACATATCAATACATTATGTATAAAAGTAGGTCGATCTATCAGTGGTCTAAGGCAGGCTCGTGATTATGTTTCTTTGAATGTACTTAAAATCATATATAATGCTCTAATACAGCCTGTCTTTGACTACTGTGATGTTGTATGGGGTAGCTTAAATAAAGGACTTGCTAGTAATATTCAAAAACTACAAAATCGAGCTGCCCGCATTATTACCTACCAAGGCTACGATGTGAGGTCAGCTGATATATTAAATGATTTAAATTGGTGTAATTTGGTAGCGAGAAGAGAAAAACGTCTCAATATGTTTATGTACGATACAATTAATTGTAACGTGCCTAAATATTTGAGTGATATTTTCTCCAAATGTTCCAAAAGTAACCCGTACAAATCTCGACTTAGAGATAATGAGCTTAATGTGGAAATCACGCATATTCCAAATACTGAATATTATAAGAGATCTTTCTCATATAGAGGTGCTGTACAGTGGAACTCTCTGCCTCATGAACTTAAGTCTTCTGAATCGAAAGCGATTTTTAAAAGAAAACTATCATCGCTATTGGACAAATCAGTTGACAATTAACTAATTGGTTTAATTTATAATTTGTACCTAATTTTTACTTGTATATAGTAATTATATAGTTGTACGGCTTTCATGGAAAGAAGTTGTAAGACTTATGAAACTACCGTATTTTAAATAAAAGTGAATCAATCAAGTGAATCAATCTATCTCTCTATCTCTCTATCTCTCTATCTCTCTATCTCTCTATCTCTCTATCTCTCTATCTCTCTATCTCTCTATCTCTCTATCTCTCTATCTCTCTATCTCTCTATCTCTCTATCTCTCTATCTCTCTATCTCTCTATCTCTCTATCTCTCTATCTCTCTATCTCTCTATCTCTCTATCTCTCTATCTCTCTATCTCTCTATCTCTCTATCTCTCTATCTCTCTATCTCTCTATCTCTCTATCTCTCTATCTCTCTATCTCTCTATCTCTCTATCTCTCTATCTCTCTATCTCTCTATCTCTCTATCTCTCTATCTCTCTATCTCTCTATCTCTCTATCTCTCTATCTCTCTATCTCTCTATCTCTCTATCTCTCTATCTCTCTATCTCTCTATCTCTCTATCTCTCTATCTCTCTATCTCTCTATCTCTCTATCTCTCTATCTCTCTATCTCTCTATCTCTCTATCTCTCTATCTCTCTATCTCTCTCTCTCTCTATCTCTCTATCTCTCTATCTCTCTATCTCTCTATCTCTCTATCTCTCTATCTCTCTATCTCTCTATCTCTCTATCTCTCTATCTCTCTATCTCTCTATCTCTCTATCTCTCTATCTCTCTATCTCTCTATCTCTCTATCTCTCTATCTCTCTATCTCTCTATCTCTCTATCTCTCTATCTCTCTATCTCTCTATCTCTCTATCTCTCTATCTCTCTATCTCTCTATCTCTCTATCTCTCTATCTCTCTATCAACCTTAATGTATAAAATTCAACACAATGAAGCTCCTAATTATCTAAATCAGCTTTTTCACCATGTTAATGAGTCTAGTAGTTACGATTTAAGACGCAGCAATACCAACCTTATTCTACCAAAACCTAAAACAGATTACTTAAAGAAAAGTTTCTCTTTCACTGGATCTAAAGTATGGAATACTCTTCCTTTGAATACAAAACTAGCAACTTCCTTATGTTCATTCAAACGGGAGCTAGCTATCCAACCTCAGTTCCAAAATCAGTTCCAAAATTAATTTTAATTATCTATGTATATTTTATCATTTATTATCTATGTATATTTATGTATATTGCATGTAAATATTATTCGGCTCTTACGAAAAGCAATTTGTATAATTGATAAGATTCCGAATTCAAATAAATTTCTCTCTCTCTCTCTCTCTATCTCTCTATCTCTCTATCTCTCTATCTCTCTATCTCTCTATCTCTCTATCTCTCTATCTCTCTATCTCTCTATCTCTTTATCTCTCTATCTCTCTATCTCTCTATCTCTCTATCTCTCTATCTCTCTATCTCTCTATCTCTCTATCTCTCTATCTCTCTATCTCTCTATCTCTCTATCTCTCTATCTCTCTATCTCTCTATCTCTCTATCTCTCTATCTCTCTATCTCTCTATCTCTCTATCTCTCTATCTCTCTATCTCTCTATCTCTCTATCTCTCTATCTCTCTATCTCTCTATCTCTCTATCTCTCTATCTCTCTATCTCTCTATCTCTCTATCTCTCTATCTCTCTATCTCTCTATCTCTCTATCTCTCTATCTCTCTATCTCTCTATCTATATCTATCTATATCTATCTATATCTATCTATATCTATCTATATCTATCTATATCTATCTATATCTATCTATATCTATCTATATATCTATCTATATATCTATCTATATATCTATCTATATATATATCTATATATATATCTATATATATATCTATATATATATCTATATATATATCTATATATATATCTATATATATATCTATATATATAGTACAATATCTACAGGTTCCACAGCTAATCAGTGTAGCTTAGTACGATCTAGATATGGGCATGAGAACTAATTATACACAAACGATTGACGGTGACAACCGCTTGTGGGACAAACAGCGGTCATGCGCACATCCAGAGAGCGTGAAGCGGTGTAGGGCCAGAGTGCTCAAACTACATATATATATATATATATATATATATATATATATATATATATATATATATATATATATATATATATATATATATATATATAATTGATCGACTTTAAAAATAGCAAATGATTTAACTTTTCCCATCTCATTAATTATTAGTTAGTTTATTTCCCGTGCATTTGAATGGCGACACCCTTTTGGCATTATATAAGCCCTGTTTATTTTATTTCATCTTGTCTTACTCTGATGAAGGGCTCCGCTCGAAACGTCAGTATCTCGTCACTAAATTCTTGGCAGTTTACCACCTTTTCACTTTGCCATAGTGAAAAGGTGGTAAACTGCCAAGAATGTAGTCACGAGATACTGACGTTTCGAGCGGAGACCTTCATCAGAGTAAGACAAGATGAAATAAAATAAATAGGGCTTATATATATGCCAAAAGGGTGTATCAAATGCACGGGAGATAAACAAAGTAACAATTAATGAGATGCGAAAAGTTAAATCATTTGCTATTTTTACAGTCGATCAGAAGGGGAGGGGGGAGAAATCACAGGTCCAATATTAAGGGGATTAGGCGATATTAAAGCAGTAAGAAACAAAACTTGAAATACATAAGCTAATAATGAAAAAGTTCCAAGCAAACTAAAATAACAAAAAACTTGTGGGAAATTAAATAAAAGAACAACGTTCGTTAAGACCAAGAGGATGTGTGGTGCCAAGTTTGAAAATGAGACGCTTCTCTTGTTGGGGCTACAGGTTTGTCAACATCATTGATCAGCAAACCTGTCTGAAAGGCGTCGCCCAGTTTCACCGATGTAGATTTTAGGGCATTTATCGCAAGAAATGCAATATATTATGTTGGTGGAAGTGCATGAAAAAGTATGACGGATTGTGTGGTTGCATTTGGGGGCAGTAATAACTGTAGTGGGATTGAGAAAGGGCATGTATTGCAGCGGGAACGGCCGCAAGAAAATGTTCCCGCTGGTGCCGAGGTATTTTGTTTAAGGACACTATGTACTAAGGAGTCACGAATGTTTTTATTACGGCGAAAAGATACCAAAGGGTTATCGGTGAAAATGGCTGACGTTTCAGGATCATTTTGTAAAATGTTAAAATTCCGATTAATAATATTTTTAACTTTAAAATTGAAAGAATGAAATGTGAGAACTAAATGAATTTTGTTTTTTGAAACTTGTTCCAAAGGTGTTTCAAGGGCATCTAAACGGGGGACGAGAAAAGCTTTCTGAACGGCGAGGTCTAGAAGGTTGGTAGGGTAACCACGTTGGACAAAAAAAGAGCTAATTTCCATTGCTTTGGCTTGAAAATCTTGGTCGTCGCTACATAAGCGGCGAGATCCGAGAATTGAGAATAAGGGATGGATTGCTTAGTGTGGTTGGGATGAGAGGATGAATATATATATATATATATATATATATATATAATTAGTTCTCGTGCCATATCTGATTGTACCGAGTTACACTGATGAGCTGTGGAACAGCGAAACACGTGTCTGTAGATTGTACTATTTCGCTCCTTCACTTCGGTGTTGTTGAGCACTGTGTGAAGTTGGTGTGGGTGTCCTTTAGCGATAATCAAAGCCCACAACCCTTGTGGTAGTTTGAGCACTCTGATCCTATACCAGTTCACGCTCTCTGGATGTGCGCATGACTCCCTGATGATGTCATAATTTCCTGTGGGGGTTTTGAATTTAGGGTCTCTGAAATGGCATTTCCTGCCCCATAAATCACGTTTTTTGGTAGTATATCCCATTTCCCAGAGGATACCAGCCTTTGAGCTGATTAGGCTACCCTGTTTAAATAAAGCTTATCAATCAATCAATCAATCATTTTTAAGAAAATATTCTTGATGAATGTACCATTTTTATGGCACCATAAATAAAAAAGACAAAAGAGGCACCTTGGCCATAAATAATTGAATCACAGAAAAACACCTTTAATCAGTCACGTAATGGAGCTACTGAGACTGGAGACACTTAAGGAAATTTGCGTTCGTGGTCCCCTGCCCCCATACATATACAGTATGATATAATTTAAAATTAGGTATCAAGAAGTGATGCGGAGCTTTCTGAGCCCCCTAATAAATGGCCTGTTGTCAGTTTTGAGGTCGGGGGCCCTTGTGCGGCTCCTGCTCCACAGTGGTCGAGGACCGTTACTCTCACCCAGTTGCCATCGATTGGGATACTGTCTTCAATCAAAAGTTCAAAAAATTTAGGGGGCCCTCTAAGATACTAATAATTACTTTCAAGGCTTTGCATGGCCAGGCGCCTGTTTATATTACTCATTTGCTAACTAAATATAAACCTACTCGTACTTTGAGATCATCTGACCAAAAGCTGCTACTCGAGCCAAAATCCAAAACGGTGACTCATGGAGACAGAGCATTCTCGGTTGCAGCGCCAAAATTACCACAGGAAATTAGAAGCTTTGAAATGTTAAGTAATTTTAAGTCTGCAGTTAAGACTTTCCTTTTTTTAAATTAATAGTTATTGTTCATAGTGTTAATATATGTAGTAGGCTTTATCTTATAATGAAACTGTAATTAGTTTTAAAAGCAACTTTAAGAATATATATATTGTTGTAAGAGCATTGAGACTATTGTATAATGCTCCTAATACGTCTTTATTATTATTATTATCTGGAATTTTCATGCAGTGCACCGGGGCCGGACATTATACGAGCCCTCCAAAACCCCCGGGTATTTGACCCAAGCTAAGACCGCAAAAGACTATGGGTGTAAATATTTCCTCGTGAATATGGATGAGTTTGAGGGGAAAGAAATGGAATTGCTCTAGAACTTGCTCGCAATCAAGTTACAAACATGTTACTCGATCGACAGATTCATTATAGCAATCCATGCTATAGCCTGAAAATCTTATCAGAATCGGGACAAATATGTAAGTTTAAAATGTACTAGTAACTTTTTATTTTCTTATGTATTTAAATTGTTTAATAGCTTATATATTAAGGATTTGTACTTGTTTTAATCTTTAGTTTACGATCGAATTAAATGTTCAGTAAAATAGTCTCAAAAGTCTTCAACGCCTCTTGTCAACAAACATAACGATCTTGAGAGTCGAATCGCTACAGCTACACACGTAATTTACCACAACTTTCCTTCATCTAATAAAATATGAATGGTTTCACTTTCACACCTGTACATAAGTAGTACACGAAAAAGTGGTCACTACCAAGCGTAGCTAAATACCATGTGATATATAGATAATTTATATTGTATCTGAGTTATAACCATATTAATTGTGCAATGCAAGTGGCATAAATATAGACCAGTTATTATAACCATGCATGCAGATAACTAATGCTGTAATTCTTCTGTAATTCTGCTAAATATTGTAAATACCAAATATTGTATTGTATGTATATGTAAAACTTTATTTAAACACGCTAACCTCAACTACAAATACTGATTTCAATGAGGAGCGTCACACAAATTCGTAGTACATATAAATAGAAATTTTAAAACAATTAAAATATTAACAAGAATAAGAAACTAATTGGGTTGTATAGAATAACATTATATAAGGAAATGGTTTAAAATTATGTAACTAATTTAATTTAAAAAAGTACATGTATATAAGTTCATTGGCATGATAAGCATCAGGAACCTAAGACTGATATAAATGCCTTTTGAAAGATCCATGAAGCGTCTCTGACGATTTGGCTTCTTGAGATAGGTTGTTCCACAGCATGGCACCGCTATATCCGAAGCTTCTTTTTAAGAATTCTCTTTTAGGCTTCAGAAGTGCTGGGTTTTTATTGTTATTTCTAAGATTATAAGTGTTCTGTGAAACATTTCTTCTTGAGCAGGATTGTTTTAGATTTGGGGCAGTGTGGTTATTTAATATTTTGTACATGAAAACAGATTTATTATAACATCGTTTTACATCCAGTGTTTCCCACGAGAGGGAGTAAAGAACATCGACCGACCTAATGTCGTAACTGGATCCGCTAATAACCCTTGTCCCAAAGAGGGGAACAGTAGTCAATATGAGGTTGTACCAAGGCGTTATAGATGGTTTGTAGAATATTTGCAGGGACATATGACTTTGCGCGTCTAATAGCGCCGATACCTGCACTAGCCTTTTTACATATTGACTCGATGTGTCCCAGCTACGTTTTTCTTCTATCTCAACACCCAGAAATTTATGTGTACCAGTACGGGGAATTGGGGCATTATTTAGTAATACAGATCTCAATTTAACGTAGCCTGCGAAGCAGGCGTTTAGGGATGTGGGGAGGGGGCCGGGGACTGGGGTGAGTGCGAAAGACCCATGTTTTTGGATTTCTACGTCCACCAGAGGACGCTAAATTCTGATTGGCTAACTCAACTCATTAGTATTCCCTGAATACTGGGTTTTCCTACATTCCTGTCAGGAAATAAATATTTAAAAATGGCGACTTTAGAACAACCGTGATGGTAGATTATTTTCTTTCGAAAGCTTTAACCGATCTTCAGTTCGTTGCTGGTCGTAGCTTTGAATTAAAACAGGGACAAAAAGTTGTTACGAGGGAGCTGCTGGCAGGAAAGATGTTTTGATGGTATTACCAACGGGATTTGGCAAGAGTTTGATTTTGGATTTGGTAGATTTACCAGACGTTCGTGCGAGCGCGTGATCATCAGTCGGCAGGGAAGTAGCTATATTATTGTGATTTCTACCTTGTCCTTGTCTTCAGGTGTTTCAACAATGCTCTCTGAGCCTTCGGAGAATTCCTTCGACGTTTCAAAATGACTTACGGCTAAACATATATAGTTTGACAGTTTTCCATGTGGGCGAAAATCCCAAAACATGGGTCTTTCGTGCAGGCGTTCCCTCCCCCCTCCCCACTTCGCTTTTACGCTTTCCCCCTCCCCCTAACGCTGCCCTAAAATTTATAGTAAAAAGCCGTGATCAGGAGAATCACTTGTTCGATAAAAGACAGTATTTTCATAATGCTTTCTCTTACCACCGGTAAGTGTCCACCGATGGTAAGAGAATGTGTCCATCTGTAAGTGTTTACCGGCCTAGCGAGGATCACTGAGCCTAAGTCGAGTTTGTACGTTTGGCAGTCGGCTGAAATCGGTAAACCACGATATCCGACAAATATTTCGATTCAAAACCGGAACGCGTTTTTGGAACGCGTTCCGAACGCGAACGCAGTGTTAGGTTATTTCTGACCAGTGCTGAGCTTTGTTACCCTGCCCGTAGAACGCCTGAGTTCAGGCTTATTTCCTTCCGCTCTACAGTTTAGAATCCTGAATTTATTTGAATATATTTAGTATTACCTTCGCTAGAAATTGGAGAAAATTAACCGAGCTTCTTGGTCTTTTGTACAGAAAGGTATGTACCAAACAATGTGATTAGTGTGTGATGCTGCATGGTGGCTGAAAGATCTGTATTTTATGTTTGATTAACAAGAACAATATCTCAAGGTTAGCTGAGTGAAACGATGAGATTGATCTTGTGATCAGACCGACTAAATTTGGGGATGCTCGCCCACACATATTGTTTTCCAAGCTTCTCTATATTGTATTAAAGTCGGGATTCTGGTTTAGGTTGGACTAAACGTTTGCTTTCAACATGACCAACAACACAATCTAATAAATATGTAACTTCAGTGAGTTGGTGACAAACCTTGCTACAGGTAATTCCATTACTCGAAATGTTATTGGTAAAGACGCAGCGGGCGGCGAAGTCTCAAATGATTTATTGACTTGTTAGTTATTGAAAGGCTAGGTGATGTTATATGATAATATCGGTTCATACTCGATATTTATGAATGTTGGCGGGAAGCAGAACACTAGTTGCTTGTGAACATAGTACTTGTAGGTACAGGTAGGCAACTTAGATCAATGGAATTATTGTCTCGCTTTTAGCTTTAATGACTTATTATGAAAGGATGACAACATGTTTAAAATACGCTAGCGAAAGATGACACATCTCTGACACAACAGAATTCACTAAAATCATTTTTGATACTTAATCATTTCTCAAGATCACTTTATTCATTATTCAGTTACATATATTGAGAACTATCTTGAAATATCTATATCACAATGTGCCTCTGTTATACTACAAGATCCTTGTTATAATTTTACTTGAATATTTATGCAATGTTAAGTTATTGATGGAATGATGGGTAGATCAGGAGAATGAATGATGGTGGTTACTTAGACTGTGCTGTTTTAGTTTGCATGGAAAGATCTGTATCAAAATTTTACAAGACAGTTGACTACAATTAGTGTATATAAACAATGATTTCGTCCTTTAACTTAAGATACTGCTAGTTTACTTGATCTCCACAATTACATGTGCCGAGAATAGAGGAGGCTAGGCTCTCCAATATTTATTCCATTCAGGTAAAAATGTCATTAGGGTTGAATATATTTTGACATTCCTCAATTGTTATCACAGGCATATATAAATTATTACTTGAATATTTAATGTTTTCTAATTGGCACTGTGGAAGATTAAAATATTCTAATTGGTGGAACTGGATGGACTAATTTAGTTGAGTTTGCAATGTTTTTCTCAAGCATCAAATGCCACCAAAATATTCTCAAGTTCTTTTGCCATGTTTTAAATATTTTTGAGAAACATGCACTCATTGTAATCATGTCTTTATTTATGAGTGAAATTATCCCCTCGCGCGTACGAAGCGATCGAGCGAAGCGAGGGTGATGATCTCGCTGCAGCGATCAATTTCTCACCGAGCGTATTTTTGAAAAGTATCAAGTGATTTGGTTTTTGGATTTTGGAGTACAGTAGGTAATGAGAACCACAATGATGTCCTGTAATCTGTATATGTAAATGTAGAAAACTGTGGGGAGGGGATTGGAATGATAAGCGCATTTA
This sequence comes from Chrysogorgia sp. JL179-B06, assembly GCA_035772405.1. Lineage (NCBI taxonomy): Eukaryota > Metazoa > Cnidaria > Anthozoa > Scleralcyonacea > Chrysogorgiidae > Chrysogorgia > Chrysogorgia sp. JL179-B06. Next base: position 1,978,627 of record JAYKKM010000244.1, read on the forward strand.
GCCACTGGCTATAATGCGTATCATACTTCAACGCGCGCTGGACATGCAGTGTAAACTGATCAATAAAACGTATGAATAAAACACAGAATGAGAGTGTAAAGATGCGTATAATTGTATAGTACATAGCATAACATGCGGGATAACCCTGTACGCTTTCGACCTTTATTGGTCTCTTCAGCAGGGTATCGGGTTGGCAGTTGATGTTATTCTCGTTGGAAGATAAATAATAATGCGCGGAGTAAACATAATATACATGTAACTGTAAGGGAAAAAAGTGATTGCTTACCAAACGTGTTGTTGTTTCTGGAAAGTCCAACGCGTCGTGCCATGGTGTAGGTTAGAACGGTGTCGTAAAATGCTAATTGTGACTGAGGGAGTTTGTTAGATGGTAATAGAGTATATACGTGAGTTGCGTTATTAGTTACCAGGTCTAAGTGCGTGTTGGTGGTAAGGGGGTTAGTCCATGTGTTCAGGGGATAGTAAGGGAGATAATAATTAGTAGAGAACGAAGAATAGTTTGTTGTTGATTATAGACAGATGACTGTAGAAGGGAATGTTGATGGAGACTGTGAGGTAGTGTGGTGTGGTATAGTATTAACTGATTGATAAAGATAAGATATATATATATATATATATATATATATATATATATATATATATATATATATACGTGTAGGTTTTGGTCTACGAAATGCAAAGAGTGCTCAACAACATATAGTTAGAGCAAATAATAGATTTTCGCTTACCTCAAAACTGGTCTGCTACAACTTGTTTCATCTGTAAAAGAATCTTCAGGCAGTGACAATATCAAAAGGGATGACCGCTTATTTATAGGCTTTCTGCCGGAAAGTGGGGGCGTATGTGGGGGACAAAGCATGAGGTCATGGCTTTGTTTGCGTTGATTACGCGAAATTTATTACGATGACGACACTGTGAAATTATTTCCGCTCTTTTGTTGAGTAAACTATTCTTATTTTTTTCTTTTAAAATACAAAATTTTTCTTCTAAACATAAATTGCATCGTTTTGATCCTCCTGATTTCAGATTTCAGTATTAATTGGCAAATTCTAAAACATTCTATTTCGTACACAGGAGGATCAAAACGATGCAATTTATGTTTAGAAGAAAAATTTTGTATTTTAAAAGAAAAAAATAAGAATAGTTTACTCAACAAAAGAGCGGAAATAATTTCACAGTGTCGTCATCGTAATAAATTTCGCGTAATCAACGCAAACAAAGCCATGACCTCATGCTTTGTCCCCCACATACGCCCCCACTTTCCGGCAGAAAGCCTATAAATAAGCGGTCATCCCTTTTGATATTGTCACTGCCTGAAGATTCTTTTACAGATGAAACAAGTTGTAGCAGACCAGTTTTGAGGTAAGCGAAAATCTATATATATATATATATATATATATATATATATATATATATATATATATATATATATATATATATATATATATATATAGCAAAGTGAAAAGGTGGTAAACTGCCAAGAATTTAGTGACGAGATACTGACGTTTCGAGCGGAGCCCTTCATCAGAGTAAGACGAGATAAAATACAATAAATAGGGCTTATATGTATGCCAGAAAGGTGTCACAAGTAGAAAGTAAGCCAATCAAATGCACGGGAGATAAACAAAGTAATAATTAATGAGATGCGAAAAGTTAAATCATTTGCTATTTTTAACAGTCGATCAGAGGGGGAGGGGGGAGAAATGACAGGTCCAATATTAAGGGGATTAGGCAATATTAAAGCAGTAATAAACAAAACTTGAAATGCATAAGCTAATAATAAAAAAGTTCCAAGCAAACTAAAATAACAAAAAACTTGTGGGAAATTAAATAAAAGAAAAACGTTCGTTAAGACCAAGAGGATGTGTGGTGCCAAGTTTGAAAATGAGACGCTTCTCTTGTCGTTTGCGGTTATCGTTACCACCTGAGATGGGAAGGATGGCACAGACTTTCAATGCTTAGAGCTGTTGAAATGGCGGGCTACAGGTTTGTCAACATCATTGATCCTCACGGAACGAAGATGTTCAGCAAACCTGTCTGAAAGGCGTCGCCCAGTTTCACCGATGTAGATTTTAGGGCATTTATCGCAAGAAATGCAATAAATTATGTTGGTGAGTAGTATACAGAAGAGGGGTTCTACGTCCGGTGGTGCCGGTGGTGCTCTTCGCACCATAGATGATGTCACTATTTATAAGTTGTATATTAATTTATTCGTCTTTGCTATGTTTATCATATTAATTTATTCAAGCTTCTCTTTCACCTTTACGATCCCTAACCCTAGTCTCGTGTACCTTTGGAACCTCTAACCCTAATCTAATTATTTATTCAGATACGTCATTAAACCTTCAGGATCCCTAACACTAGCTCGTGTACCTGTAGGACCCCAAACCCTAATTATTAGTATTCATTTTATTTGGCCTAATTATTATGCATATCAGTCTTCACTAACCCTAGTCCTCTTCCTCCGTCCCCCTATATTCCGACACCTTCCGAACTTGATTTCCGATGGTATTACGTCATTGTCAAAAGGTAGTCCCTTATTTCTTTTAATAATATAAGAAACGCATTTGTAATTATACACTTCGCCTCACTACGACAATGTGAATGTGGGACAGTAGGCAAACCCGAGAGCAGCGCATGCGCCATGGATATGATATGGGATGAACTAAAGAGAGTAACGAAGAAGCATCTTATACCTTCAAAATAACTGGTGTCACGATCAACGCAGATTTATACCATGGTCTTTACGATCAATTTAGATTTTCGACAGATCTACGAATATATGAACCAACAGAGATTTATACGATTGCCTCGTTGAAAAACCGGTCAGATATTCGATAGATCTACGCAAATATGAACCCGCTTTACGAAGGTTATGGAGGCGAGCATATTTTAAAAATCACGGAGTCGAACGAATCATAACGGCTTTTACGAATGTACCGGACTTTACGGCTTTACGAAGTTCATCAGGCCTCTAGTGTATAAAGTAGCGATTCCTTAGATTATCAAACCACTCGAGAAGCCGTACGATGAACGAATTCAAACGTATTGATTTGCCTAAGCGAAATCAAACTTTACTATGCATTTATAGACGTTGGTGTATATTATAACAGCTATTAGATTATTCAAGAGATTGACTTGTCAAACGAAGCGAAGGCTGAATGCACACGTACAATAGCGCATGAGTCGTTAAGAGTCATTAGTGGCGCAACTCACAAATATTTGCATGTCTTGGGAATATTTAATTGATTTGAGGCTACACACTAGGATTTTAATGGTAAACATTAGTCAATATGGGATAATGAGGAATATTTATCATCCCTGACTTCGTATACGTAATTAGTGTTAAGAACGCCTCACATCCCCTGTAGACTCCTAACCCTATTTCACCTTCATAACCCTAAATTTAATTATATTTGGAATATCACAGATTTCAATTTGCTATGATAATGCTTATACTGTTGATATATGTATATTTCACTTGAGAGATGAACCCTAAAGATTTTGACCGAATTATCGCTTATCTTGCGTTAGGGTACAGGATTCCTATGAGGAAGAAACATTTCGGGAAACAGTGCGAAGAACGGTCGAAGATTTAAAATGTGTGGACATAGAAAAATATAAATTTAAATGGCATTACATTCAAAGCCTTGCTAGGCTGCGTATAGATAAGACAAATATTTCGCCTCAGAGCGTTCCCTTAATGAGCCATTAAAAACTCGTTAAGGGATAGAGCAAAGTGGCGCTCTTGGTGAAACAGAGAAGACATATGGTGAGTTTAATAATATTTATTTTCAGTCAAACGTGTATACATCGATAAGGTCAGCTTCTCATGAGAGTACAAATCTATAATAGTCATTATACGAACGCGTTGACTGAAAATCGGCTAGATCCGCTTCAATATACGCTTTTTCCCCTCGCGATAAATAAAAGTTGTCTCCTCGTCGGAGCTTTGCGAAGTGTTTTCGTCTCCCAGAATGTCTAGCTGTATTTCTTCGGTTCTCACACGAGTTTGTCCTCTTGCCCATTGTCGATAGTGTTATCCATAACGGCTGCGTATGTCAACATTCGTCGCAAAAGAAATTTCCTTAGATTTACAGCAGCATCAATACTTTCATCTTCGTCGTAGCCTTCTTCCTCTATTAAACGTTTCATAGTTTTCCAAATCTTCCGATGAGTGTCATCTCGCCGAAGACCCTTTAACAATTTAAGATGTTTTTTGTATATTTTCATAAATTCCTTCACATATTCAGGTACCAAGGAATTATAAACATGTTTTGTGGCTTCTTCATAGGTAATCCGGTTCCCCTGCATTGTTTTATCAATCGATCCGTCACGTATAGGGTCCATCTTTTGGTAAACTTCGTTTAATATAAATTCCCATGGATTGATACCCTCTTTCTCCGATTCTTCGTAATTTTCGCTACCTTCCTCATCTGTCAGTGTATGGTGTTCTTCCTCCGTCTCTTCTCCAGTTTCCTCGTCTGCGTAAGATTTCACACTTTTCCCCTCCAGCTCATCGTTTGTGTACAAGTCGTCATCTGTTTCAGAGGAATTACTTTTGAGAGATCCATTGACGTCAGGGATTGATTGTACAGAGTGACCTTCTCCATGGATGTTCTTCATATGACGATAAAGGTGCTCTTTTCTAGAAAGAGTCTTTCCACAAATGTCGCACTGATGAAACATCGTTACACATTCGCAATTGAACACAGAATGAATCTAATTGCTATATTATCGATAATTTATAAGACATCTAACATGAATGGTTATAAACATCCCCCAACACACCTAAAGCTCCATCATTACCCCTCAAACGCCCCCTAATTACCCCGTTCAACCCTCATTCGCCCCCAACACCCCTCAAACTCCCCTCAATATCCCTCAAACGCCTCCAACACCAAATGTAAGCGCGAGGGTGGCCGAATGGTTAAGGCGCTCGGCTTAAAGTCCCAGAGAATGTTGGTTCGAACTCAGGATTCAATGATTCAATCTTAGGATTCAATGATTCAATCACTTTTCTTTTTTTTTTTGTTGACTGTATAGAATACATGATAAAACAGAGAAACCTCCCAATCAGCCAACCGAAAATACCCCCGAAAATACCCCAAACGCCCCAGCCAAAACACCCCAAACGCTCCCCAAACACCTCAAACGCCCCCGAAATCACCCCAAACGCCCCCCCAAAAAAACACACACAAAACGCCCCGAAAACACCCCAAAGGCCCCAACTAAACCCCGAACGCCCCCGAGAACACCCCAAACGCCTCCCGAAAACACCCCAAAATGGCCCGGCGGGCCTTTTTCGTGGCCTTCTGGCCCACTTGACAAATACACCTACTACCCCCGCTCACCTCCATGTTCTCCCTCTCAAATCACCCATCCACCCCTCAAATCGCCATATAGCTGACAGGTCCTACTTGTACACGAGCTAGGGTTAGGGATCCTAAAGGTTTAATGACGTAATCTGAATAAATAATTACTCAGTATGATGTTGTTGAAACCAGGGTTAGATGTCCCAAAGGTACACGAGATAGGGTTAGAGGGAAGGAGCCTGGGAACGATGACGAATGCATAACTAAAAAGTTGAATATTTAATGAGGCGGCATCCTTTTGTGATCAGCCCCGATATGTCGATCAAAGGGATGTCGCCTCATTAAATATTCAACTTTTTAGTTATGCATTCGTCATCGTTCCCAGGCTCCTTCCCTCTAACCCTATCTCGTGTACCTTTGGGACATCTAACCCTGGTTTCAACTACATCATACTGAGTAATTATTTATTCAGATTACGTCATTAAACCTTTAGGATCCCTAACCCTAGCTCGTGTACAAGTAGGACCTGTCAGCTATATGGCGATTTGAGGGGTGGATGGGTGATTTGAGAGGGAGAACATGGAGGTGAGCGGGGGTAGAAGGTGTATTTGTCAAACGGGCCAGAAGGCCACGAAAAAGGCCCGCCGGGCCATTTGGGGTGTTTTCGGGAGGCGTTTGGGGTGTTCTCGGGGGCGTTCGGGGTTTATTTGGGGCCTTTGGGGTGTTTTCGGGGGCGTTTGATGTGTTTTCGGGCGTTTTGTGTGTTTTCGGGGGGGAGGGCGTTTGGGGTGATTTCGGGGGCTTTTGGGGTGTTTGGGGAGCGTTTGGGGTGTTTTGGCGGGGGCGTTTGGGGTATTTTCGGGGGTATTTTCGGTTGGGTGATTGGGAGGTTTCTCAGTTTTATCATGTATTCTATATAGTCAACAACAAAAAAAAAAGAAAAGTGATTGAATCATTGAATCCTAAGATTGAATCATTGAATCCTGAGTGCGAACCAACATTCTCTGGGACTTTAAGCCCAGCGCCTTAACCATTCGGCCACCCTCGCGCTTACATTTGGTGTTGGAGGCGTTTGAGGGATATTGAGGGGAGTTTGAGGGTGTTGGGGGCGAATGAGGGTTGAATGGGGTAATTAGGGGGCGTTTGAGGGGTAATGATGGAGCTTTAGGTGTGTTGGGGGATGTTTATAACCATTCATGTTAGATGTCTTATAAATTATCGATAATATAGCAATTAGATTCATTCTGTGTTCAATTGCGAATGTGTAACGATGTTTCATCAGTGCGACATTTGTGGAAAGACTCTTTCTAGAAAAGAGCACCTTTATCGTCATATGAAGAACATCCATGGAGAAGGTCACTCTGTACAATCAATCCCTGACGTCAATGGATCTCTCAAAAGTAATTCCTCGGAAACAGATGACGACTTGTACACAAACGATGAGCTGGAGGGGAAAAGTGTGAAATCTTACGCAGACGAGGAAACTGGAGAAGAGACGGAGGAAGAACACCATATACTGACAGATGAGGAAGGTAGCGAAAATTACGAAGAATCGGAGGAAGAGGGCATCAATCCATGGGAATTTATATTAAACGAAGTTTACCAAAAGATGGACCCTATACGTGACGGATCGATTGATAAAACAATGCAGGGGAACCGGATTACCTATGAAGAAGCCACAAAACATGTTTATAATTCCTTGGTACCTGAATATGTGAAGGAATTTATGAAAATATACAAAAAACATCTTAAATTGTTAAAGGGTCTTCGGCGAGATGACACTCATCGGAAGATTTGGAAAACTATGAAACGTTTAATAGAGGAAGAAGGCTACGACGAAGATGAAAGTATTGATGCTGCTGTAAATCTAAGGAAATTTCTTTTGCGACGAATGTTGACATACGCAGCCGTTATGGATAACACTATCGACAATGGGCAAGAGGACAAACTCGTGTGAGAACCGAAGAAATACAGCTAGACATTCTGGAAGACGAAAACACTTCGCAAAGCTCCGACGAGGAGACAACTTTTATTTATCGCGAGGGAAAAAGCGTATATTGAAGCGGATCTAGCCGATTTTCAGTCAACGCGTTGGTATAATGACTATTATAGATTTGTACTCTCATGAGAAGCTGACCTTATCGATGTATACACGTTTGACTGAAAATAAATATTATTAAACTCACCATATGTCTTCTCTGTTTCACCAAGAGCGCCACTTTTCTCTATCCCTTAACGAGTTTTTAATGGCTCATTAAGGGAACGCTCTGAGGCGAAATATTTGTCTTATCTATAGGCAGCCTAGCAACGCTTTGAATGTAATGCCATTTAAATTTATATTTTTCTATGTCCACACATTTTAAATCTTCGACCGTTTCCCGAAATCTTTCTTCCTCATAGGAATCCTGTACCCTAACGCAAGATAAGCGATAATTCGGTCAAAATCTTTAGGGTTCATCTCTCAAGTGAAATATACAAATATCAACAGTATAAGCATTATCATAGCAAATTGAAATCTGTGATATTCCAAATATAATTAAATTTAGGGTTATGAAGGTGAAATAGGGTTAGGAGTCTACAGGGGATGTGAGGCGTTCTTAACACTAATTACGTATACGAAGTCAGGGATGATAAATATTCCTCATTATCCCATATTGACTAATGTTTACCATTAAAATCCTAGTGTGTAGCCTCAAATCAATTAAATATTCCCAAGACATGCAAATATTTGTGAGTTGCGCCACTAATGACTCTTAACGACTCATGCGCTATTGTATGTGTGCATTCAGCCTTCGCTTCGTTTGACAAGTCAATCTCTTGAATAATCTAATAGCTGCTATAATATACACCAACGTCTATAAATGCATAGTAAAGTTTGATTTCGCTTAGGCAAATCAATACGTTTGAATTCGTTCATCGTACGGCTTCTCGAGTGGTTTGATAATCTAAGGAATCGCTACTTTATACACTAGAGGCCTGATGAACTTCGTAAAGCCGTAAAGTCCGGTACATTCGTAAAAGCCGTTATGATTCGTTCGACTCCGTAATTTTTAAAATATGCTCGCCTCCATAACCTTCGTAAAGCGGGTTCATATTTGCGTAGATCTATCGAATATCTGACTGGTTTTTCAACGAGGCAATCGTATAAATCTCTGTTGGTTCATATATTCGTAGATCTGTCGAAAATCTAAATTGATCGTAAAGACCATGGTATAAATCTGCGTTGATCGTGACACCAGTTATTTTGAAGGTATAAGATGCTTCTTCGTTACTCTCTTTAGTTCATCCCATATCATATCCATGGCGCATGCGCTGCTCTCGGGTTTGCCTACTGTCCCACATTCACATTGTCGTAGTGAGGCGAAGTGTATAATTACAAAGGCGTTTCTTATATTATTAAAAGAAATAAGGGACTACCTTTTGATAATGACGTAATACCATCGAAAATCAAGTTCGGAAGGTGTCGGAATATAGGGGGACGGAGGAAGAGGACTAGGGTTAGTGAAGACTGATATGCATAATAATTAGGCCAAATAAAATGAATACTAATAATTAGGGTTTGGGGTCCTACAGGTACACGAGCTAGGGTTAGGGATCCTGAAGGTTTAATGACGTATCTGAATAAATAATTAGATTAGGGTTAGAGGTTCCAAAGGTACACGAGACTAGGGTTAGGGATCGTAAAGGTGAAAGAGAAGCTTGAATAAATTAATATGATAAACATAGCAAAGATGAATAAATTAATATACAACTTATAAATAGTGACATCATCTATGGTGCGAAGAGCACCACCGGCACCACCGGACGTAGAACCCCTCTTCTGTATACTACTTTGGTGGGAGTGCATGAAAAAGTATGTTTGGTGTTTGCTGTCATATTGATGTAATGTTTCGTTTCTCCGTTGTCAGGAGTGGATACTTCGGCCTGGTAAATGATACCGCTTGTTAGACACTTTTGCTGGAGGGGGCATTCCTCTTTTTTTCGACAGTTGCAGGAGCTTTCGCTTTGATTAGGTGGCTTTGTTTTTGAAAGGATTCGGAAGTTGTGAGTGACCTCCCAGCCCAGACCTTAGGTTGTATTATACACTTAAGACTGTTGATGTAAATGAAAGTACAATGTGATATTCACAGATTCATGAAGGTACACTGTAAATATGGGGGTGTTGCCACAACAAAAAAATCGGCGTAAATTCTTGCATCTGTGTGGACACCAAAAAGGTGTAAACTTACACCTTAACTGGTGTAAAAGTGGTTACACTGGTAACAGTATAAACTTACACCAAAATCAGTGTAAATAGCTTGCAGCTGTGTGGACACCAACTTGGTGTAAATTTACACTTGGAGAGTAAACTTACACTAAAATAAGTTTTTTTACACCTTATTGGTGTAAAATAGCTTGCAGCTGTGTGCACACCAACTTGGTGTAAATTTACACCACAACCAACGTTTTTTAGGTGTAAAATAACTTGGTTGTGTGGATACAAAGTTGGTGTAAATTTACATTTGGATTAAGTTATTTTACACAGTGCATATAGGCCTCTTTCATAATGGCACCCAAATTAAACATTCTCTTATATTCATTTAAATTAGCCTTTCTGACCTCGTTCGTGTGTCTGTAATTCCATAGAATCTTTGCTTTGTAACGAGGCCAGAAAGGCTAATTTGCATGGACATAAAAGAATATTTAGACCGGCCGCCATTATGAAAGAGGTCTATAGCTGGGTGTGTAAATTAATATTGTACCTACAATGGGAGAATAAACATCACAATAGCTGTAGTCATTTACAAATGACTTCAGTTGATTTATCACCATTTGAGATTTAAGATTATACATTATACTGTATAACTAAAATTGACATTATGCAAGAAGTATTGTTAATAGCTTTATTAACAGATCTTTATTTATTTTACAATTTTTTTGCAATGGCAGTTAATACTTACTACTTAGTAATAAATAAATAGATATGCAGAATGAGGGAAATATTGTAAATTGTCAAACTCAGAAAAATGTTTCTGAGTCACAGACCGGAATCGAACCTGCAACCTTCTGATCTCTGGTTAGACGCTCTAAAGATTGAGCTACCAGGTGGCAGAGCGAAGGCTACGTTTAATTTTGTAATAGTTGGTACGTGCAGCATATACGTACTGCTAATTCAGATGTCCAATATATCTGTATATCTTTATCAGAATATATTAAATATGACTTGCAGCTTGGTTATTTCAATATAGTAAATTTTTTACTACACAAGCTTTAAACTGGAGATCATGACGGTTGCGGGTTCAATTCCCGTCTGGGGATCAGAACACTTTTTCTAAGTTTCCGTTAAAGCTTGAGTAGTAAACTATTTACTATATTGAAATAACTAAGCTGCAAGTCACATTTAACATATGCAGAAATATTCAAACCTAACATCACTAGCAATTTGTTTCGGCAAAAACAGGCCAGAATATATAGCCTATCAATAACATTTTAGTTCTAGTAATTTGCAAATATGGTTACATGGTTGTATCTTCAAATTACTAAAACTAAACACTTGACCTAACACATTAACAACAACCAACTAACCACTAACCCCCAAAATGATAATATTTTGTTTGAAAGGACACTTAAAATGATTAAGAATGGCATTGGCAGTTCTTCAATATCTATTTTCCTTCTCGAGGTATTCAGTTATATGTGTTATTACTTATTACTTGAAACTTTGCATGTGGGTGCATATAGATTTCGAGGAACTACTAAATAGATATTGAAGAACTGTTAGCACCATTATTCATCATTTTAAGTGCCTTTTCAAACAAAGCTTTATCATTTTTGGGGTGAGTGGCACTTTAAGGCAACACTATACAAAACTATTATGCATATATTAGTTAAATTATCACATAATATTGGTAAATGTTTTGACTTGTTTTCTTGCGCATGTCTCCTGTGTTTGCGTTTTTGTGCCATTGCTGCCTTGATTTCTATTGTTTGGCCATTTGATAATCTTTTGAGAACTTTGGCTAAAAAGGGCATTAAGAGAAAGATAAGACTTAACATCCCTATATTTGGTGTTAAAATATAATAATAAACAATTATCAGAGGAGTCTTTTTTAATATAATAATTATCAAAGTTGAAGCCTGCATAACCTGCAGTCTGATAATGCAGACAGAGACCTTGATAATTCTTAATGTCAAAAGACTCAAAAAAGCTGAATTCAACAATTGTTGTATTATACATTTTCAGCACAGTATTCATCTACACTACAGTAATTAAATTGTGGACAAATTGCTGGTTTAATTGCTGGACAAGTGGTTTGCCTGGATGGATAGCATGTCAGTGACATGCATCCCATCAGCACATACATGACAACTATTTTGTTTGTAGATAATACCTACTGATGATATACCATTGTGCGGAATATGTGCTTAACTAGATCTTAACAATTTCAGTAGCTAATACAATTAAACATGCAGATATTGAGAATTCTCACAAAATTTCTGACCAATCAAAATCAAGGGTTTTGATACTCAAGCTTTAACACAAGCCCCAGATGCGAATTAAAGTCAATTGAACCAATGACGTCAGTACCGATGTTTGTCCGCTTTTACCCATAATTCTTGCGGCCATAACAAAAGATATAGCTCATTTGCAATAATTTGTGAGTCAAATTTGGTTTGTTTGTCCGCTTTTTGTGCTATTAATAGCAGCCAGACTCTACGCTATTCGTCAAGATTAGACAGATTAGTGAACTCTACATAGAGTCCACTAAAAGATATTTTCTTTTCTTTTGTCATAGCACAGTGGACTCTATATAGAGTTCACTAATCAATTCAATAAAGTCACTAATCAATTCAATAACGTCAATGTCTCCGGTAAATGTTTGAGGCAAAAACATTTTTATATAGTAAACGTTAAAATTACTTTGTAGTTTCAACCAATCACTAAGACTGTTAGATAATAGTCCCTCATGCTCTATGGGATACATAGTCCCTCGAATTAGATAGAAGTCCATAGCTTCTATCTAATTCTCATGACTCTATGTCCTAATGTCCCATAGAACACTCATGACCATTATCTAACCTATGCTTAATGTTACTTTATTATAAGTCTCAATTATCTTGTTATGTAACATATTATACAGTAGTGATTATTATTACAATACATTATATGTATGAAGTTGATCGTCCAGGTCGTTGTAGTCTTCAGAAATAATGTTGTTGGTGACTGACGTTTTGACGGCCTCAGCGGCGGTCAGACGTATATATAGTTAGTTCAGTTTTTGATACAGAAAGCACTTGTACTTGGTCCTTGTCTCGTGACTGTCCTTGCCACAGAACATAATATTCATCCATCCATCCAACCATCTATATATCCTTCCAGTCTTTAACTAATTCAATTACTCATTCATTCCTCCTTTCTTCTTTTATATTTAATATCAATACAGTAATTAATTAATAACTAGTCCTGGGGTTTCCCCCGTTGACTCCGCAATGTCATTGAAAACACAGTTCTCTTAGGTTTTGGCATTTCACCCATCCTGATGTCTTCCCTCCATTTCTCTCTATCTCTCGCTCTCTCCTTTACATCCTTGTAATCACCAAACATCTTGGTCACGTCCGCATCCACCTCCGTTCGCCGTCGTCCCCTCTTCATTTCTCGTTGTCCATCCCTTATCTCCCATACTCTCTTCAGCAACCGATCGTCGTTCATCCTCGATATGTGTCCCACAAACGTCGCTTTTCTTCGGATCACTCTTTTTAACAATTCACCCTGTTCCATTTCTACTTGCTCAAAGACCGATGTATTTGTCCGCATGTCTGTCCATTTCACATTTCCTTTCAACCTCGCATAGCATGACTCCACAGCATTAATCATCCTCTTTTCCAATTCATTCATTCTCCAACTCTCACACCCGTACATTAGCTTCGATAAACATATACAATTAAAGATTCTATCCTTTGTATCTTTCGATACTTTCCCACTTCCGATTATCTTCGACATCCTCCATAGATCAGCCTTCACCATTGCACATCTTCTTCTCAGTTCTTTCATGTCTCCACCATCTTCACTAAAAATCCGTCCCAAATATTGGAAACTCTGCACCACTTCCACTCTCTCGTTTCCGATGTTTACTTCTTCTCGGTCGTCATCATCTCCTTGTATCACCATGACCTTTGTTTTGCCCCAGTTCACTTCCATTCCATTCCTCGTACATACATCTCTAAACTCCTTCAGGTTTTGTTCCAACTCTTGTCGGGTCGTCGTCACCAATAACACATCGTCCGCATACCTTACTTCCTGAATCAACGTCCCTCCTATCCTTACCCCGCCTTTCAGCTCCATTTGTCGGATTATTGCTTCCAGATAGCTGTTGAACAGTAGGGGGGAAAGAGGGCATCCTTGTCTACAGCCAAGTGGTGTTTTTATCCAAGATTGGCATGATGATCCCCTCATCCTGGCTTCGGCTCCAGCGTACACTGACTCCACAATATTTACCACTCCCTTGGGAGCTCCCATGCTCCTCATTGATTCAAACATCTCCTTTAACGGGACCCTATCGAAAGCCTTGGTGAAATCAACGAAAGCGCAATAGAACTTTTCCTTCTTTCTCATACTTGCTTCTGATATCTCTTTCATTAACATAATCGCCTCCGTGGTCCCTCTTCCAGGTCTGAAACCGTATTGTGCCTCACTCTGCGTTTCTTCACTCCATCGATTCAACCTATTCCCGGCAATCATCATTAACACTTTGGACATCAGACTGATTATTACTATCGTCCGGTGACCACCGCATTCCAACTTTGATTTGCCGGGTTTTGGTATCTTCACAAACTCACTTCTTTTCCAGTTAGTCGGTACAACTCCGCTTCTCCAAACTTCGTTTATGCCTTCATGCACTGCGTCGACCACCTTCTCTCCGCCATACTTCAACAATTCCGCAGCCAGGCCATCTGTATCTTCTAATTTTCCATTCTTCATCTTTCGTATGACGTCCTCCACTTCACACCTCAACACATCTAGGTTATCTGTTCTCACGTCTCTATCTATATCATTTAGGCCATTGTCCGAGTCGCTCCGAAACAGTTCTACCATATATTCCTCCCATCTTCGATCTATCTTTACGTCATCTGTCAACAGGTTTCCCTCCTTGTCCCTTTTAATCGTCTCTCTCTCTTCTGGCCCGTGATTCTCTTTATTGTCGCGAACATTGCCTTACTCTGATGTCTCCTATCCATTTCTTCAATACAGTATGTTAATTTAAATGGATGGGTGCCCTGCATGGGCCTTAAAGTCCCGTTCGCACCTAACCCCCTTTTGGATCTTTAATTTATCTATTTTATGGTGTTTTTTTTCATTATTACTCGGGCCTACCCCTGTGGGGAGAGCACGAGTCTTAAAAAGGGCTCTGTTTATTATTATTATTTTGTCGCGTCGCGAAATGGCAATTATTGCATCATTATTGACTAAATTAGTAGACTAGTGAGCGAGACTATGAATGTGGGATTACTACACATGCGCAGTGAAGTGATCCAAAATAAATTTTGCCCCCCGCAGTCGTTTTAGAGAGGCTAATTATTACATCATCCCGATCAACCTCGTACCCAGGCTTTATTTACTCATCTGATCTGACATTCTGAATTTTGGGGTTTTAATGTTAAAATTTCGAGGTTTCTTCAGCTGCTTTACACGCTTCGAGTCGGACGGAAATATCCGAGCCGGATTTTCCCCTGGCAACGGCTTCATAGGGGGTCCTTGATTATGATTGGCGAGGCTGTAAATACCAGCCAATAGGTACGCGAATATAGTTCCTGAATCCTGTTTCAATTCTAAAAAAGAAAAAGAAAGAGGTTTCGTTAGACGCTTGTCTGTTTTGCCACATATAAATGCTACAAAAACTCCAGCGATGCACACCTCTTCGTAGTTGTAATGCCAATAATTGTAAAAATCCCATGGACTAACACTAACAGATTGAGATTAATAAATGGTGAAGCAATTACCTGTGAGTCTACATGCATTGCTTTTATTAGGTGTTGTTGGTTTAATGTCATAATAATGGTTTGAATGATTGATCGTTTAGTATTGGTAATTTATGGATACAACCATGCATACATTTCATTAAAAGCTGAGCTTTCGTCTTGTGTTGCTCAGCATATCCCTGAATTTTTTAATTTGTCTACATTACCGTATATTTACAAAAGATTGATGAATTTGAATATATCACACTTGTGAATGTATATTCAAAATTGAATTAAATTTACAAATTTTGAACTTACATATGATCAATATAATAATAATTATACCTCAACTGTAAATTGTCTAGTAGACACTAGGGAGTTAAATTTGCACCACGTGACCGGTCAATATATCACAGAATTATCCCCACCCTGTTGTACAACTCTTTGATATTCAAGATTGAATACCATACTAGCTCAAATACCCCTCAGGAGGAACAAGAAGACATTTCACCCATTGTTTCACCTGGAGAATCAGATGACAAGGAAATTCTTCGGTTATTAGA
This sequence comes from Chrysogorgia sp. JL179-B06, assembly GCA_035772405.1. NCBI lineage: Eukaryota > Metazoa > Cnidaria > Anthozoa > Scleralcyonacea > Chrysogorgiidae > Chrysogorgia > Chrysogorgia sp. JL179-B06. Next base: position 1,994,459 of record JAYKKM010000244.1, read on the forward strand.
AAACTATTCAAGATTGTTTCGGTATTATATAATTTATATTCGACAACATATTACCCCTCAGGATGATATACGGGCTTTGCCCTCACCATCAGGGTAATATTTTCTTGAATTCCCCTCACTCTAGGTCTATAAATGATCAGAAATAAGATGCATGACTTATGAAATGATTGTTTATTACTTAATAGACTAGAGGTCCAATCCAGGTATCATCTATAGAGATTTGCCTTCTTGAGGAATAGTTGGACGCTTATGGAAGACAGTTTGATTTCCATTTCTCACTTACTGGTACAGTCTATTTATGGGCAATTTTGAAACCAAAGGCAAAGCAATATAATTTTCACCATTTAAACCAAGCTTATATGCAGCAGTATATACATTCTATATTAGAAAGACATTTTCAACATCGGTACTATATGTACTCCTGGACCATCTCAATAGCTTTATCATGGAGTGTTGCTTTTCTAGTCTCATGACATTGTGTATTGTATATGTGTATATACAGCTTACAAGAAACCTAACCAAATCATCCATTTGTAAGAGCCAATTGTTCAACGTACACAATACATCTGCGACCAAGACCACTTAAAGGAAGAACTTTCTCGCATCAGAAATGATTTGAAATACAACAGATATGCATCCAAGGACATTTTCACTTTAACTCTATCCTGAACCCAGACCTTCTGATCTTTCTCACACCAATGTAGTACAAACTGAATAGCTCAACCAACAACTGTTTACCCACAAAGATAAAGCATTGACAAAAAGTCTGGAATTTACCACATTCCTTGAGAATGCGGTTTAGTTTTAATAAACATTGGAGAAACTGGCCAAACATATCTTACTGTCTGTCTCAAAGAACATCTTAGTTATTGCTCAAATAGTCACACTGAAAAATGTTCTGTTAATTGCCAAACAAACCTAAACAATTATCAATCACAGAATTATTCGGAAACAAGCTTATCTCATCTGCACCAAAAACAACTACTCAAATGTAATCAAACGAAATAGATGGTAATAAACTACATAAGTAAGATGTACACATTTACCAAGATGGTAATGTAAACCGATAACAAACAAAAAATTAAAGCTCAGGTTGAATGCATGGTTGTATTCGCTGCATGCAGATTACCAAAACTAACATCAGTACTTTAGCATAAAGGACTTTACCAAAGCTACCAGTTTTAAAAACTAATTAAGCTTTACAAACTTACCCTGTTGTTGCTTTCCTTCGAAGACGAAGTGTTCTGTTTAGGATATATATGCGTCATGTGCCTTGTTTACTTGTCATTGTGAGTTATGCTAATTAGCGTATCCGGCGTTTCACGCGCGTTGATTGGATAACAGTCTGAAATTAGCCAATCAAAATCAAGCACTGACGTATATTACAATACTCCATGGATGCCATTCGTTAAAACGAGGTACTTCCAAGCCGTGATGCGCTTTCGAAAAACACCAAATTTTTAATATTCAAATCCCGAATTAGCGATGGCAACCCCCCATACCTTCAAAAGAAACACTATCCGATAGCATCTGGCGTGGTTGCCTGCTTGTAACAAAAAATCCCCATCAACGATAATATTTTTGAACCATGGCCGGCCGTCTATAATATTTTTATAAGCTTTGTTGCCTGTATTGTTTATTGTTATGTAATTATACAAAATAAAGTCGATGCTACAGTTTATTGTTTCATATATACCAAGTACTGTTATTAAAGTATGCAATGTTGCTATCGAATTAATTACCCTGTTTCACTTGATATTTTACCTGTAAGCTGAAATGGGGCTCCAAAATGTTCTGGGTTATCAGTAATTAAGTTTGTATCGATTGTTCATATTATATGCGAATACTTACAAATGAACGTACAGTATATAAATCTCTGACACTCATTGTTGCCATTGAGTAACCCTGTTACACTCGATATTTTACCTGTAAACTTAAATGGGGCTCCAAAATGTTCTGGGTTATCAGTAAGTTTGTATCGATTGTTCATACATGTATTATTATACACAAATGCTTACAAATGAACACACATTATATAAATCTCTGACACCCATACCAACTATCAAGATCAAGGAGTAAAGAGTTTGTTGTTGTTTGACCTTGCTATACTGCCAGATCAATGATTTGATTTACTACCATGCCTTATACACTGAGAAAAAAGATTAACTGATTTAATGCTTGCTCAAACTGAACCTGTTTGCCGGACTGATCATATGAATAGTTATTACATGAGCACAGGCTGGCTCGCTTGCCAGGCTGACCCTGTTGACTAGAACTGGATTAGGTCAGCAAACAGGATGGCTCTTTGGTGGGGCAGACTTCTCAGTAAGCCATGCAGCTTGAATACTGAGCCAACTCACCTTCATATAATCAAAGCCGTTGGCCAACACTATGTTATGGGTTTGCAATGATGGAAAATTTAACCACCCCTGCACTGACAGCTGTATCATGACATGCACCATTGTACCTACAACTATAGATTTGTGTATATTGAATTCAAATCACTGAATTTGCCTACAATATCTTTCAACAAGCCACAACCTCCAGTAGCCCGAGTTATCGCCTAGCGGGCGTCTTGTTATAATTATTATTAGTTTTATAATAATTTTTTAAATTTTATTTATATATATGTATGTGTGTATGTATATGTATGTATGTGTGTATGTGTGTGTGTATGTGTGCGTGTATGTGTGTATGTATATATATATATGTATATATTTTATTATTAACATTAATATTATTACTTTTTATTATTATTATTACTATTATTATTATCTTCATCATCTATATTATAATATTACTATTATATTCCAGTTATATTTATTTTAATGTAAATAATTATTTGATCCAAATAAACTCGATAAAAAAAAAATAATAAAAAATTGGCAAACCCTGAAAAACACGCTTTACTTGACTCTGTCACCAACAACAGTCTTTCTGAAGACTACAACAACCTGGACGATCAACTTCACACATATAATGATACTCCTAGGTTCAAACCATTTACTTTTTAATGATACACGATGATCGATTAATGATGACTCAAATCCTCAGAAAATGAGTCCCAGACAGTTTCCTAAGTATTACTGGTATATAGTGAATGTTGCAATGCAGTGAATATAGCAATCAAACCAGTGCATCATTGTGACGTTCGCTCTCCATAATACTATTGATATTAGAGCATGTCACAGGCATGAGACACTTTCTGAGGATTTGTGCTTGACAATCGTCCATGTGTCGTCTGAGCTGGTACACTTGTTTGCCACATGTATTTTAATTCCATGAAAAATATAACTTATTGACAACTGGTATGTAATATCACATGAAGAAATCGTTTGAGTAATGTCAAATGTTTGGAAGTTAAATATATTTATAAAATAAGTCGTGTCTTACGCACGCTGTGATTGGTCAGTTACCGTGTTTATATCAGGCTATATAACATGGATGGATTACGCCATCGTGATACGCCATCAATTAGAGTCTGTCTGTCTGTCATGGCGACTAGTCACTTATTACTGAGCTCGCAGATATTTTTATATTTTATACTTGTGAGGATCCTGGTGACTCTTGATCAAGTTGAAAACACATCTTATACAACCAGATGTGTATGTAAGAAGATATGGTTGACGACATCGATTGATAAAGAACTCCAAAATGTTGTCAGCAACTTCGGAATACATCGAAGCAATTGCCGTAGACGTGGCAGAGCCTATCTAACTTCTAGAGTTCCTTACAATGCGAATGGGACAAGTAGTTTCCAAATTAATCGTAATGTCATGTGTGGAGACATTCAGACTAATCCCGGACCTACAGGAAAACGTACCCCTAAATATCCATGCAAAGAATGCAGCAGAGACGTTCGAAATAATCAAGATGCCATTTTGTGTGTTGAGTGTGACACCTTGTCACACACTAAGTGCCTAAATATGTCTAAAGCGATTTTCAAGTATTATTTGGACAACCCTAATATTGATTGGACATGTTCACTATGCTCCCTACCGTTCATAGACGGCAATTGTTCATTTGAATCGGAATTTGCTGATTCCGTTGCAGACAGTTTCGCCAAAAATTCACCGCCTTGCATGTAGCATTCAACCAGATCAGAGCACTGATGATTATTTGCATAATATGGCTAGTGAGCTAAATGCCGCTCCTAAAGATCTTAGAATTGCACATTTGAACATCTGTAGTCTCAGGAATAAAGTAGAAGAGCTGAGAGTGTTGCAAAGGATTTGTAAATTTGATATTCTTGGGATAACAGAGACACATTTAAACTCTACCATTGATGATCAAGAATTACACATAGATGGTCTAAAATTTATTCGACGCGACCGAACGAAATGTAAAGGCGGAGGATGCATCTTATACTATGCATAACATCCAAAGGTGACCCAGCGGAAGGATCTTATCAACGACGAGTTGGAAGCAATTTGGATTCAGGTAAAATTTCCAACGAATAATGCATTATTCTCGGTCATGTATAGGTCAGAATTAGAATCGCCTAATTTCTTTGGAAATGTATATGATGCACTTGAAAAAGCTTGGATGAAAACCAACAACATTTTCCTACTTGGCGACTATAATTGCAACCTCCTCGATTTAAATGAAGATACAACTGTAGATATCCCCGCTAAAACTAAAAATTTACTAAACATATTTGACCTATTCAGTATGCAGAATATTGTCAAAGAACCAACTCGAGTGACATTAACAACAAAGACGCTGATTGACCTGATCGTCGTTACAAAACCAGACCTTGTTAGTAGAACTGGCATGTTACCTTTGTGAATATCCGACCATAGTTTAGTCTATGCAACTCTTAAATTAACGAGCAAAAGACCCCCACCCAAAGTTGTGAGAACAAGGAATTTTAAGCGCTTTAAGTAACAGATTTTAAAGCAGAACTTTAATTTCATGTCTCTGCGGTATTGGGGGACAATGATGACGTCCTTTGGGCCTGGGAACATTTGTTTAAGAGCGTGTGTGATAGATATTCATGCACCATACAAAAATGTAAAAGTGCCAAGTCTTTCATCTCCCTGGATTAATAATACAATCAGACTCAAAATGAACCGCCGATTTAAACTGTTTAAGAAAGCGATTGAAACGAAAAACAGCGAGACGTGGACGAAATATAAGAAACTACGGAATGAAATTACATCTGAAATTAGAAAATTAAAGGCAGCATACTTCCAAGAGAAGCTATAGATGAAGTAAAAACAACAGCAGCATATTGGAATTTACTTGCCAAAGCCACCAAGCCTAAAGTAAGGAAGGCAATCGGACCGTTAAAACGCGAAGATAAAAGTCTCGCAGTTGACGACATAGAAAAAGCTAACATGATGAATTATTTCTTTTCTACAATTGGGGAGAAATTAGTGCGGAATTTTGAACCACAACAAACATATCGTACAAGAGATACATCAGTACCGAGCATATCAGATGTTAAAAAAACGAGCATTGAAGTTGGTAAAAAAGTATCTCTGCTGAACCCTGCTAAAGCTACTGGCCCGGACGGAATTTCGCCTAGACTATTAAAATTGGCAGGTTCTGCTGTAGTTACATCACTGACTAATCTGTATCTGGAAAGTTTAGGTCAAGGCAGAGTGTATATCGACTGGAAGATAGCAAGATTAAATGCGGTATTAGTAAGAAAGACGATGAGACTGAAAGGGGAATCTATCGACCATTGTCTATTCTAAGTGTTCCTAGTAAAATTCTTGAGTCGTGTGTAGCAGACACATTATTTAAACATGTTTTCACGGATAACCAGCTTGTAACCGATAAGCAATGGGCTTACCGTAAAGGTCATTCGACAGAGTTGTTGCTTGCCCACCTGACCGAGACTTGGAGACGTGCTATTGACTCCAAGCTGGTCGTTGGAGTAGCATTTGTTGACTTTCGGAAAGCGTTCGACTGCGTATCTCATAAGATTCTATTACATAAGCTGGAATACAATTTTGGAGTTAAGGGAAATCTGCTAGCCTGGTTGAGAGATTATCTTAGTGAAAGAAAACAATTTACCATCATTAACAACAAGCGATCAGAGTATGCAGATGTGACCTATGGTATTCCCCAAGGGTCGGTCCTTGGACCCACACTTTTCACCATGTATACAAATGACTTACCTGACGCAGTTAGCTCTGGTTATGTCTATATGTATGCAGACGACACAACAATTTATAGTGTGGCTCAATCAATTGATGAGGTTGTAGCACAACTTAACAACGCGCTTGACGAACTGATGGACTGGTGCAAGTTAAATTCCTTAACTCCTCACCCGAAGAAGTGCGAAGCAATGATAATGCATCGAGGAAATTTAATTGGTCCCCTGAATGCATTAACACTTGGGTCAGATAAGATAAAGTGGGTGACGTACTCAAGATTGTTAGGAGTCACTATTGATAATAAACTTACATGGACTATAGACACGTACAGGAAGTTAAAAAAGGTTTTGCTAACAAATTAAACCTGATAAAATGTAGCAAATTTCGTTCTACCCAAACAAATGCTTCTTGACCTGTATTTTAAGATTATTTTACCCTCTGTAACATATGCAATGGAAATTTGGGGTGGGTGCACCAATAAGGATGGTTTCCAATCTTTGGAGTCTCTGCATTGTGGATCTGCTAGGATTATATTTGGCCTATCACGTGATATGCCTTCCACTGATGTCTTGCAACATACTAAATGGGACCCACTCCATTATACGTACAAGATCAGGTTGGCTCAATTAGCTTATAAGATAATAAATAATATTACACCGATAAGTATGTCCCATATAATAACCAAATGTAATAATAGGTATAATTTCCGCAATGATAAGAAAGTATCTGTCCCACGCTTCAATACTTATTATATGAAGAACTGAATCTCCCATAGGGGCTCTATTATTTGGAACATGTTCTCAACAGATCTGGACGAGACAGTAACAAATTCCAGAACCTTTGGAAAAATGATTAAAAGAACAAAAATCATAAATTGTATCAACTATGGTGCTGAATCAGTACAATCTGTACCAAAATATGAAGACTGCTATTATTTTTATTAACTTTTATTAATTTTTATATTATTTTAAAATTTATTAACCATTTATAATACCAATTATTCTAAATTAGCATAAACACACGACCCCAAAAGCGACAAGCTTTAACTTTTATCGAGTTTGAATACAAATTTATTGTATTGTATTGTATTGTATTGTATTAGCCATCATACGCCATCAATTACCCATCATACGCCATCAATTAGCCATCAATTAGCCATCATACGCCATCAATTAGCCATCATACGCCATCAATTAGCCATCATACGCCATCAATTAGCCATCATACGCCATCAATTAGACATCACGGCGCTATCATACGTAGTAAGGAGAATTTACGTGTTGATAAAAAATATATTTGTACATTTTATTCGCTTTCTGCGGGTTATTTTATAAAAGAAATAGAAAACATTTTTATCCGTGTTCCCATACGTTATGTAAACACTCGTGGAAGTTTGGGAGAACTCGATATCGCGTGGAAACACTCGCCCTACGGGCTCGTGTTCCCACTGTGATTTCTCGTTCTCCCAAACTTCCACTCGTGTTTATATAACTGTATGTAAACACGGAAAATATTTTCTATTTCTTAAATATAAAAATTCTGATAACAACACTTCTAAAACCAGATCAATTACAATATCACATATGCCATTACTCTCTGAATTTGTGCTTTTCAGCAAGGATTTAAATCCTTAGAAATTCCCATTTGTTGATTGTTATTCATACCATTATCATAAACAAATAAAAGGTTATGTAAACGGTTATTCCGATAAAATTAATGTTTGTATAACATGCCATTTGGCATTTTGTTTCCTGAGACCACATATGTCATAAAGGATGGGCTTTCTCCAACATTCAAATTATTTTGATTAGACACTTGATTAATCCACATTTCATTTTGAGAAATAACTCTTCCCATACAATGGAATGGAATTCTCTAAGACAATTTTTTTGTAATATAAATTCAGGACAGCTATTTTATTTGCTTCAAATTTCAGGTAGATCAGAGTCAGACTAATCCTTTGTCTTCGAACTTTGTTATTTACCCCCGCATCCAGTATTTTCTAACGGTATTTCCAGTATTTTGTAACCGTAGTAAGACCGACGAATAATTGATGACAGCCACTTTTTTAGAATTGGTGACACAAAGCAATTTTAAACAAAGAATCCAAGACACAAAGTGTTTCAACTTTCGGCGACCACGAGATTCAAATATGGCTCATGAGCTGCTTGACATTAACTCGCTATTACCTCTGCGAAATGTCCATTTAGCCTTCGCGAATCCCAACAATCCCTATACTTCCCTGTAATCCCAGCCAAACTCAGAAAATCCACTGATCAGTGGAAAAAAACATATCCACACAACTAAGAAGCCACAGAGTGCCCACGCAGGAAGCTAGTAGAAATTATATATAATATCAGCATAATGTCAACGAAATACTATTGAATCGCCTCTCTTCTATGCACGGGGTCGTGGGGAAGGCTCATGAGTGGTTTAAGTCATATCTCTCTGATAGAACGTATATGGTACATGTCTCTGGGGGTAAATCTACTGAAAGGACTTCTAGAACTGATGTTCCGCAGGGTAGCATTCTGGGACCAATGCTTTTCTCGTTGTACATAGCGCCAATTGGAAATCTCATTCGATCACTGGGCATTGACTTCCATTTTTTGCTGACGACACACAATTGTACATCACCTTTAGGTCAGCTGATCCAGATAAATTGGTGGAGGCAAAGCTAAAGATCGAAGAGTGTATTTGTATATTGGATGAGTGGCTCACCCTTAATAAACTAAAGCTAAATAGTGATAAAACTGAGATAATGTTACTATCTGCTCTTCATCGACCCTATCCATTTTTAGCTTCAATAGCTGTGTTTGAAGACATAATTCATCTTTCTCCCAAAGCAGGGAACATTGGGGTCATAATGGACTTACATTTAACCATGGAAATGCATATCTCAGTTTTAAATCAGCAGAGATTTTAGTACATGCCTTGGTTACATCACGATTGGATTTTGGAAATGCACTATTGTATGGAGTATCAAACACTCTTTTAGATCGAATTCAGAAGGTTCAAAATGCTGCAGCTAGGATTATTACTTTAACAAGGAAAAGGGATCATATAACACCAGTGCTGTATGATTTGCATTGGTTGCCAATCAGAGAAAGGATTATGTATAAGATAATGTTAATGGCATATAAGTCCCTAGCTGGACTAGCGCCAAAATACATTATGAACTTGTTAGAAGTTTATGTGCCCAAACGTAATCTTAGATCATCAATAGATAGGAGGTTAGTAGTCCCAAAGTATAATCTAGAATCCTATGGCAGAAGGTCCTTTTCAGTGTCTGCACCATTGTTGTGGAATAATCTACCACAAAGTCTAAGACTATGCGAGTCACTAGATTGTTTTAAATCTGAACTGAAGACACATGCATTTGTTTAGAAATGCTTACACGGACTTGATCAAATATATTTTAATAATTGGTAAGACTTGTATATAATTTTTTAACTTAAGCTATATAATATTTATATGTATTTGTTAAGGAGATGAACAGAGGAACCATGTAGTATGTTATGAATGGCCCATACTGTAAGTTAGGTGGATGAGTGAACAGGATAACTCACAAGGGTCCATATCCATAATATGTCGTCCTATTAGGGTTAGTGGGTTTTATTTGTAGGATAGGAAAAAGGGTTAGGACATGTATCAAAATGAATCAAGGTCCCATGAGTAACCTCCCAGCCAAAACCTTAGGTAGTACAGTATAATACAATGAAATATTTGTAATGGGTATAGATTAATTTGTGTATCATTGTGTATACAGTACAGTATATACTATGAATTATAACAGTATTGAAATAATTATTCAGATGACATCATGATGAATTAAAGTGGTGTGTCAAAATTAATATATTGTGTTATTATGTGTGTTGATATGTTATATGGGATGTGTGGTTGTTCGAACCACTGGATGGTCTGAACATATACACATGTATAATGCGGAAAATCTGCCATATTAGGTTTGTAGAAGAATGTGCAGAATGTAATACTATATATGATATATAATGTTCATTGAGTGATCTTGCTTGTAGTTAACCGGTTTTTGGTACATATTGGAGTCATCCTGGTTGTTCATTGGTTGGTTTATCCTGGTCATTGATTATCTTTATCATCAGGGAGTTATTGTATTCTTCATATTGTTATCCTGTTTGCTTGGGTATTCTTCAAATTGGTATTCTTCAAATTATGGTATTTGGATGACATGAATTGTTGGTATATATTATAGTTTCAGTGGAGATATAGTGTGTATAGATAATAGTATATAATAGTGGGTGAAAAGGAATGGTCTGAAAGGACCACCTCGATACAGTATTATAAGGATAGGAGTTGGTGTGGGTGATGTTGGTTAGGGCAAGGGAATTTCAAGTGTTGGGACAAGCATTTTCGATGCTAACATCGATAGAGGTCCCCAGTATCTCCCCAGACTCATATTATAGGTGTGTAAGTGTGGATGCGAGTGCATCTGTTAATTAAATTACATTGTGGTAAAAATCTGTGTGTAAAGGAAGCGTTGTACACTAATTGCATTTGTTGTATAATGTGAGATATGTGGTGTATATCAGACGAATTATCTTTTGAATGTAGGAGTATAAAAATTAATCAAAAATATGGTGTAGAAGGAAATGTTCCATAATGTTTATGGTTGTTAGCCAGTGGTTAGTTAAAATTGAAGTTATCTTGATTGTTGAACTGTTGGTTTATCTGGGTTGTCTTTATCACCATAGGGTTACTGAAGTTCCAGTCGGCATTCCAGTAGTGGGATTTGGATAGCGTAAAATATCGGTTTAGCTATTATAGGAGCATAGAAATCAATAAAAAATATGGTGTACAAGGAAATATCTCAATGTTTATGGAGTTATCTTGGTTTTTGGTCAATGGTTAGTTTATATTGTAGTTATCTTGATTGTTGAACTGTTGGTTTATCTGGATTTTCTTTATCGTCATAGAGTTACTGTAGTGTAGTCTGGAGGATTTATTTGGCTTGTTTCTTTAAGTTCCAGTTGCCATTCCAGTAGTGGGATTTGGATAGCATAGAATATTGGTTTAGCTACCAGAAAATTGAATTATGTTGTTGTATAGTAGTGTTGGTTGGTGTATGTCATGTTGTGCTATATAGATATCGTGTACCTGTGTTTGTTGTGGTGTCACTTCGCAGTTTTGTACATACAAGAGAATCTTAATTTTATTTTATTTCTTTGGTATATGCTACAATTGCAGCTTCTGGCCAGAGAATGCTCAATGTTGGGTCATTTTCGATTATGTGCCAAGGTTACGTAATATTTGTCCAATGTGTGTTGTGTTGTTGTTGAATGGTGTAAAGAAGATAGGGTTTGGTTTGTTATTAGGGTGTTTTTCCTTGTATAGTTGAGCTTGTAAAAATGCTTTGTTAATTATGGTTAGATTGTATCCTCTGTTAATAAGTATAATGGAAAGGTTGTCAAGTTTTTTTTTGTAGCAGTTTGTTGTGTGTGATAATACGTCGATATCTAAGTGCCTGGCTGAAGATGATGCCTTCCTTGCAGGATGGCCGTGGATGGAAGGAGTCATTGTATAATAATAAGGTTCTGTCTGCGGGTTTGATGTATAGGTCTGATCCAAATTGGTTGTGTTTGTTAATGTAAATGGTAGTATCCAGGAGCTTAACTGATTGGTGGGAGTACATGTATGTGTAGTCAAATTTTATTGTTGGGTGGAAATTGTTGATGTAATCAAATTTCAATTCCATTGGTCCACAAATGAAAATATGTCATCTATATGAACCTATCAAGCATTTGTTTTTCAAGGACTGCCATGAATATGTTTGCATAGGAGGGGGCCATGGGCAGTATTTTTATGCTGAAGTCTTTTCAGTCGGTTCGTGGATTTAATCTTGGAAGTGATTGTGCGTTTAGTGTATTTGTCTCCTATGGTAGTTTTGTTTATTATATGGTTAGCCAGTTGTTTGTTATTGGTGGTGTCACGGATATGTTCTTCACGGAGTAGTATCTTATTGTTTGTGTCCTGTAGTGTCCAGTGGTGGCAGTCCAAAACGATTTTCCCCTCGCCCGGACGGCGCGAAGCGCCGTCAGGGGCGAGGGTGCTAATCTCGACCGGAATTTTTTCCCGCGCTTTTTTATTGGGGTTAGAGAGGGATAATTTGGCAGTCGAAGGGGTTAAGTTTGGATTATTAGGGTTATGAATTGTGATTGGCACGTACGTTACTACAATATAAACGGCTTTTTGGAGGTTACATTTGGCGTTTAAATTTAAATTGACGCCAGCGACAAACCACCTTTGGTTTTCGGAGCGGCAGAACCTCTGGACTAATAGCATCAAATTATACAGACTTTATCAGCTGATTTCCAGCCGTAATTGTAGACTGTAGTGTTGACGGGCAAGAACAGACACAAATACAGGTAAATAAATTAATAATTTCTCAAATAATGGCTAATAATAGTACACTGCGAGTCTGTGTTGAGTAATTAATTTTCCTTTTCTGCATAGTTTTTTTGGTTAGGGTTAGTAATTTGGCTAGGTTTAGGGTTTTGATGATATTAGGTTAGCATTTCAACGTACGGCATGCAAATTTTGAAACTATTTGCATATTCAGATCTTTAGAAATATATTGTTTTCAAAATAAATTAGCATAGCATGATCAGTTGCTACGACCAGCTTCGCCACTGTGTTTTTACTTTATTTGTATAAACTTGAACCTAAAAATTGTTGGTATCACGGTAAAAAAGCTACAATTTTAAAATATCATTGTAGCTTTTGTGAATGTATTCTTTTTGCTGCATGTTTGTATCGTCAACTAAATCAGTCGAGGAATGAACAGTATATGATTGTTAAGTATAATAATGTATTTTAATTTTTAAAAACATTTCTCTGCTGAAATAATTTCGGTTAAAAAATCTCAAAGATATAGGGTAAAAAATAATCATATGGAGTTATACTTTTATAAAAAAAATTCATTGAAAGAAGAGGGTAAAGAATCCTTTTTTTAATGAATTGAAAAACTATGAAAACAAAAAAATATCATATTTTTTGTTTGTTTCTCTCAGATGTAACCATCTGAGATTATTATTTTTTTGAACAAAATAATTTTAAAAAAAGTGAAAACTCTACAAGTTTATTAATTACCCAATGTCTTTGGGATTTTTCAAAAAAAACAGACCGGTATTTTTTAAAATTCTTAAAGAAATTTTCTTTACTTTCAGAAACACAAAGGGTTTTCAAAAAATTAGTGCAAAAATATTTGAAGTACGCATATTTTTTAAACATGAAACGTGTCTTAAAACGTTTATATTTTGTAAAAGATCTACGTATTGACAACAATGGAATTTATATCTCAATTTCAGGAGAGAAGTTTTAAAAATAATAAATGGATTTTAGAAACGTTATGTAAATTTAAATATATCAAAAATGAAACGATTATTCATATAGTGTCACAATGTTAATTTTTTATATGAATAAAATTTGTTCACACAACAAAAAACTGTCTTGCTTTATTTGTTTTTGGAAAAAGTAAATTAAAAAATGAATCAGAAAAAAATTATTCATCAAACTGAACGATTTTGTCTTTATCATCCAAAAAAAGATCATACAATTGCTTTAAAAAATAATACTACTCAAAAATATGGTTTTCGCCACGTATCTTGGAGGGATGGTGTAATTCCCTCATCTTTAGTGAATAGGAATTATAAAATTAATATCAATACTACAACTCCTGGTTTGTTTACTGATTATTCATTAACATATAATAATAATAGAGTTGACCCATCAGCACCCCGTTCAAAACCCTTTGATACAGAAGAATATAAAATACAAAGAAAATTGGATTGGAACCAACGAAAAATATTCATAGTATTGGTGTAAAAATTGAAAATAATATTTGTGAACAATATCAAGACGCATTGGGATGGTCTATTCTGCAAGTTAAAAAAACTGTTTTTCATGACGGCTATCTATCATGGGTTGCACATAAGTCAGAAAAATATTTTGCTTATAATCAATTGTTTATTGATCCATTTTGAAATTTATTTTATAAAAGCACCCGTTTTACTGATTTAGCTTATAATTTACCTGCTGACGAAGATTTCATTTAGTGATTCAAAATATTGCTTTTTAGGAACAAATTATATCTACTCGATAATAATATATTTTGGGCGGAAGCTGATAAACCCTAGACACCAAGTATGGGAGAAAGGTGTGCGGGGCAGGTATGGTTGTGTCGTAAAACTTGCTAGACAGGGGTTAGGGTTAGAAAACTCGCTAGGTAGGTGGTTAGGCTTACAAAACTTGCTAGTCTAGGGTTAGAAAACTCGCAAAGGCAGGGATTTATGGTTAGGGTTGAGTTAGGATTGATGTTGTGATGGGGTTAGTTCTAACCCTACAATACCATTAGATTAACTATTATCCTTAATTCAGAGCGATTTGTAAGAAGATTGTCTAGAAAACAACCTGCAAATTCCCAACCTGCAACCTGCATTTTGTCCAGCCGCTCATTTGCAATCATTTGTGAGTTGAAAAAAATTGGTTTGTTTGTCTGCATTTTGAGCTATTAATAGCAGCCAGACGCGACGCTATTAGGTATAATAGCCCATTCATTTGCCGAATAGATTTTCAGTGGACAATTTGTCAATATCTCTGAGAGCTTTGTGCTGTCTGAATTTAATTGTTTCATAGAACATCAAACTAAATAACTATATAGCCCAAATTTTTAATTTTTGTGTGCAGTAAACTGCACCTACTGCTGTTTCTACCCTGAATCACTAAGAAACAAAATACTTGTTTCACACTATTGATAATTACACATGAAATAATCAACTCAGTAGTTAGTATAAACAGACACCAAAGGCTGTTGAAGGAAGAAAGTGCATCTTTATCACACAATGGGTCCGCTTTTCCAAACAAAATGGAAAAAAGTTGTTCAAACGTCTACGGGTCTATTCAAATAGGGTTTAACATGTATTAAGGATTCTACTTCGATTGTTGGTGTGGATCATGATTATATAAAGTAAGTTGATAATTCTATCCACATTCGACTGCTGCGATGTGGAGCTGGCAAGGATGTGGAATGTGGATAAATTATATAATATTGATGTTCTTGGTATGTCTCAATGCAGGGCAGGAAAACTGATCTTTTCTAAGTGGGTCGGGACTTGTAACTGATCAGTTAATGTACGGGATTTATACAACTTTTCAGTTAAAATTAGTTTTTGTTACATTGTACAGTTCATATAAATATGTGTCTATATTTGGCTGTAATTGGTTACGAAACAAGACACCCATTGATACCAGTCTTAGCATTGAAGGTGCTACCATAAATATTATTGTATTATTAATAATAATAATAATAATAATAATATATAATAATAAATGCCTAGTGCAGATACCATATTTTGATGGTTATTAATACAAAAGCCATGTATGTGCAACAAGACAGGGAATTGTGTACTAATAGTATCTAAATTACATCACCATGCGCATATATAACCAATGTTCAGGATGACATTCCTAGCTCGCTTGTTGACATTGATCTAGCTGACACAGTACTTGTTCAATCCCTATCAATTTCTACTGACAATTATGAATGTCAACATACCCAATGTAAATATAATCCAATATAAGCTGTATTTTACATTACAAGCCCAGGACAAAATTATTCCCAGTTGAAAAAAATATACCTTCTGATTTCCGGTGACTCTAACCATTAATGAGCCATCAAGACTCTGATGGAGAGAATGTACTGGTTCAATTGGTATTTGTACTGCCTATACGGCAGTCACTATATTATATCAGTAATGCTTGGATGTGTCCCTTACAAAAATAAACTAGAGTTTTTGAGACTGAAAACTATAGTTTTTGAAAACTATAATATTTTGGAACAAAAACTATAGTTTTCTAAAAACTATAGTTATGAAAACTATAGTTTTCTAAAAATTATAGTTAAGTAAAACTATAGTTTTACTAAAAACTATAGTATTTTGGAACAAAAACTGTAGTTTTCTAATAACTATATAGTTAAGAAAACTATAGTTTAAGAAATTATAACTATAGTTAAAAAAACTATTGCTTTTGAAAACTAAAGTTTTGAAAATTATAAAACTTTTTTCACAAGGAAGTGAAGTTTAGTGAAAATACAATCTACAAATACAACACTTTATAATAAACTCTATTTTTTTCTGTGTATAAAAAGACATAGGTAAAGGCAGGTATGTGTAATAAAACAGAGCAATTTATATTAAAAATAATGATAACACTTCTACACATTTCTAGCTTGTGTAGCAAGTACATATTTGCTGCACAGACTGCTTCTTTAAAGCCACTCATATTTAACCCTTATTTATCTCATGACATGCACACTATTCATATTCCAATTACCATTTGTAATCACTTATCACACTACTTATTACTTACCAACACTAAGTGTTTCAACTTCCAAAGTTTGTTTCTCGATTCTCAGTAAAGTTATAAAAAAACTTTTGGGCTTATGGATAACCAGCATTAAATGGAGACAATCAATAATTAATGTCATAATACCAGCTGTTTAATAATTGAACAATAAAAACAGAGTAGACAACAGTGTTGTGGGGTTATGGAAGTGTGGGACAACTGCTCCATTCTGATATATATATATATATATATATATATATATATATATATATATATATATATATATATATATAAAATATATATATATATATATAGACAATAATATATGCAATCGTTGGAGCTGGGCCCTGAGTAGGTATTGTCAGGGCAAACACTCGTATTAAGCTGGGCCCTGACATAGGGTCGATCAGGGCAAACACTCCTATGCAGTCATTGGAGCTGGGCCCTGAAATAAAATTGGTCTGGACAAAACTCCTATGCAGTTATTGGAGCTGGGCCCTGATCCGCTCAGGACAAACACTTCTATGCAGGATAGGGATCAAATTGTGCCTGAGAGCGATATGCAATGAAAGCATTGGGCTCTAAAGCGGTTTTCTCATATGATATTTAGGAATTAGAGGTCTATGGGACAATTGTGACCTCTAAACTGGAGTAATTGCCGCCACAATCACACTAAGTGCGTGATCCCCATAGACAAAGAAGGTAATTATAGTAATAAACTAAGAAGGTAATTATAGTAATAAATTCATTACTAACTAGAAGATATATGTCGCTCGGTTGCCATTTGTTTTGAAACTGCTGCCAGCACGTGAACTGGAGTACGTATGTACCTCAGGTAACAGTCAGATGACCAACGGCCGAGGGTCTGAATGAGCCAATGAGGTAAACTGCAAGATGTTGGTGTAGTAGCAGCTCCAATTCTGAAGCTGTGGCCGGAGTAATCCGAGCTATTATAACCGCCATGGGAGAGAAGTGAACGTAGTTCGTTGGTGAACTGAGTACGTGACAGAGTTGTGCCATTCGAGTATTGAAAAAGAGGACCCATAGAACTTGTGCATTTGGAAAGGTAGCTTTTCATGGCCTTAAGGGGCATAATTGAGAATCATTAGCAACGATTGTGATCGGAACAGTTGAACGGAACGGGTCAGTTTTGGAAGCTTTGAGTGTGACACGTATATATAAACTTTTGCCAATAGCGTTGGGATGAAAAGTTATATCAGCTTTTGTCAAATGGATGGAGGGATCAAACTGTTTTGCGCAGGTCATTTCACCAATCCGAAGAAATTAATCAAGTATAAGTGACGAACGGCAACTAAGTATACTTTTATGGTACCTGGATTTACCGTCCTAGCGAGAAAAACCGTAAAATAGATGAGAATGGTTTCAGTAGTTGGAAGGATGGGGCCAATTTCGTGCAGGTGGAATTGGTAACAAAAGTTTAGGAATTGTTTTTCTCCGCTGGTGTATGTTCTCGATGTACCTTGAGCTAGAGAGGCAACTTGATAGCGCTGTAAGTCGACTTCTAGAGATGAGAAAGGATGTCCGGTATAATTTGAGGATGCTGATCTGCGTGAGGAGCTAGACGGCGAAGTCGTGGTCATTACGATGGCCTGGTATGTGCACTGCTTTGAAATAAAAATTACACGAAATGGTTTGCAGGGTCAAGGCCCGAACGAGATCCATCATCATTGGGCTTTTTGAGCGTTTTTCATTTATAATCGCGACAACTGTCTGGTTGTCGCAGTAAAAAATAATTCGCTTTTGGCGCCATTTGAGTCCCCAAATGTATGCTGCTGAAACTATCACAAATAGCTCTTGCCAATCAATACTGATATCCTTAGTGGTGAGTGTCTGGTGGGGTAAGCAAGAAGCCTGGAACCATTGATTTAGAAAAATTTCCCCAAAACCAAGAGTACCGGAAGCATCGGTAAATAATGACAGGGTACTCGAATTATCCCAGGCCAAATTAAGAAACAGACCAGTGCCATTTCATGCCTGGAGAAATGTTTGCCACATTAAAATGTCCTGTTGGAACCCATGATTTAATCGTATGTGGTGATGTGGCTTTACAACACCCCTGGTGAGTTGTATCATACGCTGTAGAAAGGCCCGACCTGAAGGAATTACTTTGCACGCGAAATTTAGGGTGCCTGTTAGCTTTGTAGCTAAATTTAGGGTGCCTATTAGCTCTGCATATAAATCTATATTTGTTTATAAGCACACAGTTTTTTTGTGTTTGTGATGTCACTTGATATTTTTATGTCACTTATCCTCGGTTTCAACACCAGTCTTGCTTTTTTTCTTCTCCAGCTTGTTGCTTATACCACGCCTGTTCCTCATTATTCAATTTAAATTTTATCGCTTTAATGACGTCGTCCTCAATGACTTCATGTGGCATGTCACTATATTTAGCATTTTTAGCATGTTCTGCGAAAATATAAGATATATTTGGTTATTTTTTGAAACTTTGCATAACAATGTTATATATTGCACAAGCAATTAGATGCACAATATAAAAGACGCACAATATGAAAGAATATTAAATTGTCGGCCATTTTTTATTAAGGTCTATTCATAATACACCACATTGATGATTCTTCATTTAGCTAAGCTTAAACTCTCTTTATTCTTGGGGCTGTTCATCATAAACTTAGTGTTGGTTGTACATGAAAATAAGCATTGAAGATCATTTTTGGAGAATATAGAATGGGTAATTGCTGCCACCTACTAAATGATGTACATACATTTATTATATACATGACAAAATTACTGGATTCTGATTGGCTGCAAGGAGTGCAATAAAATCATTTATTGCACATCATTTATTGCACTTGAGTGCAATAAATGAAAAGAGAGAAGACACTGGGAACAAGTTTGACAATAAAATTCAAAATGTTGCCCATTCTGCAATAATGGAAAGTTTTCACTTTTCCAACGACTTGAATAAAAATTCCATGTAAATTTTTTGAAATGAGTACAAGAACACCAAGAGTGAAAAGGTTTGTCAACCAATGAAACAAGATGTTTTTGAAGACTTGGAACAAATGAGTAATCGTGATTTTGCTCATGCAATTAAGGATTTACAGTACTCGTGGTATTCGAAAATCATGCCAAATTGCACTAAATGACTATAAAAAACCCAAATAAACAAGTTGCCACAATAGCAATTATTACAGATAATCAATTGGTGCAATAATTACCCGTAAAATGAAAATGAGGCATTTGGGTTGGCAATTGATCATTACAGCAAACTTTTGTTGTGGTTATTACTTTACTTTACTTGAACTTTTATCATTGGAGAGAATTTCTTTAAGCATTTGTTTAGTCTTTTTGCATTTTATTTGAAACAGCTAGCCATTGCTTCAGAAGTTTATAATGATTTAATGGCATTTTATGTAAGAGTTAGATCCAGAGAAGGAGGGCTTTATGCTTCATTTCTTATGTAATTAGTATTCAGGGTCTTTATACGATATATATTAAACTAAGTCATGATAACTCCTTACAATCCACCTTATCACTTTGGTAAACATGTCAATATGGTATGCAGTGCTGCACCATCCCAAACATTTTTAAAGAAATGCTCTCCAACAATAAAAACTCAAGTAAAACAACAAACGTTTACTGTAATTATCAATTACGAACCCAAACACCTTGTTTCCATGTCCTCTCAAACAAAAAAATAGGTACGCAATGCGTACATGCGTCTACGTTTAGGATGGGGCGTAATTACCATCGTGGCACAGATGTACAATAGTAAAACTGGAAGCAATTAATATTGGTATTTACATTCGTTGGAAGTGATTGCTATAATGATTTCAGATGAAGGAAAATCATTACTTTATTATTTTACACATGACTTGATGGACTGGTGCAGATATATTACCCATTAAAAACTGAACAAACATATTTCTTGTGGTAAAACTATATGCCATTACTGATATAGCTCATTTTTTATCTGATGCATTGACTGCATCATATATGAGCACGGTGCTACACTACTGATGGGCATTGTAGTTTTTTAGCACTTGGTCTTGGGTTATTAGACTACTTGCATTTTGGGTAAGAAATACAGGA
The DNA here is from genome assembly GCA_035772405.1 of Chrysogorgia sp. JL179-B06. NCBI lineage: Eukaryota > Metazoa > Cnidaria > Anthozoa > Scleralcyonacea > Chrysogorgiidae > Chrysogorgia > Chrysogorgia sp. JL179-B06. Next base: position 2,015,020 of record JAYKKM010000244.1, read on the forward strand.
ACATGTTTTATTGAACAATGTCAATCATAAACTTTAATATTATTTTGCTGTATGGTAGAGTGAAGTTATTATACCTATTAAACAGTTATAATGAATTAGTGCATAATAGCACAAAATAAACAATCAAGAAAGGAAGGATTTTGTACTGGATAGTGATATTTAGTATTTACTGTTGCACAGGTGTCTACACTGTATAGTGTCTACACTGAATGAATGCGGTCTATGGATTGCCTAAATAGACTAGATAATTATTCATACTCCAGTTTTCACTACCACAAAAAACATCAACAGTATCAACTCAAAATTATATGTGTCCATTAAAAAGTGGAGCACTTTTTATCATATGCCAATGCCATGCTAGAAAACAACGACAACTTCATGCATGTATATGTTGTGGGGCAAATTTATTTGAATTGGGGCAATATTTTTGATCTGGTACAATTTTTTTAAACCAGTTTTATTTTCCAAACAGTTTTTTAAACCAATTCAATTATAAAATATAGCAATTAGATTTTTCAATCCAGTTCAAATTTTCTAAACAGGAACTTCTTGGGTTAAATTTTAATTTTAAAGTTTAAAATTGTCTACAGTTAGTATTGAAGTTAGCATTAGGGTAGGTATTTGGATTAGTTTTAGCATCCAATGTTATTTTTCCTTGAGTGTTAATACACATGCAATCATACAGTATCTAGTAATAATCCTACATACATCTTTATTCTTACATTGCAATTTTTGACAATTTGTCCAGAATGACTGTGTTAAAATCTTTTAAATGACCTTAATAGATTATCGCATTAAGAAAAGTATTAAAGTAAAATATTTTCCACATAGGTCTGGCATGCCATTTATCTCTTGAATGAGAATCAAAAATCTTAAATTTTTCCTCATAAAACATGGATATTATTACTTATTGGATTCCTCTGAGCCCAATGTTACAAAATATTTAAGTCGAGTATTCAATAGTGGGCGAGACCGAAGGTCGAGCCTAATATTGCAAATCGAGACTTAAATATTTTGTAATATTGGGCAAAGATGAATCCAATAGGTGTTTTATTATATCGAACAAAATATCTTAACACAAAGATGTTTCTTCGCAAGTAAACAGTCAAAAGGTTGCTGTCCAATATGTTGCTGTCCTACATCGAAAAATATTGGGCTGCCACGTGATGCTAATAGAGACAGTTGATTGGTGGATTATATGTGAGGGTATATAATGCTACAATGTTACATCAACAAACAATGTTTATAATTCAATTCAGAGTGGGAAATATTTTACTTAGAGCACACGTCAGTTATGAAAAATGGTTAATATTTGTATATTATCATATATATGTCACCAGCAAGGGTTTAACTACATCCCGGGGCATTCTTTGTTAGCGGACATGCCTGTATGATGAAATGCATCATAGAACTGCTAACACTAAAACATCTAACCCTAACCCCCACCTAATGGGTTTTCTAACCCTCGCCTAATGGTTTTCTAATACCAACCTTAATACTAAATACTAATAAAAGGATCGCCGTGCAAAAGACAATTGCTTGTGGGCGCTGACAAAGAACACCCGGGATGTAGTAAAACCCCACCAGCAAAGGAGTCACTATATTGTAAATAATAAACTTATCATCAACTGAAATAAATTCTTGTACGTCAGTTAATAGCAAAAAAGAGTATAAAGGTTATTTCCAGCACAAATATGGTATTTAAAAATCGTGAATCCCAAGTTGTAATATCTTTTACTTATATTATTTAGTATATATTATTGCAGTCAGTGACATAGCCATTGTTTACCAGCATTTTATCCAAATTGTCTTGAATTGCCTCAGACTAAAATCTGCACAAATTGTATCACTTGGATAAATTATATCATATACATAGGTCCTGGATTTTCCTCAACATAGTGCAAAATACACGATATAGCTTATTAAAAATACACTGCCCTATAATAATATCAATTATTGGTATTGTATTCCAAATATTAAATACCTTCGAGATGCGAGTTTATATCTTTTTGGTTTTTGCAATGCTATTGTGGGCACCAATTCGAGCTCTGTATTGCTCAATCGTTACTCCAATTTCAAACGATTAGTGTTTATATCAGCAGCTGTGTAGTTGTAGATTGCGTCAACGGACGAGTTGTAGTTTGTCTCAAAGACGGGCGATTTGTAGTTTGCCTCAACGGACGAGTTTAAATTTTGTCTCAATGGCCGAACGAGCACAATGGCTTTATTTAAATACAACACAATAAGTGTCTGGTCGAACTCTTGATCAGCGCGAACACAATGGCTCCTGTGAGAACAAAACTGTCACAAGTTAACAAATATTTCCTGTAAGACTCCTAAAACAGAAAAAAATATGCATCAGATAAAATAATATACGTCGCCTGCAAGGAAAGTGCTGCCCACAAAAATTGTAAATTTTCACACGAGAACTGATCAACAAATTTCATGTCGATTAACATGACGTTAATATACTCATAACTTGTCGCCTTACCTTTATAAAATTTCGAAAATCAAAGCAAACAGTGGCCAAATAGTAGGCAGAAAAATGAGATGGCTCCGCTTGGTCATGTGATCCAGGTTTTACGTCACAAACGAGTGTCCAAACACAGCCATATAGTCCTTTAGTCATATAGTCATATAGTCCGCCGCCGATAACATAGCGTTTACGTTGCTAAGCAACGTAGACGCAAAAACACTGTGCCGAATGACAAACAGAATTTATCAGAATGTGGACTCAAGATTGACCGAATTGATCTACCACAAGAAAAAAATTGTATAAGTGAAAATAATGGAACAAAAACACATTCAAATGCTCTTGACAACAATCAAAATTCAAGAAGGATTTCGTTCAAATCAGGCGTTGTTGTTTCACTTATTCCTGCATTTTCCAAAGTAAGTGGGAACGATGGCATTACTAGTGATGATGGCATTACTGGTGATGATGGCTTGGAATCAGGAAACAATTGAGTTGCTGCAAGGACTGGTGATAAAGTTGGATTGGGCCAGTGTATCGGTACACATTGTTGACAACGCACGACTGGGTGACCAAGACGAGGATGCTGATGAAGATGACACTGCTCTTTCTGTATCCAGTTTGGCAACATATTTATTTAGTTTCCTTATGGACATTTGTATATCTATTTAAAAAATAGATATTATTGCAACAGGTAGTTAACTAAGGTAATTCATAAGTTGTAAGCCATTATAGCACAAATAAATCAAATACAGCTGCCAGACTCATAATCTTCACTGGTTGCCAGGAAAATCAAGGATTGCTTTTAAGATACTGATAATTACTTTCAAAGCTTTACATGGCCAGGCACCTATTTACATTAATTATAAACCTATTCATACTTTAAGATCATTTAATCAAAATCTGCTACTTGAGCCAAAATCCAAAACTCATGGAGACAGAACATTCTCGGTTGCCGCACCAATTAAACTGTGGAATTCATTACCACAGGAAATTAGAAGCTTTGATATGTTAAGTAGTTTTAAGTCAGCACTTAAGACTTTTTTTTTTTTTAATTAATAGTTTTTTTTTGTTCATAGTGGTAATATATGTACAGTACTGCTCAGAAATAACCTAACGAAAACCGCGGTCGAACCTATAGGTCGAACCTTGGTCGTAGTTCCGCTCTTCATTCAAAATATTTTCACTAGCAGAATAGATACAGTATTCAATATGACGTCGGATCGAAATTTCAATCCCATTGGAATTCAATCCCCTCAAAGGAGATAGTGTCGATTTCTTTTGTTTTGAAAACTCGAGTCGATCCGGCATTGTAAGCCGATCTAATGGTTGAAACTTCATGCCAATCCACTTTTAGACTCGTTAATTATTAGGAATCGAAAATGCTAAAAGGTTTGGTGTAGTGCCGAAATCGTGAATAATAGGTCTAACAATTTCGAGAGAAGGCCTTCATCATAGATATAGGCTCTTTCTAGTTTCTGCCGTGGTATACGCGGCTCACGCACTGCAATAAATAATAATGAGGAATAACGGTTTAGGAATTAAAACGGACACGCGCCAGACCTCAATCATTATATTTTCGTAATACTATCACATGCATTCATTAGATTCGACGAGGATTCGCTGCAAACGGTGCCACGAGTGCAGTATAAGTCGAACATTACATGAATTAGGTTTTGCACGTCGAAAGCACAACGTTTCAACTGCGAATCTATTGCGCGAGTGTCAATAGGACATGAAACAGACAAAGAATGAAGCCAAACATGAAGATCTATTTTGATTTTGGTGCCCTCTCTACATTTTAAACTAAACGCTTCCATGTCGGAAATAGTCTGAACCCAAGCCGTTTTCACACACGCTAATATGTATCGACCGCAAACCGAACCGCAAACCGAACCGTAACCGAACCGCAACCTAACCCCAACCGAACCCCAACCTAACCCCAACCGAACCGCAACCTAATCCCAACCGAACCGCAACCGAACCGCAACTGCAGTGTTAGGTTATTTCTGAGCAGTATACTGTAGTAGGCTTTATCTTATAACGAAACTGTAATTAGTTTTATAAGTAACATTAAGAATATATTGTTGTAAGAGCATTGAGACTATTGCATAATGCTCCTAATACGTCTTAATTATTATTATTATTATTATTATTATTATTATTATTATTATCATTATTATTATTATTATTATTATTATTATTATTATTATTATAGCATGAAAATATATAATATAGGAAATAATTTGTGCTACTAAGTTATTTACCCAGGCTATTAGTAATCTAAAAAAGTAGAGTGATGGGTAGACAGTGTTTTAAATATATAGCAAAGTGAAAAGGTGGTAAACTGCCAAGAATTTAGTGACGAAATACTGACGTTTCGCGCGGAGCCCTTCATCAGAGTAAGACGAGATGAAGGGCTCCGCTCGAAACGTCAGTATTTCGTCACTAAATTATTGGCAGTTTACCACCTTTTCACTTTGCTATTAGTAATCTGTTCCCTCAACTTGCAATTTTCCTGAGTTAGGATTTGGGCCTCATGCATGCTCCAGAGTTTTGATCTAACATACATGTATATATTTAACTGCTCAAGTTTTGCTCGATTATAACTCAGGGAAAAATAACACTCCACTCACTTTACTGATAGTAAAAGCCTTTGTTAAAATCGAATCTCGAAAATATAACAGCTCTGCTATCTAAAGTGTGATTCAAACCAAATTGTCAGGCCGAACATACAGGCAAACACAACTCAATTATTAACCTCTGAAATAACCATCCAATCATTTGATTGCAATAAGTATGAAAACAAACAATTGGATATAAACAGGGAATAAATAAATGCGCATTATTAAACAGCTTATTCAATAGCTTAGTGGCTGACTCCAACTCAAATGATATACAAATATACGATTAAACCGAATGTGACTGGAATCCTCGTCTACAACCCACGACTAGGAAAGGAACGAGTCCTTTTGAAAACCATCACAAAATACAGCAAAGGAATTCAAATTAAATATCAAAATATAACGATCAAACACCAATAAACTACAAGTTCGCCTTCAAACATTTCGAAATGGCCGCGTGGTTGTAATGTATCGCGTGATCCCTTGTCGTCTCACAAACCCTTGGTACGAGGTTGGGTCATAGACGGCAATGCAGGCTCTTGGCGAGTTAGGGTTAGATGATATTCACGCTAACTTTCACTGTCATTTTAGATTAATTAAATGTATGGGCCGTTATTCATGGTCATGAATCTCTTGGGTTTACTCGTTCATTGGAGACACTATTACTGCTGAATGTGGCTACATCCATGCTCATAATAGCAACTTAGATCTTTTGTAAATATTCAGAAATATTACCTGGAATTTTTTCCTGTAAATATTACAAACGTTATGCATAACACTAACAATTTTTTTAAATTTTTTAATTTTAATAAATTCAGAAATAGCATTTTTTTGGGAAACTGTAGTTTTTTGTAGTTATTTTTAAATATAGTAAATATAGTTATAGGAAACTATAGTTTTAATTGGTAATCTATAGTTCTTACCCAGAACTATAGTGTCTGGCATAAAATAACATTTTTAAATGTAGTTATGTTATACAAAACTATAGTTTTAATAGGGTTACTATAGTTTGTTACTTCAGTTGTCATATTCACCATATATAGGAAGCTAGTTTTACTAAAAAACTATAGTTTTTGGCAAAGAAACTATAGTTTAATAGGTAACTATAGTTTCTATGGCAAAAACTATAGTTTTAACTAAAAAACTATAGTTGTTACTAAAAAACTATAGTTTTTATGATTAGGAAACTATAGTTTAATAGGTAACTATAGTTTCTATGGCAAAAACTATAGTTTTACTAGAAAACTATAGCTTTTACTAGAAAACTATAGTTTTTGCTTAAAAACTATAGTTTTATTTTTTTAGCATAGAAACTATAGTTTATTTCTGCAAGGGGTTAATATATACACTGCTGTAGTGAATGCAAGCTGCATAGGCAGTACTGTATACCAATATCAACCAAATGTATTATGTTGAATTGTAACCTTCACTCTCCATCTGAATATCGGTAGCTCAATGGTTAGAAGCAATCAAGTCACAGGTTCGACTCAGAATCATTTTCTGAGGATATGAGCTTGACAATCATCCATGTATCATCTGTCTACTCCAATCCTCCCTTATTGACTACAGCAGTGTATATATTAACACTGACCTGCAATATACAATAATCTTGTTTATATACTACAAAATTGTAGGCCTGGCCCAGGTCGTATAAACACTGAAACACAGCTATAGTCTACTATATAGGCTCATTATCTAGCATAGAATAAACATACTGTACATGCAATTTCAAAATATGTACTATCACTTACTATTCTTTGTCCACAGGAGTATTTCCTCTTTCACTTAAGAAAGGTCTCATCTGCCCATCTATTAAAAAACCTACTGATAAAGATAAAAAACCTAGTGATAAAGAACTATTCCCTAACTATAGACCTATTACTAACGTGGCTTTCTTGTCAAAAGTATTAGAGCGGATTGCTGCCAGACAGACAACAGAATATCTTATTGAGAATAACCTCCTTGCAAAAATGCAATCTGCTTATAGACTCTTTCATAGCACAGAGACAGCAGTTCTGCGTGTTTTCAATGACATCCTTAATGCACTTGATGAAAATCAGGAAATAGTGTTGGTACTGTTGGACTTATCATCTGCGTTCGACACCATTGACCACACCGTTCTATTTGAGAGACTTCAGTATCGTTATGGGTTTAGTGGAACTGTACTAGCTTGGTGTCACTCATACCTTTCTGATCGGGTACAGTGAGTTATGGTGAAGAATACGCATTCCTCAAACAAACCATTGCAATATGGTGTACCTCAGGGTTCTGTACTGGGTCCACTTCTCTTTTCACTCTTCTTTGCGCCATTGGAAGATGTGATCAAAGCCCATGGCCTTGATTGCATAATGTAAGCTGATGACACACAGCTGTATATGCCTATAAAATCTCCATGTGATCGACCTGCTGCTCTAGCTAAACTTGAGTTATGTATTAAGGACATCACCAACTGGTGTACTATGGATGGTCTTATATGCAATCCGAGTAAAACCGAGATTGTCCATCTATCATCACGTTTTATGCATTGTGAACCAATGCCAGAAATATGTGTCAATGATGTGAAAATCCAACCGGCTCCGGTTGCACGTAATCTCGGTGTTGCTGTAGATAGACATCTAAAATTAAATACTCATGTAAATAACATCTGTAAATCGGCCACTTTTTTTATCAGAAATATCGGCAAGATCAGGAAATATTTGAGTAAAAAGGACTGTGGGAAGTTGGTGCATGCATTTATAACATCAAAACTTGACAGCTGTAATAGCATCCTATATGGCTTACCAGAAGCTGAATTGAGCAAGTTACAGCGAATTCAAAATACAGCTGCAAGACTTGTAACAGGGGTTAAAAAATCGGAGCATATCTCCCCTGTGCTTCGTAATCTTCACTGGTTGCCGGTGAGATCAATGATTGTATTTAAGATACTAATAATTACTTTCAAGGCTTTGCATGGCCAGGCGCCTCTTTATATTACTGATTTGCTAAATAAATATAAACCTACTCGTGCTTTGAGATCATCAGACCGTAATCTGCTACTTGAGCCAAAATCCAAAACGGTGACTCATGGAGATAGAGCGTTCTCGGTTTCGGCGCCAAAACTGTGGAATTCATTACCACAGGAAATTAGTAGCTTTGATATGTTGGGTAATTTTAAGTCAGCAGTTAAGACTTTCTTTTTTTAAATTAATAGTTTTTTTTGTTCATAGTGGTAATATATGTAATAGGCTTTATCTTATAATGAAACTGTAATAAGTTTTATAAGTAAATTTAAGAATATATTGTTGTAAGAGCATTGAGACTATTGTATAATGCTCCTAATACGTCTATTATTATTATTATTATTATTATTCTATATAGTATTATAAAGCACAAATTACGAGAATGGATATCGTCTTCGAGTCGCTTTGCTCGAGTCGCTTTGCTTGAGTCGCTTTGCTCGAGTCGCTTTGACTTGTTTCTGTCGCAATCCTTCTTGCTGTGTTGGTTTTGTCACATAATAAGTATTCAGGTTTTGTTTTAACGACTGTCCCCTCTCGTTCTCTTCTGCTCGTGCAGCTTCAGCGTGCCATTCGTTATTTAAATTACTCATTTCACGTACATTTCACGTTTTTTCGAGTAAAATAACACAAAATGTTCCCTCTCACGACCTAGATAAATAACCTTGTAGATCCATAAATATCCTTGTCTACCTACTTTCTTCCCCATGAAGCACGTTATCGTAACCAAGACAACCAATGTCCGGTTGACACGGCGACAAACATTTTCCAGAATAATTTGCCCTGACTTAAATGACCGGGCATTGAACACGACCGGAAATTGTACCACCCCGTCGAGATTATCACTCTCGCCCCAGTGCCTTCGGCGTTACTACAAATACGTATACGCAACAACCCCTCTCCCGCTTACTGTTTGAACTTGTATAGCGTAGTTGCTTACAGTACTTCGTGTTGTTCTTAATTTTAGTTGTACTTGAATTAGATAATTGCACATTCATTTGCCAAACTGAATAGACTTTCAGTCTCGGAGAGCTTTGCGTTGTTCGAATTTAATTGTTTCATAGGACATCAAAATAACTAACTAAATACATTAATGGTAATATAAACAGACACTATTGGAAGAAAGGAAGAAAGTGCATCTTTATCATAGGGTGCATATATAGTGCAAATGTATAGGGCCCATTCAAATAGGGTTTACTAAGACACATATTAGGGATTCTACCTCGGTTATTGGTGTGGATAGATTATATAGATTATATTTGATAATTCTATACCCACATTGGACTACTGCGATGTGGAGCTGGCAGGGATATGGATAACTAATATGAATTCTCTCGAGAGCTAGGTCTCAACGCAGAGCAGGGAGACTGATTTTTCCTAACTCGGGACTTGAAACTGATTAGTTAATAGAAACCCTAGGATTGGTACTTCTTTTAATTACAAGAAAGTTACATGTGTAATGCTAGTCAAGAATTTCCATGAAGGCATTTTCACATCATATCTTAAGAACTAATTTCATCTCAATGAATCTGTTCATACATACATGTTTTCACACCTTATCAATTGCCTTAATTGACAATCTGTGCATATATATGAATTATGTGTTTATATTTGCAATAACTTTAATTTGTTAGGAAATAAGACCGCCAATGATACCAGTGTTAACACTGAAGGGGCTATACTGTATAAATATTATTGTATTATTATTATTAATAATAATAATACCTAATGTTATTATTATTAATAATAATAATGCCTAATGTTAATAATGTTAATAATAATGCCTAATGTTACATGTTTTACTTGATGCCTGGAAGTAATATTGACAACCGCAACGTATATATTGCGTGAGGGTTATAGCGTTGATTAACAAAAAACATTTTAAGACCAACATTTATTCTTTAAAGTGCCTATCTCACGTTTGGGGATTTTACATTACAGATTTTACATACTACAACCGTAGTATTTGGGTCAGGCGAAAATTTCATCTTCGTGGAGTTTTTCGCTGTCAAAGTTACCGGATGTGCTGTCACAAAAGGCATTCCGAACCAGTTTTCGTTTGTTACTTGCAACAAAAATGCCTCTTGTGACATCATATCTGATAACTTTAACAGCAAAACTGTCAATGAAGACGAAATTTACCACTGACAAGGTACAGTATATTATGATTTTTTTCAGGAATACCCAAATATTACAAATATATAAAATCCCCAAACGTGAGATAGGCACTTTAAGTGCAATCTACACAATATGATTTCTCCTATGTGATTTACTGCCATGTTATTTATTGCCATGTGATTTACTGCCAGGACGTTTCACAATATTTACCATTGAATCATAATTAAGGATTATGGCGTATTCAAACTATTACATATGTCAGAATGACGTAAGGAAAAAGTATGGTGTAGATGGGCCTTTAGACAATCATGACTCACCAGTTTTGTAATGAGTGAACTAAAAAGTTGCCTATTACTTTTTTAGGAAAAATAAAATCACGTGTGAATGAACAAGGCAACATGGTGAATGACACTGATCTTCATAATGCCTGTGAACGTGGTCTTGTTGATGTTGTGAAATCTCTAATCAGCGAAGGTTGTGACGTCAACTCCACCAACAACATTGGTTTCACTCCTCTTGATATTGCCTGTCAATATGGTCATCTTGATGTTGTGAAATTTCTCGTCAACTTTCCCAACAACATTTATTTCACTTTTCAAATTGCCTGTAAATATGGTCATCTTAATGTTGTGAAATTTCTAATCAGCGAAGGTAGTGACGTCAACTTTGCCGACACGTTTCGCATCACCCCACTAATAGTGGCATGTGAGTATTGTTATACACATTCTCAAAAATCGTAAAGTATCCAACTTGAATATAGTGATTATTTGGACAGGAGTGGTTATATAACTTTCTTAGCATGGTAAACTTGAGGTGATAAACTCTCAGTGGTTAAGTATCTTACATAAATCACTGAAAGTTCATTTTCCAGCGCAACAAATTTATCTTAATTTTATTTTTGCCCCATAACCTTGATTTTCTTTACCAGCCGTAGAGCAGCCTCGTACCCAGGCGTTGCAAACGCTGAGTTCGAGACAAATCCTGGAAAATGGGACACGAGAGCGGAGCGAAATACGCGCGAAGGGACTGATGGGAAAATGCAATGGGAAATTTGCGACGCCTGTACGTGAAAAAAGTTTGATTTCTTGCAAATGTTACCAAAGGACTGCTTTTTTGGTATATTTCAATCTTTTTATGGGCAGTTTCATTCAGTGTTTTCTGGGTGCTCATTCGCGTACAACGTTTATGAGACAGAGGTCAAATATTTTTCTATACGGACCGACGAAAACGGTATATATATTTCGATTTGAAACTTATATAGTGATAGTGATACTGCTTATCTCGAGTATCAGTGTTCATGCTTAATTAGCGTATGACTTAGTTAAGAATGTTGCTACCGCTGACAAAATTAAATTTGTTTCGTCTGAAACATTAAAAAAAAAACTCTTATAATTTTCTTAATTTATGACTTTATGCTACATTTGTGAGTGTCATGTAAACCTAAATTACTTCCTATTAAAAGGTACGTATGGAATTGTTGATAAATAATTAAATAAAAGTGAAGTTATCAACATTTTATTGTGTTTATTAACCTTAAAAATTCGATATCCCGGCTAAAAGTTTTTCAAAATTCTTAAAATCCATACGTACTTTTTTGAAGATAATAGTCCAGATTCTAATGGCATGTAAAAAATTATTAATTTTACTTAAAGACGAAGGATTAATTTATTTTTCGAAGGATTAATTTATTTTATTTATTAATTATAGGAATTTTCATTTTTCGGGGACGTCATGATATGATATTACCAAACGAAAGAGTTTCGCCCACATTGATTGGTCTGACTTGATGACTGTCTTGATGGGTTCTTAAATCTGTGAAAGTCTATGGAAAATTCGTTAATTCAAAGCTTCCTTAGCAACGGATATAAATTCTGTAAATCTAAATACATCCGAACACATGCACTTAATGATGGACTATTCACGGGTGAATACTTCATGTTAGAAACCCTAGTATGATGACAATATTCCTCTCATATCCAATTCTCTACCGCGCTACCGTGCAAGTTTCGAACCTGGCAGGTCAAAAACTAGACCTGCTTTTTTCAGTTCTCGAATTCGTCTGGTTAGCCGCACTCGAATTCGCCTGCACCCGTGTAAACGGAACTAGGACGAAAAATCGACTTTGCCACAATTTAATTCCCACGAGCTTTATTTAGATATGAACAAGACGCCTGTCCAGGCGTTTACTCGGGCTACTGATTTCTGTAATCAGGCACTGGAAGGCATTGTGCAGCGCTCGTTTAAAGTAGTGGGAACGTTTAGAAGAAATATAGTTACCTAGAGTTGGGCTAGAACTGTGAGAGCGTATATGCAAAATTGATGAGACGAAGAAAAATTAGGCATCTGCACGCAGGCTATCCCTCCCCCCTATAGAGAGCGCCTGACACGCAGACGAAATATAATGTAAACACCGCCACGTCAATGCTATCTTTTCTAATATCTGTTTGATTGAAGGTCTTCGTGTGTCAAAACTTATATAAAAATCAACGGCAAGGTATACGAAACATATCTGTTACGAAATTACATCGGTTTAATGGTCATTATTTAAAGCATTGAATCATCGGGTAAACGTCGAATAGATCTGAAGCCATGTCCTTTGATTTTAACTCTTTCACTACCGGCTGAAAAACGGCCTAAATTGGGTGCACCTCATCATCGGCTTGTATCTTGTATCACAACAATGGGACAAGCTATACCTCTTTTGAAAGAGTATTGAATAAGCCTTCAAAATTTTATTTTAGTTTCACAAAACAATACTACATTTTGAAATAAAGTAGCATAATCTAGCATAAATTATCAATATGTGACTTTTAAATTTAGACAAAAACTCATCTGTGTTCCACATGATGTTATGTATAATAAATATGTATAAGTAAAAAGTTGCATTGTTATATTAGCAATATGCCCAGCAAGTATGGCAGAAAATGAATAAAAAGAAAAAAAGTTACAGCTGTTTGAATAACCCTTCTTGATAACGTCAAAATGTAGCAAAATGATACAAAACATAAATGTGATTTGTAACGAAATGTTTGCAGGAAAATAATAGTATAATGTATCATAGACACATAATTATATGTATATAAGGTGTCATTAGTTTCATTACAACATCATACCCAAAACCATTTCCACTTTATACCAATATTCCAGCACTTCTCCCAATATACACATTGAAGTCAACGGTATATCCATTGCTGCTATTGGCCAAAACCCAAAGTTTTACACCCCACTTAGTCAGCTTATCCCTGATATACTGCCAAATGCCAGACATAGGTCTAGATTTAACCATTCGTTCATCAATAGCAATGTTCTGTTTTGGCTGGTACAAATTAAGGCACCTTTTTTGAAATAGGTGATGAACGAATTCACTTTCCGCAACTTATCCCCTGTGCCTGGGGTCTCAGTATTAGGGTCTACAACATGCAAAAAGGCCATGAGAACACTAAACCTATTCCTAGACAAGATTGCCTGTGCCCACAGACCTTGACTAGACCCAAATAAAGAACTTTAGCAGTACCCCGTACGATACCCTGGCCATTCCCACGGGTCGTACCACAGGGAGCCCCAGCCCTACTATTACCACCAACATCAAGGACATAGGCTTCATCTTCATCATCCCCAGAATCGCCAACAGAATCATCATCAGAGGCATCGTCTCTAGGGGCATCATCACCAATATCATCATCACCATCATCACCACGAGCATCACCATCATCATCACCACGAGCATCACCATCAGCAAACTATTCTTCGTCGCTCCGAAAAGAACTTCGCTTGCAAATTTGATCACATCACGCAAGCTTTGCGAGATCTAAATTGGTTACCCATTGAACAATTGTTATTGTTTAGAGTCACAGTGATGACATACAAGTGCATGAACAATCTTGCGCCCGGCTATTTATGTAACAAGTTCAAGAAACGCTTTGAGTTACATGATCTTCAAGTCCGTGCTAAAGACACTTTACACATTCCTTTTTATAGAACTGCTTCAGGCCAGAGGTCGTTTCATTATAGAGCGACGAAAATCTGGAACAATCTTGCAGATGAATTTAGACATATACCTTCTTTAAATTCATATACCTTCATATACCTTCTTTAAATTATAGATATCTTTTATTCTAATCCCCTCGCCCGGCGCGAAGCGCCGGCCGAAGGCCGAAGGCCTGAGGGCGAGGGTGCTAATATCGACCGGCGTTTAGTCCCTCATCACGGGAATCCTAGCGTTTTCAGTCTCACATTCACTTTCCTTGTATATATATATATATTCAGGATCAACGTCGTCTATCATGCGCGGCATCTGAAAATTTGGCCATGGTAACTAGATATAGACAGAAGCTGATTGGTAGACCTCTGCATTTGAATTAATATTTAAATTGCAACCGTCACATGATTGCGAATGCAAAAATTGAAACGGTATTGGGGTCATACTATTGCTGTGTTTATATGACCTGGGCCTGACCTACAATTTTGTAGCAATAAACAAGCATTATTGTATACTTATCAGTGTTAATATATACACTGCTGTAGTGAATAAGGGAGAGCTCGGGGGGAAAAAGACGATACAGTACATGTACATGGATGATTGTTAAGCAAGCTCATATCCTCAGAAAAATTATTCTGTGTCCCGGACAGGGATAACTTGCTGATTTCCAGTGAGATGCTCTACCAAGACTCAGATGGCAAGTGAAGGTTACATTGATGTACTGATTCTATTGATATAACAGCAGTGTATATATTAACACACCCAATCATTACTGATATATATATATAGTAACTGCTGTGCATAGGCAGTACATATAGGCATACGAATGTGGGTAGAATTATCAACTTAATGTATATAATCTATCCACACCAACAATTGGAGTAGAATCCCTAATACGTCTTAGTAAATCTAATTTGAATGGACCCCTGTACATTTGTACTATATGCATCCGTACTGTAGACATTTGAACGAATTTGATTTTTTTAAAGGACACTCATAGTATGATAGAGATGCACTTTCTTCCTTCAATAGCCTTTGGTGTCTATATACTAAATACTGCATTGATTATTTCGTGAGTCATCAATATTGTGATAAACGTAATTTCTTTCTTAGTGATTGATGGTTAGAAACAGAAGTAGACCCCTCACTATTCTGTTGCTGCACTCAAAAATTAAAAAGTTTGGGCTGCATGTATTTATTTTGATGTCCTATGTTGATGTCCTATGTTGATGTCCTATATTTATTTTGATGTCCTATATCCCTTTATTTTGATGTCCTATTAAATTCAGACAATACAAAGCTGAGAGATATTGTCCACTGAAAATTTATTTAGTTTGGCAAATGAAGTGGCTATTATCTAATTCAAGTAATTTAGAACTAAAAGAAGTACGTACTTCTTTTAGTTCTAAATTACTTGAATTAGATAATAGCCACTTCATTTGTACTGTACTGTAAGTTTCAAACAGCAATTGGGCGAGGGGTTGTTGCGTATACGTATTTCTAGTTTATAACATTATTTGTAACATAGCGATCTTAACATAGAGTTTTTACATTTTTACTGATCGTAATTGTATGCTGAAAAACCCGATTGGGAGAATTTCAATAAAGTATGTATGTATGTATGTACGTGTGCACCATCAGAAAAACAAAGAAGTGAATATAATGGGGAAAAATTAAACATGAAAAATTTCAAACATTGGACGAGTAAAAAGCAGCACTTTTCCAGATGTACGTGAAGTATATGTTTTCAAAATTTAGACACTGTCAAGCTATTTGTGAAAACGAAATTACCAGCAATAATCCAAGAAGGTGGTGCAGTTTATCAATCTAGAACAATGGAACACCATGTACAAACAGAATACCACAAAGAAGCTTTAAATTCTGAAACCTTAAAAAAGTTGCCTGCTGAAAAGGTTTATCAGCAAACACCAATAGGATCTCTTATTTCAACTGCTAATGAAGAATTGGTAAACAAAATGGGTAAACTTATGCTTCATGTGTATAATGATGGCTTACATTATCTGCATACAGTGTAGAAATACAAATCAAATATCTACTGCTGATATTGATGGTTGGTGCACTGCCGAAATAGCGTGTAAGTTGTCTAAAGTTTCGAGCGAATGCCCTTCGTCAGAGAGTGAAACGTAAAGTGAAATAATAACTGAGTGAGACTTTTATAGAATAAATAATGGCGTATTAGCGTAATACAAAAATAAGCCACTCAGGTGCAAGAAACAATAACAAATAATAATGAGATGTAAAAATAGGAAAGTCATTTATTATTTTTACCACAATCAGCAACAAACCATAATGCAGATATAAATTGTATGGAAAATTGTATACAAACTCCAGTATTTTCCACTTACAACTCCAGAATTATTTTTACATCTCCAGGAAGTGACGTCAAACCAGCTTAGAATAATACCTGTAAGGCCATATATTATTGGGAATTTTGAGCTTGTGATTTGAGTTGTTGTGCGAGAGGTTTGACTCCGATCGAGTGAATAAATAACGCGAATAACCTGGAATTTGTGACTTATGGGTTTCAAGTGATTTTGTCGAATAATCTCAAAGATATACACTTGATTTTCTAAAAACGTGTAAAAACCTCGTGACGTCGGTGGTTACTTATTTGCATAATATCACAAATGTCTAAATATCTCAAGCACGACGTGAGATATGAAAGAGCTCTACATTACCATTCTTCGTTATTTTAGGAGTTCGTTATAATACCTAAAACTTAATTTTCGTTTCAAACACTTTAAGGCGAGTATAAATGTGTAATTGTGATAGATTATTAGAAGATTACTAGAAGATGCTTAAATTAGCAACCATAAAGCAAGATAATTTTATTAAATCTAATCTTAATACATCAGCTGTATCATTCACGCTTTGTCGAATAAATTCATAAATGTAAATAGAAATACATTCATGGTTTTTCAAAGAAAACCATGATTGGAGATCGAAATATTTATGGTTTTTCAGATAAATACATGAATGTAAATAGAAAAACATTCATGGTTTTCAAAGAAATACATGAATGTAAATAGAAATATATTCATGGTTTTTCAAAGAAATACATGAATGTAAATAGAAATATATTCATGGTTTTTCAAAGAAATACATGAATGTAAATAGAAATACATTCATGGATTTTCAAAAAAACACATAAATGGTATTGTTTAAAATACTATTGATGGGTTTTACCACCATTAATGGTTTCACATGAAAACCCATTGATGGGAACAGTTCGGATTTCCATTAATGGGTTTTTGAATGGGAATTGGCCATTTACCATTGAAACATTCATGGTTTTTCAAAGAAATACATGAATGTAAATAGAAATACATTCATGGATTTTCAAAGAAATACGTGAATGTTAATAGAAATACATTCATGGTTTTTCAAAGAAATACATGAATGTAAATAGAAAAACATTCATGGTTTTTCAAATAAATACATAAATGTAAATAGTGTTACGTGACACGCTTTTATAACGCAACAAAAAGTGTGACTTCAACTATTTGGCTTTTAATACTGTTTATTTATAAACAATGAACTTAAGGTAGATATTAAAATGTCTATAAAGATTAAAGACTAAACTAAACAATTCAGAACTTATCTGTCTGTACACAACAACAGTCAATATTCCGACAACAGGTTAACAATCCATATGGCTTGACAAAGGAAGGAATAATAACGACCAGCGGCGCGAACTCCACGACTGACTTTGTAACCACTTTGATACATATACTGTAGTTCACTCTCATACATATGCATGACTGAGAATTGTATGATCGTTACTTATATAGTTTCTAGAGTGTATAATTATAGTAATATACTTCATTCTATTTATAATGTATTTACGTATATAACTACAGTACTAAATGACATCATATAGCTGAGTCATGCTAAGTCATACATGTAAGTATTTGTTAACTCGGGTTACAAGTGTTTATATTTCCTATACTAAACGTTTCAAATGTTCAGTGATCAAATAACGTCTAGTTAATTAATATGTCTCTAGATAGACATATCCGTAACACCCTCCCTCTTAAAGAAAAAAGGAAGTTTGATGGGACTTTCTTTTTGGATTATAAAATAAAATGTTTGACTATATCTTATGGCCTCGATATTAAGACAGTCTGCTATCAAATTGTCTTTTCCTTTAATATGTCTAATTTCCAGATTATATTCTTGTAAGATAAGACTCCAACGCAATAGTCGTTGATTCTTGTTCTTGAGCTTGTGGAGGAATACCAACGGATTATGGTCACTGAAGACTATGATCGGCTGACTTGGGGAAGATACGTAAACTTCAAAATGCTGCGAGCGAGAACCAGAGCCAAACATTCATGTGTTGAAACTCTTTAACCAGGTTCTGAAGATCTTGGCGTTGAGACGGTTGAAGATGAGATAACTTGGAATCCAGATCATGTAGGACATCCGAGTTGTTAAGTTTTGTTGTGACAGACAGACTAGAAAGTTCTCCTAAATCTTCAAGTTCTGTTTTGTCTTTCTCACACTCATAACTCACTAAGTTTACAGAATGTATTACCCTATCTTTACCGTAATATGGCTTTAACATATTAACATGGCACAACTGTTTTTGTTTACGCCTATCTGGAGTTATTAAGACATAATTTAAATCACTCTCTTTCTTGTCTACAATATAGGACCACAATACCTAGCCTGAAGGGGATTTCCAGGAACTGGGAATAATACAAGAACCTTATCACCACGCTTAAATTGGCGGTTTACTGCGTTTCGATCAAACCTATCTTTCATACTTTTCTGTGTTGATCGAAGATTTTCCCTAGCTAGATCACATGATTTCGTTAGTTTTGTGCGAAAGTCCGAGGCGTATTGCAAAAGATTTAACGAACCGCCATCTTCCGAAAGGAATTTTTCTTTTAGGAGTTTAAGTGGTCCTCTGACCGTATGTCCGAAAACTAACTCAAATGGGCTGAAACCTAACGATTCTTGAACTGACTCTCGAGCTGCGAATAGAAGCAAATGGATGCCGTCATCCCAGTCTTTTTCTGTGTCGAGGCAATAAGTTCTCATCATGTTTTTTAATGTTTGATGAAACCTTTCTAGAGCACCCTGGCTTTCAGGATGATAGGCAATAGATTTATACTGCTTGATGCATAGCTCATGCATCACTTGTTGAAAAATTCCAGACATAAAATTTGAACCTTGGTCAGACTGAATAGACTTAGGAATACCAACTAATGTAAATAATTTAATTAGGGTCTTAACAATAGTTTTTGCCTTTATATTTCTCAAAGGTATGGCTTCAGGGAATCTTATCGAAGCACACATAATGGTCAACAGGTATTGATTGCCTGTCTTTGTCTTAGGTAATGGGCCAACACAATCTATTATTATCCTACTAAACGGCTCTTCGAAGGCTGGAATTCGCTGTAAATGGGCTTTAGGGTTTACCTGATTTTGTTTCCCAACAACCTGACAAGTGTGGCAAGTTTTACAGAATTGTACCACATCTCGTCTAAGATTAGGCCAATAGAAATGACTTAGAATTTTGAGATATGTTTTGTTAACACCTAAATGGCCAGAAAGAGGGGTTTCATGTGCTAGGCTGAGTATGTCAGACCGGTAGCTTTTTGGAACTACTATCTTATATCGTACAGACCATTCTTCGTCTGTAGAGACATCAGGCGGTCTCCACTTTCTCATTAATATATTATTTTTAATGAAGTAACAGACCGCATTCTTCGGGATTTCGGTCTCATCAACTGCTTTTTGAAATAAGACAATAAGGTTAGGCTTTGAGAAGTTTTGTGCTTTATCTGACAGATTTTTATCAGATTCGCTTTCAGGGGATTCATAACTAACTGCATCGAATATGCGGCCAAGAAAGGTATCTGACATCTCTATGTCGATATTTGCGTCATGGCCTCTAATTGTTTCTGTTTCATGGCTCGAGTTACGGCACATCCCGGATATAAATCTGGAATCTCTTGCTCAATAGGATCAGAAGCTTGATTAACACAATGTTTATTTGTCAAAATTGGGTTAACGACTACCTTCGCCTGCAAGATCATTGCCGAGAAGTAGGTGAATTCCCTCAAAAGGTAAAGAAGTTTTAATGCCCAACAATACAGTCTGAAGTCAAATAAGCTTTATGAAGAGGCTGGGAACTATAGCCATCTGAATTGACTCCTTTAATTAACACATTCTTACCAGAGTAAGACTCGTCAGAAAATGGCAAAGTATCTGCCAATAAAAGAGATTGAGAAGCCCCAGTATCTTTTTTAACAAATCGCTTGTAAGTGATACGAAACCATTATGAATAAATGGTTGAAAAGACTCCATAGACGACTTTCATAATGGCTGCCATTTTAAATATTCTTTTATGTGCATATAAATTAGTCTTTACTCTACTAACTGTGGTCTTTACAACCTCGTTACGAAGCAAAATTATTTTGAATTGCTGACATGCAAACGAGGCCATAAAGGCTAATTTAGATGCACATAAAGGAATATTTAAAATATTTAAATTAGCAGCCATTATGAAAGTCGTCTATAACAGGGTCGAAAGAGGTCTTGACCTCGGAATTAAGATAAGGAAGTGGCTTAACGACAGATGTGTCTTGCACATTGTCACGCAATTTGGTTGAAGTAAAACCCGTGGGTTTAATTTCACCCTGCTCTTGCTTTCGTTTCAATTTATAACAATCTGATATTAAATGACCATTCTTTTTGCAGTAACTACAAACTAGGTGGCTAAAAGGAGAACTGGGAGGCTTGTTATGAAGAACTTGTTCAAATCTTGTGTTAACGATAAATGGTCGGCCAAACGCGCCGCCGCAGTTAAGGTTATCGCCTTTTGTTCATTTAAAAATATACATACATCACTGTGAATGCATCTTTTGAATTGTTCAATTAAAATCAATTGTTTCAATTGGTCGTGATCTTTATCAGATTTTGCGGAGGCACACCAGCGATCAAACAACTGTTCCTTTTCTCTGGCGAATTCTAAATAGGTCTGCCTACCGGTTTTTTCAAAATTTCGAAATTTCTGACGATATGCCTCAGGGACCAATTCATACCCCTTGAGAATTAATTCCTTTACGGTATCGTATTCTGAAGCTGTCTCTAACGAAAGTTGTGCGCAAATCTCACGAGCTTTTCCTACTAAAACACTTTTTCATGGTCCAATTTTCTTTGGGCCACTTAAGATTTTCGGCTATTTTTTCGAAATGTAAAAAGTATTTATCGACATCCCGTTCCTGGAAAGGTGGAACCATTCTAATGTGTCTTGTAAGATCAAAACATGAATTTAGTTTGGTTCCAGGATGAACAGATCCCAATTTTTCTTGCAATTCTATTTTTCTCATTTCTAACTTCTGCTTTTCTAAACGCTCTTCTCTTTCTCTTTCTCTTTCTCTTTCTCTTTCTCTTTCTTCTCTCTCCATTTCTAATTTCTTTAATTCCAATTTCATTTTTTCTGCTTCCATTGCAAACCTCATTCTTTCTATTTCTAGATTTGTATTGGGATTTTTATACAAATTTAAAACACTTTCCTCAAGGTGTCCTGACTTAACTAAGTGCTCCACAATTATTTTTTGCATCACCTTCTTTAACATAGGCCTCTTTAACTCTATACTTAAATGTTAACCTAATGAGGTCAGGTCATTCTTACTCAATTTATTAAAAACCGCTTTATCGGGCTCTAACATAAACTGGTCAGGTTTAAATTCTGACATTTTATCAAATAGCTGAGCTCATACAAATTCGAAATCTACCGAATGTTAAAAAAAATTGAATCAAAAGTTTAGCGAACTTTGATTTAAACTTCGCTTCCCGCCTGAGCCCCAATTGTTACGTGACACGCTTTTATAACGCAACAAGAAGTGTGACTTCAACTATTTGGCTTTTAATACTGTTTATTATAAACAATGAACTTAAGGTAGATATTAAAATGTCTATAAAGATTAAAGACTAAACCAAACAGTTCAGAACTTATCTGTCTGTACACAACAACAGTCAATATGAGATTCCGACAACAGGTTAACAATCCATATGGCTTGACTAAGGAAGGAATAATAACGACCAGCGGCGCGAACTCCACGACTGACTTTGTAACCACTTTGATACATATACTGTAGTTCACTCTCATACATATGCATGACTGAGAATTGTATGATCGTTACTTATATAGTTTCTAGAGTGTATAATTATAGTAATATACTTCATTCTATTTATAATGTATTTTCGTAACTACTAAATGACATCATATAGCTGAGTCATGCATGTAAGTACAGTGTATTTGTTAACTCGGGTTACAAGTGTTTATTTCCTAATCAAATAACGTCTAGTTAATTAATATGTCTCTTGATAGACATATCCGTAATGTAAATAAAAAACATTCATGGTTTTTCAAAGAAATACATGAATGTAAATAGAAATACATTCGTGGTTTTTCAAATAAATACATGAATGTAAATAGAAATACATTCGTGGTTTTTCAAAGAAATACATGGATGTAAATAGAAAAACATTCATGGTTTTTCAAAGAAATACATGAATGTAAATAGAAATAGATTCATGGTTTTTCTGCAAAGAAATACATGAATGTAAATAGAAATACATTCATGGTTTTTCGGCAAAGAAATACGTGAATGTAAATAGAAATACATTCATGGTTTTTCAAAGAAATCCATGAATGTAAATAGAAATACATTCATGGATTTTCAAAAAGAAACACATAAGTGGTATTGTTCAAAATACCATTGATGGGTTTTACCACCATTAATGGTTTCACATTTTAAACCCATTAATGGGAACAGTGCGGATTTCCCATTAATGGTTTTCTGAATGGGAATTGGCCATTTACTATTGAAACATTCATGGTTTTTCAAAGAAATACATGAATGTAAATAGAAATACATTCATGAAACATTCATGGTTTTTCAAAGAAACATGAATATAAATAAAAATACATTCATGGTTTTTCAAAGAAATACATGAATGTAAATAGAAATACATTCATGGATTTTCAAAGAAATACATGAATGTAAATAGAAATACAATCATGGTATTTCAAAGAAATACATGAATGTAAATAGAAATACATTCATGGTTTTTCGGCAAAGAAATACATGAATGTAAATAGAAATACATTCATGGTTTTTCGGCAAAGAAATACATGAATGTAAATAGAAATACGTTCATGGTTTTTCAAAGACATACATGAATGTAAATAGAAATACATTCATGGATTTTCAAAAGAAACACATAAATGGTATTGTTCAAAATACCATTGATGGGTTTTACCACCATTAATGGTTTCACATGAAAATCCATTAATGGGAATAGTTCGGATTTCCCATTAATGTTTTTTTGAATGGGAACTGACCATGGATGTTTGGTTAAAGTTTTTTCCTGTGTCTCCTAAACATCGAATTCAGCATAATTTTCATCTCTCGTGAAATAGTACTTTTAGTATTCCAGATGTTCTGTTACATAATATACAAGACATTTCCCGGGTATACATAACTACACAAGGCTTCAAATGTAAAAATAATATTGCTATTCTTATTCTGCCATTCGACGCCCAAACAACAGAGTCATATTTCAAGGACGTTAGTAGTATAGAGAGTGGGGGTTCTGAGTCCGGTGGAACCGGGGGAGCCTCATGCTCCACCGATGACGTCACGTTTCTCGTCTTCCTTCCAGACCCTCTAACCCTAGTTATTTATGCATACGTCACCAGGCTCTTCGTCTTCCTTGAAGGAGCCTTAACCCTAATTATTTATTCAGATTACGTCATTAAACCTTCAGGATCCCTAACCCTAGCTCGTATACCTGTAGGACCCCAAACCCTAATTAAGTATTCATTTTATAACGCCTTATTACTATGCTTACGTCACTCAGCTTCAAGTTTCCCCTAGTCCTCCGTCCACCGCCCCCATATAATATTCCGTGACCTTCCGAACTTGATTTCCGAAGGTATTACGTCACTATCAAAACGTCGCTCTTTAGATCTCTTAATAATATAAGAAACGCCTTTGCATCTATACACTTCGCCACGCTACGGCAGTGTGAATGTGGGACAGTAGGCAATCCGAAAGCAGCGCATGCGCACAATCGATCTTGGCTGAATATCATGATCTGGAATGAATTATCAATGAAATATCGTATACTTTCAGTTCGTGTATCGACCAACATAGATTCATACGATCGCCCTTATGTTCAAATACCCTTTAGACCTTCAACAGTTCTACGAAGATATGAACCCAAATCATTTCGGCTATTTGCGATATTCGCCTTCCGAAGCCTTGAACAACGAAGCGAGTATATTTTAAAAATCACGGAGTCGAATCATAACGGCTTTTACGAATGTACCGGACTTTACGGCTTTACGAAGTTCATCAGGCATCTAGTGTATAAAGTAAGATTCCTTAGATGATCAAACCACTCGAGAAGCTGCACGAAGAACGAATTTGCCTGTAAGCGAAATAAAACTTTATCAAAATTGCTTATCTAGATACAATCGATATAGAACTTTAACACGGCTGCTAAGGTTTAAATATTCATGTTTTTTATATTTCGCTGTTACCATGATCAAGTTGTATACTTCATATGGCCTGCATGACGAGATCGGCCGAGTTATCGCTTATCTCGCTTTAGTGTACAGGATTCCTATGAGGAAGAAGCACTTTGGGAAACAGTGCGAAGAATTGTTAAGGATTTAAAACGTGTGGAAATAGAAAAATATAAACTAAAACGGTTTCAACAGAAAAATAGTAAAAAAACAATATATCAATTTGGTTTATGTGGCTGACTTTATTTATGTTGCCATGCACTTTGTTGCTAAGACTGATACATTTGAATAATTTTGACTAGAGCACATGTTACAGACAAAGGAAACGGTCATTAAGAGGTCGTTAATGTCACAACTCATAATTATTTGGAATATTTAATGAAACAAACTAGAGAAGGCCAAACTAATGTAACGCCTTGCCGTGGAGTTTAACCTCGCTGTTTATGAACCGTACGTGAGCATGAAGATTTGTAAGTCATTAAGAATCGGCGAGATCGAAAAATATATAAGACTATATACATATATCGGCTTATTCGGCTTATTTTCAAAAGTGACGCAAGCTATGATGAAATACGGATCATTCTGTGCAATGGTGCAACTCACAAATATGTGCATGATTTGTGAATAATTAGTTGCTTGAGGTATACATTAGGATTTTATGGGTAAACATTGGTGAATATGGGATAATGAGGGTCATAAACAGGATAGAAAAGTGGGTAAGTTCAAACGGAAAATCGGTGTTGCCATAGTAAAAAATACGTCGCGTCGAAAGAAAGTGTTTATAGCGAAATGGTAACCATATTCAACTCAACTGAATAGTTTAGTTCTCTACATAGAATTTATATGAATTAAGTTTACAACAGGGCCCGGAGGGCTTTTTTCATGGCCCTTTGGCCCTATCAGTCTTAGGATTCAATGATTCAATCTCAGGATTCGATGATTCATTCTTAAGATTCAATGATTCAATCTTAGGATTCATTGCTTCAACCTTAAGATTCAATGATTCAATCTTAAGATTCAATGATTCAATCTTAGGATTCAATGATTCAATCTTAGGATTCAATGATTCAGTCTCAGGATTCAATGATTCAATCTTAAGATTCAATGATTCAATCTTAGGATTCATTGCTTCAATCTTAAGATTCAATGATTCAATCTTAGGATTCAATGATTCAGTCTCAGGATTCAATGATTCAGTCTTAGGATTCGGTGATTCAGTCTCAGGATTCAATGATTCAATCTTAAGATTCAATGATTCAATCTTAGGATTCATTGCTTCAATCTTAAGATTCAATGATTCAATCTTAAGATTCAATGACTCAATCTTATGATTCAATGATTCAATCTTAGGATTCAATGATTCAATCTTAGGATTCATTGCTTCAGTACCTTTGGAACCCCCATTATATACTGTCTCTGTGTTGCGAATGAAAGTAATTAGCGTTAAGGACGCCTCGTAGACTCCTAATCCCATTCCACCTTCATAACCCTAAATTTAATTATATTTGGAATATAACCGATTTCAACTCCGACTCTCATCGGGAGTTGTGCGATTGCCCAAGCGTTCGGCTGAACCTATATGACCCAGCGTTTGACTAAACCTGTGTTTTCACCGCATCTGTACAAAGAGATAAACGCTAATAATTGTAGCCATATTATAGCTTATCTCGCCGAAACAGTTCGAGAAGCTGTGGCAAGAACTGTTGAAGTATTTAGTCGCGTGGACTTAGCGAAATATAAACCGATGAAGAAACTATCGCGGTTTAAACAACTTACATGGCGAGTAATAACGACGCTATGCTACGGCCTGATTTGAATATTGGTTGATTTTGAACGTGAGTAAGACATTAAAAAGTCATTAGTCTGCTGTGCTTCAACAACTTTGCGCCTGATTTGAATATTAGTTAATTAGGTTTGAATGAGAAAAAGTCATTAAAAGGTCATTAGGTAAAGACAAATACGTGGGTTCGAATTCGCTTCATCTAACGATTATAAGGCTGTGTTTTTGGTTATTACTAGCAATAGGAGAGATTTTTGCGACTCCAACGAACTTTGTGCACGAGAGACCGATACTGATGAAGCTTCAAATGAAGTTTACGTCTATTCGAATGAGTTTTTTCAAGATATGCGTGTATATATGAAAGTGTTCGCAGATAGTAATAGTGTCAAATTGTTAATGCCAGGTGTAGGGACCTTAAACGAACCAGTGTTTGAAAAAATGTTGGAACTTATAATTCCAATGCTTGTGAAGTTTGTTTAGGAGGATAATTGGGAGAAGAAATGGGCCTGGTTTGACGGATCTTTCTACCAGCGATGTTGACGCAAAACACGCTTTAATATCAGCGTTGTCTTATCTTTATCCTTATCTTTAATTCTTTATCTTTATCCTTATCCTTACTTT
Organism: Chrysogorgia sp. JL179-B06; assembly: GCA_035772405.1. Taxonomy (NCBI): domain Eukaryota; kingdom Metazoa; phylum Cnidaria; class Anthozoa; order Scleralcyonacea; family Chrysogorgiidae; genus Chrysogorgia; species Chrysogorgia sp. JL179-B06. Next base: position 2,042,184 of record JAYKKM010000244.1, read on the forward strand.
ATCCTTATCTTTATCCTTATCTTTATCTTTATCCTTATACTTATCCTTATCTTTATCCTTATCTTTATCCTTATCTTTATCCTTATCTTTATCCTAATATCTTTATCCTTATCATCCCGGATCAAAGATCATCTCTCAGAGATCATCCCTGATCAATGATCATCCCTGATCAATGATCATCCCTGATCAGAGATCATCCCTGATCAAAGATCCTCCCTCAGAGATCATCCCTTATCAATGATTATCCCTGATCAGAGATCATCCCTGATCAGAGATCATCCCTGATCAAAGATCATCCCTCAGAGATCATCCCTGATCAATGATCATCCCTGAGAAAATTTTTTGAAACGGGGCTAATTATCAAATAAAACATCCCAGACGCCCCCAAATACACCCCAAACGCACGCCCCCCCCCCCCCCGAAAACACCCCAAACGCCCCTCGAAAATACCTCAAAACGCCCCCCCCCCCCCGAAAACACCCCAAACGCTCCCCGAAAACACCCCAGACGCCCCCAAATACACCACAAAAGCCCCCCCCCCAAAAAAAAAACCGACCCCGAAAATACCCCAAACGCCCCCCCCCCCGAAAACACCGAAAACCCCAAATGGCCCGGCGGGCCTTTTTTGTGGCCTTGTGGCCCGTTTGAGAAATACACCTACTATCCCCGCTTCCCACCATGCTATCCCTCCCAAATCACCCATCCACACCTCAAATCGCGCATGGGGGATAACGACAGGTCCTACTGGTACACGAGCTAGGGTTAGGGATTCCTGAAGGTTTATTGACGTAATATGAATAATTAATTAGGGCTAAGGCTTCTCCAAGGAAGACGAGAAGTCATGACGTAATCTTAAAATTAGAAATGATGTAATGAATATTTAATGAGGCGGCATCCCTTTGGCAGCCATATGGGGGTTTATCACAAAGGGATGCCGTCTCATTAAATATTCATTACATCATTTCTAATTTTAAGATTACGTCATGACTTCTCGTCTTCCTTGGAGAAGCCTTAGCCCTAATTAATTATTCATATTACGTCAATAAACCTTCAGGAATCCCTAACCCTAGCTCGTGTACCAGTAGGACCTGTCGTTATCCCCCATGCGCGATTTGAGGTGTGGATGGGTGATTTGGGAGGGATAGCATGGTGGGAAGCGGGGATAGTAGGTGTATTTTTCAAACGGGCCACAAGGCCACAAAAAAGGCCCGCCGGGCCATTTGGGGTTTTCGGTGTTTTCGGGGGGCGGGCGTTTGGGGTATTTTCGGGGCCGGTTTTTTTTTGGGGGGCTTTTGTGGTGTTTTCGGGGAGCGTTTGGGGTGTTTTCGGGGGGGGGGGGGCGTGCGTTTGGGGTGTATTTGGGGGCGCCTGGGATGTTTTATTTGATAATTAGCCCCGTTTCAAAAATTTTTCTCAGGGATGATCATTGATCAGGGATGATCTCTGAGGGATGATCTTTGATCAGGGATGATCTCTGATCAGGGATAATCATTGATAAGGGATGATCTCTGAGGGAGGATCTTTGATCAGGGATGATCTCTGATCCGGGATGATCATTGATCAGGGATGATCATTGATCAGGGATGATCTCTGAGGGATGATCTTTGATCTGGGATGATAAGGATAAAGATATTAGGATAAAGATAAGGATAAAGATAAGGATAAAGATAAGGATAAGGATAAAGATAAGGATAAGTATAAGGATAAAGATAAAGATAAGGATAAAGATAAGGATAAAGATAAGGATAACGATAAGGATAATGATAAAGATAAGGATAAGTGTAAGGATAAAGATAAAGATAAGGATAAGGATAAAGTAAGGATAAGGATAAAGATAAAGAATTAAAGATAAGGATAAAGATAAGACAACGCTGATATTAAAGCGTGTTTTGCGTCAACATCGCTGGTAGAAAGATCCGTCAAACCAGGCCCATTTCTTCTCCCAATTATCCTCCTAAATAATCTTCACAAGCATTGGAATTATAAGTTCCAACATTTTTTCAAACACTGGTTCGTTTAAGGTCCCTACACCTGGCATTAACAATTTGACACCATTACTATCTGCGAACACTTTCATATATACACGCATATCTTGAAAAAGCTCATTCGAATGGACGTAAACTTCATTTGAAGCTTCAGCAGTATCGGTCTCTCGTGCACAAAGTTCGTTGGAGTCGCAAAAATCTCTCCTATTGCTTGTAATAACCAAAAACACAGCCTTATAATCGTTAGATGAAGCGAATTCGAACCCACGTATTTGTCTTTACCTAATGACCTTTTAATGACTTTTTCTCATTCAAACCTAATTAACTAATATTCAAATCAGGCGCAAAGTTGTTGAAGCACAGCAGACTAATGACTTTTTAATGTCTTACTCACGTTCAAAATCAACCAATATTCAAATCAGGCCGTAGCATAGCGTCTTTATTACTCGCCAAGTAAGTTGTTTAAACCGCGATAGTTTCTTCATCGGTTTATATTTCGCTAAGTCCACGCGACTAAATACTTCAACAGTTCTTGCCACAGCTTCTCGAACTGTTTCGGCGAGATAAGCTATAATACGGCTAAAATTATTAGCGTTTATCTCTTTGTACAGATGCGGTGAAAACACAGGTTTAGTTAAACGCTGGGTCATATAGGTTCAGCCGAACGCTTGGGCAATCGCACAACTCCCGATGAGAGTCGGAGTTGAAATCGGTTATATTCCAAATATAATTAAATTTAGGGTTATGAAGGTGGAATGGGATTAGGAGTCTACGAGGCGTCCTTAACGCTAATTACTTTCATTCGCAACACAGAGACAGTATATAATGGGGGTTCCAAAGGTACTGAAGCAATGAATCCTAAGATTGAATCATTGAATCCTAAGATTGAATCTTTGAATCATAAGATTGTATCATTGAATCTTAAGATTGAAGCAATGAATCCTAAGATTGAATCATTGAATCTTAAGATTGAATCATTGAATCCTGAGACTGAATCACCGAATTCTAAGACTGAATCATTGAATCCTGAGACTGAATCATTGAATCCTAAGATTGAATCATTGAATCTTAAGATTGAAGCAATGAATCCTAAGATTGAATCATTGAATCTTAAGATTGAATCATTGAATCCTGAGACTGAATCATCGAATCCTGAGACTGAATCATTGAATCCTGAGACTGAATCATTGAATCCTAAGATTGAATCATTGAATCCTAAGATTGAATCTTTGAATCATAAGATTGAGTCATTGAATCTTAAGATTGAATCATTGAATCTTAAGATTGAAGCAATGAATCCTAAGATTGAATCATTGAATCTTAAGATTGAATCATTGAATCCTGAGACTGAATCACCGAATTCTAAGACTGAATCATTGAATCCTGAGACTGAATCATTGAATCCTAAGAATGAATCATTGAATCTTAAGATTTAAGCAATGAATCCTAAGATTGAATCATTGAATCTTAAGATTGAATCATTGAATCCTGAGACTGAATCATCGAATCCTGAGACTGAATCATTGAATCCTGAGACTGAATCATTGAATCCTAAGATTGAATCATTGAATCCTAAGATTGAATCATTGAATCTTAAGATTGAATCATTGAATCTTAAGGTTGAAGCAATGAATCCTAAGATTGAATCATTGAATCTTAAGATTGAATCATCGAATCCTGAGATTGAATCATTGAATCCTAAGACTGATAGGGCCAAAGGGCCATGAAAAAAGCCCTCCAGGCCCTGTTGTAAACTTAATTCATATAAATTCTATGTAGAGAACTAAACTATTCAGTTGAGTTGAATATGGTTATCCTTTCGCTATAAACACTTTCTTTCGACGCGACGTATTTTTTACTATGGCAACACCGATTTTCCGTTTGAACTTACCCACTTTTCTATCCTGTTTATGACCCTCATTATCCCATATTCACCAATGTTTACCCATAAAATCCTAATGTATACCTCAAGCAACTAATTATTCACAAATCATGCACATATTTGTGAGTTGCACCATTGCACAAGAATGATCCGTATTTCATCATAGCTTGCGTCACTTTTGAAAATAAGCCGAATAAGCCGATACATATATATAGTCTTATATATTTTTCGATCTCGCCGATTCTTAAGGACTTACAAATCTTCATGCTCACGTACGGTTCATAAACAGCGAGGTTAAACTCCACGGCAAGGCGTTACATTAGTTTGGCCTTCTCTAGTTTGTTTCATTAAATATTCCAAATAATTATGAGTTGTGACATTAACGACCTCTTAATGACCGTTTCCTTTGTCTGTAACATGTGCTCTAGTCAAAATTATTCAAATGTATCAGTCTTAGCAACAAAGTGCATGGCAACATAAATAAAGTCAGCCACATAAACCAAATTGATATATTGTTTTTACTATTTTTCTGTTGAAACCGTTTTAGTTTATATTTTTCTATTTCCACACGTTTTAAATCCTTAACAATTCTTCGCACTGTTTCCCAAAGTGCTTCTTCCTCATAGGAATCCTGTACACTAAAGCGAGATAAGCGATAACTCGGCCGATCTCGTCATGCAGGCCATATGAAGTATACAACTTGATCATGGTAACAGCGAAATATAAAAACATGAATATTTAAACCTTAGCAGCCGTGTTAAAGTTCTATATCGATTGTATCTAGATAAGCAATTTTGATAAAGTTTTATTTCGCTTACAGGCAAATTCGTTCTTCGTGCGGCTTCTCGAGTGATTTGATCATCTAAGGAATCTTACTTTATACATGATGAACTGATGAACTTCGTAAAGCCGTAAAGTCCGGTACATTCGTAAAAGCCGTTATGATTCGACTCCGTGATTTTTAAAATATACTCGCTTCGTTGTTCAAGGCTTCGGAAGGCGAATATCGTAAATAGCCGAAATGATTTGGGTTCATATCTTCGTAGAACTGTTGAAGGTCTAAAGGGTATTTGAACATAAGGGCGATCGTATGAATCTATGTTGGTCGATACACGAACTGAAAGTATAAGATATTTCATTGATAATTCATTCCAGATTATGATATTCAGCCAAGATCGATTGTGCGCATGCGCTGCTTTCGGATTGCCTACTGTCCCACATTCACACTGCCGTAGCGTGGCGAAGTGTATAGATGCAAAGGCGTTTCTTATGTTATTAAGAGATCTAAAGAGCGACGTTTTGATAGTGACGTAATACCTTCGGAAACCAAGTTCGGAAGGTCACGGAATATTATATGGGGGCGGAGGACGGAGGACTAGGGGAGACTTGAAGCTGAGTGACGTAAGCATAATAATAAGGCGTTATAAAATGAATACTTAATTAGGGTTTGGGTCCTACAGGTATACGAGCTAGGGTTAGGGATCCTGAAGGTTTAATGACGTAATCTGAATAAATAATTAGGGTTAAGGCTCCTTCAAGGAAGACGAAGAGCCTGGTGACGTATGCATAAATAACTAGGGTTAGAGGGTCTGGAAGGAAGACGAGAAACGTGACGTCATCGTTGGAGCATGAGGCTCCACCGGACTCAGAACCCCCACTCTCTATACTAGTGACGTTTGATAAGCGTCTCTTCGCTGGCTACAGATTTTGTGCTCTTTCTCAGAACATAACTTGTTTTTACCAGAGAGAAGTTCTCAATTACATCTCCCAACGATTTCTGAATGCGACAAGCAATGTTTCAAACATGACAAATGAAAATATCGACTAAAATTACATCGCTTTCCAAACATGACAACGTGTATTTCAGCCAAAGCCGCATGGCACCTTGCGCACTCACTCATCTCTTCGGCAAAATCTATCAACTGCCGGTCAATGTTGGACTCTTCTCCACTTGAAATTCCTTCGTTATTACTGTCGAACTAATTTCCCATTTCCAAAAGAGTTAAAACGTCTTCTGTATTGTATCTCACCCTCATATGACGAGTCAGCAAATTGCGAAGAATAATATTTCTTGCGTAACATCCGTATTTATACCCAACCCTCACGAAACTAGGCAACCATTGGTTGCTTTTCTATAAACTGACCAATCACAGCCCCTGAACAGCTAACCCAATTCAAAATGAGCCGTTTTTGATGTTTTTCCATAGATTTCCGGCTGAGCAACGATTAATTATAAGTTCGGGTCCTGGATGACCCCGGATTTAAAGGGCCGCTAATGAAAGAGTTTTAAAGACGAGTACTTTAATCGCTTACGCATTCTCATATAACATCTGATCTTCACAATTTAAGTAGACGAAACCTAAAGCGTTCGATTCGCAAGATTCAAGTGATCATTTCGATATAGAATTGATTTAAATCCGGCAAAAACACAACGTTTTATAATTATAAATATTACGGAGTTTCACGAATAAATGTCAACACAGCATAATATTTCCCTGTTCTTCGGCTGTCCATTCCGTCTTCATGATTGATCTCTCACCTGTGTTTCTCTCATCTTGGAGATAATCGTTGCAATGGTTTACGGGTTTACAGGTCTCGTAAAGCTTTCCGACTGCGACTGTTTCATTGACAATAAAAGGAAAGTCCGAAATCGCTTTAATTCGCTTGTATTGCCTTGAAACGAGTAGGTTCTGTGAAACCAAACAGTGCATGTTGACGTTTCATCCACGGTTCTGTGAGTTGTTTCTTTTGGACCAGCTTTACATTTGGGCGAGATGTTAGTAGGTTTTGTAAGTGCTTACTTTATATAAATTCCAATGATGGAACAACTTGACCGATTGGAAGGAAGCTATCTCAGGGGAGGGTCAGAATTTTCTGGGCTAGTGTTTTGGGGAGGGCCAAGATTTTTTGGACCCAAATTTGAGTGAGGGCCCGTTTTAGACATTTTACCGGCCTTCCCCCCAATAATTAATGACCACGTCCCTTGCAATGATAAAATAAAAATGGGATGTGTGTAAATTTCGTCATTGTGATACTTTAAAGAAAAGCACATGTAAATTTGTTGCCTGGATAACTTATTCGGTGAATAAGTCCTATCAACGGATAAATCTACTATGACATTAACCTATTGGGAAAGATGCATCTGCTTGTTAGGCGTTATCTACCGCATAGTAACAATTATCCAGGCTTCGTACAAGCGACCTTAGGTGGCCGGTTGCCACAGCGATAAAATCGTTATTTTAATAAATAGAATTTAATGAAGCTTAATTGATACTTTTGTTCACTTATTTGTCCTGAACATCTGTTTCGCAAGCTACCTGTGCACTGCTACGTCGAGCTGTCCCAAACTGGTCACAGTAATTGATTATGTTGTTGCGGTCATCCTGCCATCTACTGGATTTATCTAGATTTATTTCTCTTAAATGATACTCTGTTTTGTATAGGTGTACATGGTCATGCTGATGTTATTCGTGCATTGTTTGAAGCAGGAGCTCGTTTTAATGACAAAGCTTTGAAAGTTGCTTGTGAGTATTGTTAACTGCTTATCTCGATTATGGTGTTTGCATGATTTAGCAGTACCTGGTCCAAAATATCATGGCAAAGGTTTCAAACAAACAACATATTTCCAGCTGTTTCACGTTAACATTCATTAAAAAACAGCGACAAAATTTTACAAATCATAACAAAGTTTTAAAACATGATTGCAGCAAATGTTTCAGGTTCACAGCCTCGGAGAGGTGGCCGCCCTGAAATGGGAGAGGGACTGGGGCGAAGGAAGGGGAGAGGAGAGCCTACCAGCACAGGTTGTCCTCTCACCTGAGATTCACGATTATCCTTAATTTTGAAATCGCTCAGAATTAAGGATAATCGTGAATTCAATGTTAGAACCCAACCCCAACACAACAAAGATCCCAACCCTAACCCGCCGCCTAATATTTTTTCTGACTCCAACCCCCCCTAATGTGTTTTCTAACCCTAACCCCCACCTGATATAATCGTGAATCTCGTTGACCAGCAGGCCCTGCTAATTTTCATGACTCTCGGCGACCGCGTATTTCTGTTGGTCGAAATCTGATTAACATACAGATTGAATAATTTATGTTGCACCGCGACGAGCGGTCTCCCAAAACGTTTGAAAACAAACCGTTTAAAATTTGAACCAGGCATTTAAACGCTTTGAATCAGGTTCCAGTTGAATAGCCGTTCGAACGGTTTATTATAAAATTTTCGAACGGTTTGTTATAAAATGGTTTATGAAACCGTTCGAACAGCTTCATAAAGTGTTCTTACCGGTACACGAACGGTATTTATACGCCTTTACAAGCACAGGAAGCCAAATCAAACAATAACTATTAGTGTTATTATATTATATTATTATATTATATATTATTATATTATATATTATTATATTATATTATTATATTATAATATTATTATTATATTATATTATTATTATATTATATTATTAGTACTAGCTAGTGTTTGAGCAAAACTCGTACCCAGACTCCGCTCTCTGTTTGGATTTACTACCATTGTTTAATACGACAAAATCTGTTTTAAATACACTGTAAACTATTAAAATGAAATAAAAAATAACTTACATGAAGAGAAGTTGCTATCTTTGTTGCTTTTTGGTACCAATCTCATATAATTGTGATAAATTTATGCGAATTTCAAAACTTGGTCCTACGGCACTATATAGACATAAGAAATGGAAAGGATGGAAGCTTCAATCACAACATCCAGCCGACTCACACTCGATTGTCCCAAATTGCATTGACAAAATCATGTCCAATCACATTCAAACTCCGCAAGTGTACAGGTAAGTAAATTTCCTAACTTTTGCCATCGTCAAGACTAGAAACAGATTCTTTACGAGTCTACAAAGCCATCATAAAGTGGACAAATGCTCTGTAAAATATCGATATGAGGGTGCGTGACATTCTATCTGTGCATTCATGACCGTTGGCAGTTTAAAATTAGTTTTGAACCACTGAACTAGTAGTTCCAGGCCGACCGCGTGCCAAGTGCACAGATAGAATGTCACGCACCCTCGTATCGATATTTTACAGAGCATTCGTCAACTTTATGATGGCTTTCTAGACTCGTAAATAATCTGTTTCTACTCTTGGCGATGGCAAAAGTTAGGAAATTTACTTACCTGTACACTTGCGGAGTTTGAATGTGATCGGACGTGATTTTGTTAACGAAATTTTGGACAATCGAGTGTGAGTCGGCTGAATGTTGTGATTGAAGCTTCCATCCTTTCCATTTCTTATGCCTATGTAGTGCCGTAGGTCTGAGTTTTGAAATTCACATAAATTTATCACAATTATATGAGATTGGTACCAAAAAGCAACAAAGACAGCAACTACTCTTCATGTAAGTTATTTTTATTTCATTTTAATAGTTTACAGTGTATTTAAAACAGATTTTGTCGTAACTTGTCATAGATTTATACAATGGTAGTAAATCCAAACAGAGGGCGGGGTCTGGGTACGAGTTTTGCTCAAACACTAGCGCTAGTACTAATAATATAATATAATAATATAATAATAGTATAATATAATAATAATATTATAATATAATAATATAATATAATAATATATAATATAATATAATATAATAACACTAATAGTCTAATAGTTATAGTTTAATTTGGCTTCCTGTGTTAAAAGCTAAATGCATAAGAAGAAGAAAATGCATAAGAAGAAGAGAAGCTCTGGCACCGGCCCAAGGGTAAAATGTTGCTCGCGATAAAAATTAATTCACAAGTTTGATTACTACCAAGTTTAAATTTATACTGATTGGTAGTCCCAGTAAATTAAGATCAACAAATTGTATTAATTTAGAAATCTATGGAATGGAGATTGATAAAGTGGATACTTTTAAGTATTTAGGGGTAACCCTAAATAGTACTCTAACATGGGATGACCATATACATCTAATATATAGGAAGGTGATGAAGAAACTTTGCCTCTTCCGAAGAGTTAAATCCTATCTTCCTTTTTATGCGAGGAAACGTTTTTTAATACTTTTATATTACCGCTTTTTATTACTGTGATATAATATGGGGAGACAGCGAAAATACTGTTCTTATGCAGTCTTTGCAGACATTACAAAACAAGGCAGCTAAAGAAATCTTAGACAGACCATATGGCTCTTCAGCTACTGATGCACCTGAGTGTCTATATTGGAAACCTTTAATCACTAGAAGAAAACAACGTTGTTGTATTTTCTTACACAAACTGATTAACGGAAATATTGATCATGACTTTTATATGGTTTTGGTTTTTAACAAGGATGTTCATGAGTATAATACTAGGCATAAAAATAACATAAGAAAGCCACGTGCTAACAGCAGATGGGGTCATTGGACATTAGTCTCTCATGCCTCTGATGCCTGGAACACAATTGATCTATCTATTAGATCAATAAATTATGCTAATAAATTTAAAAACGCTTTGTATAAAATGGATTTTTAGTCCCCTCGCCCGGCGCGAAGCGCCGGCCGAAGGCCGAAGGCCTGAGGGCGAGGGTGATAATATCGACCGGCGTTTAGTCCCTTATCACGCGAGATCCAAGCCGTTCCTAGATCTAGGATCAGTTTAAAGGTATATATATATATATATATATATATATATATATATATATATATATATATATATATATATATATATATATATATATATGCATCAACCGTCCTCATGCGCGGCATCGGAAAATGTGGCACTGGTAACTAGATACTCAGATTAAATTGAACCGTCACAAGAGACATAGTTTTTTGAGGAAATAGAAATCCGAGTCCGAGTATGTATTTTGACTCGCTAATTCCAAATCTGTTTTCAGAATTGAAAACGGTTATATATTGATCGAGATTATCATAGCCGACCAAGCCCGGACTAATTTCTAAGTACATAAACCATTTTTACGAAGGGTATTCACGTTCTCGTAATATAGTAGACACATATGTTATGTATTTTGACTCGCTAATTCCAAATCTGTTTTCAGAATTGAAAACGTTTATATATTGATCGAGATAATCATAGCCGACAAAGCCGACTAACTTTCTAAGTACATAAACCATTTTTACGAAGGGTATTCACGTTCTCGTAATATAGTAGACACATATGTGATGTATTTTGACTCGCTAATTCCAAATCTGTTTTCAGAATTGAAAACGGTTAAATATTGATCGAGATAACGTTCAAAATAATATACGATGAAGTGACCAGTTTATAATCGACTAATTTCGAAGTACGTAATTAACCGTTTTTACGAAGGGTACTCACGTTCTCGTAATATAGTAAACGCGTATGTTATGTATGTTGACTCGCTAATTCCAAATCTGTTTTCAGAGTTTAAATCGGTTAAATATTGGCCGAGATAACGTTCAAACATTTCTTCGACGAAACGGGCTTTTGGAAATTGTGAATGTTTGCAAAACAGAAATACACGGCCACGGCGTGCGAGGTCTGGGCACCATGGATGGAGAAATTCCCGTAGGGGGGGGGGGGGGGGGGGGGGGGGGGGGGGGGGGGGGGGGGAGGGGGGGGGGGGGGGGGGGGGGGGGGGGGGTAGAAAAGGCGGGCGAGCGGATTATTGCGAATTCGTATTTCTAGTTTAGTCTATATATATAGCACTCTTATATTGTGTCTTGGTTCTTAATTTAGTTTGTTTTAATTTTAACTGTTGTTATCTTATCTTTTATCATATTTTCTTGTTTGTTCATAAACCTTGTTCGGACGCTAACGAAAAACACTGTACTTAGTGATTAGGCATCCTGTTTAAAGATTAAAGAATAATAATAATTAATTTATGCGCATCTAATCCCAATCTAACATCGATGGGTATGACAAGTTGGAGGATTTTGGATTCCCAATCCATAGGTGTGTGGACGGATTCAGTCGAAAGGTATTGTGGTTGAACGTCGCAAGATCAAACAATGATCCAGCTGTAGTTCTTGGTTTCTTCTTGGATTGTGTTGTTGAAAATGAATGATGTCCCCTCATAGTACAGAGTGACTGTGATACCGAAAATAACAATGTTGCAGCAGCTCAATGCTATTTTCGTGCAGATGGTATTGATGAATATGCTGGTTAAAAAGCTCACAGGTACGAAATTTTAATTTAAAGTGAGTCTATATAGACTTAGTTTTTCCCATATTAATATCTGTAAATTTGTATATATTGTAGTAGTTTTGTATAGATAATATATCTTAGTTCAAACTTTTCCATTTATTACTGTATGTTACTGTATATCTGCCGTGTATGTATTTTCTCAATTAAGCCTCCCTCTAATAAGCCCCCCTCCATAATAAAAAATAAAATTAAGTCCCCCTCTATTAAGCACCCCACTCCATGTAAAAACATGTTGTATTCTCTGTCTACAATACTGTAATTCCATTAATAGAAAATTGGTTGCAATTGGGTTTAGATTTCAGCTGAATTGGAAAATTAAATACTGTAGGCCCCTCTCTCTAATAAGACATGTCAAATGGACATGAAGCTATTACAAGTACATCATACACATATTTTTTCCCATGTTCTGTTATATTTAGGTATGGTGATTCAAAGCGAAATCAACGTATTGAAGCATGGTGGTCATGTTTCAAAACAAAATAGATCATCCTGGTGGATAAACTTGTTGAAAGATCACATGGACAGTGGACAATTTGAATCTGGAAACATTCTTCACAAATAATGTATTTGGTTATGTTTTTGTGAAATTCTACAGAAGGATCTCGATTACACAAAGACGCTATGGTACAACCATTATATTCGGTCATCAAGGCACGAAACTGTTCCAGGACGACCAGATGAGTTGTATTACTTACCAGAGAGAAACAACAGTGAAGATCAGAAACAACATGTTGATGCTGATAAAATTCAAGAAATAAGGCAACGTGTTGCAGTCGAAAATGAGCCCAATGACTTTCAAAACTACTTTGACTATATTTGTACATTACAAGGCCTAGAAAAACCCTTTGATTGGAAAAGTGCTCTAAACATTTACGCAATTTTAAAACAACTAGCTGGGCAAAGGTAATAGTTGTGGAAATAGTGCGTTTTGTAAAATTACAGTACCACAGATTACAGTATGACAAGGTTAACATAATTTATTAACAAAATCTAAATGTATTACAAGAACTGAACTCTTGTCATATAAACCTTAATATAAATCATGGCTCAGTTGTTCAAGAAGAAATTAGCATAATACATATACGATTCCTTCAGTAGTGGAAAAATTGTGAACAGATTGAGTTATGACAATACTGGTAAAAATATTTGGAGTTTTATTTTACATACATTCAGAAATCAATGTTACATTAATATATGATCACCTTTTAAACAACTGGGCCCAAATTATTTTAATTTACATTATTTGTCATAATTGCAAAAATCAAGCATATCCAATCATTTGGTATTTAATACGTGGAATGAAAAACTGGTAGTCTAAGTACACAAGAACAGGTGTTGGCTTTGGGGAATCTACATTCTTTCTCATTATGCAAAAAACGTATAGTAATTTCCAGGCCCAGGGGTGGAAATTCAAAGCACCCAATGGCCAACATAAGAATATATCTTCAGTATCTTGCAACAGATCAGCCCAGTAGCCCAAAATTAAATTCTCCACCTGAAATGCATTGGAACCCCCTGGGCTTCTTTCACATCTTAACTTAGCTTCCAAGCACTCAACAGTGAGTTTACTTTCAGAATTACACATTAGTGACTTAAACAAGCTAGGGTATTGCTTCATCTTATCTAACACTCACAATATTTCCATGCTATTTTGAAATTGTTCCTAAAAGAAACCACTTTATTAAACTATGAATAATTCTTACCTTATCTTCTGTGGTTTTTATTGGTTTCCATGCCACTGCAAGGTTTACAACTGTTGACAATCTTTCATTATCTTCAATAAATTGGTTTGCCCCCTCTGGCTGAACATCATTATGGGAAAGTATTACATCTTTCGTTGTGTCATGTATACCTTCCATATCAGCTACTGTTTGGGTTAACCCCATGGAGCCCATTAACCAATGCCTGAAAAACTAAGGATGATAAGCAGTGAGGGGCTGGTCCTCCATGAACTATTGAAAGTGCAATAATTAGGCCTGCTAATTTATACTCCTCTTCCTCTAATGATTTTTGGCTTAAAGAGAGAAACCTTGAATGTGGGTTGCCAAAAAACAGTGGAGAAACAAATAGTGTAATAACAATGTAAACAATTCCCGCTTTGGCCTCCCAAATCTACTGGTCCCTCTGATAACCCAACATCATCCGTGAAATTCACTGATGTTTTGTGGCATGGGTTAAATCTTTTCCGGTTCAGAGCCCGCTTAGCACTTTCAAATATGTTGTTACGAACAACATTAAACTTTGTAATATTACTGTGATTAACTTGCTCAGATAGTTCTGTAAAAACATCTTCAATAGTGGGGCACGTTTGACTATGATCATCCTCTTAATTGCCAAAAGAGGTTTCTATTACTTCGTCAGGAAGAAGTTCCTCATTGGCAGCTAGTTCTTGGTCTTCCTGACTGTAGTGATCAACAGTAAGAAGTGAAGCATAAGTGTTGTCTACATTCTCCATTTGTAATGCCAATGCAAGGGCTGCATCAGTTTCCATTTGCTCAGTGTCGCATGAGGTGTCACATGGAGTGGTGATCTGTAGTGAGTCATCGTTAGCAGTTCCCATGGTTTTACTTGTTGATGGTTTAAGACCAGTTGGCTCAGTGTTTATTTTCTTGCGTTAACACCCCTCACTTTCACTGTCGCTTGACACAATTACCTCTTTCAACAAGGAAAGTTTATATTTTTGTAATTCTGAATGCAAGCAAAGATAGAACGTAATTCTGCTGTATGATTCCCCATAATCTCTTATACTTATGAAGTATAAATAGTCCGATTCTTTAAGTTTTTCCACAACTGTTGCATCTGCATACAAGAGTTCATAATGTTCCATAGTTTTCGTATCTACCTTGTTGTAAGCTTTTGATTTAGCGTAGGCAGCTGCCATCAATTCTTTTTCCACATCCCTTTCTAACTTTAAATGGTATATTAAATGTTACCCCCTCTGTGCTTTCATTTCTAATCCATCGTATTTCACGACACCTACATTGACCGTTACTTCTTCTTCCAAGTTTTCAACATTTTCCCTTTTCTTTTCTTGTCACGTCTAAAATATGATGCCCGTTTCTCCTTCTTCAGATCTTGATATTTCTTGTATCCTAAACTTGTAGATTTAAGCCTTAAGGGTGTGAGCTTGTGTCGCGGCTGTCGCCTTACTTGTTGTGCTGGTGCTGGGCTCCTTACTTGATCCAGTGTTCGGTAAACTTTGATTTGATCCACACAGTGGACAAAACTTGTACGATGCCATTAATTCCGCAGAACACACTGAACAAAACCCCATGTTTCTGCCTCGTGGTGAAACTCATGAAGAACGGAAAATGGTGGGAAAGAACCCGCGATCATATCACTCAGCGGTTTCATTGTGGCGTGAATTGAGTATTTTTATTGACGTGAATTGGGATTTTGTTGGTGTGAATTGGGATTTTATTTGCGTTATTGGACCTGAAGAGCCCGCAATGACTCAGCGGTTTCATTGTGGCGTGAATTGAGTATTTTTGTTGGCGTGAATTGAGCTTTTGTTGGCGTGAATTGGGATTTCGTTGGCGTGAATTGGGATTTTGTGTGTGAATGACCGCTATCGTCCACCGTAATTTACTTATCTCAGTCATCAGGTTACCTTTCCTCTAGTGTTATTCACTGAAAATGTTTGATTGCGCTGGCAAGTACTCTTGACCTTATGTACGCTCACAATCCCAAGAATTTTGAGAACCTGTACTTGATTAAATTATCTGTGCCATTATGAATGCTGTATGGAAATATGTTAACTGTTCTGAGGTAACTGTAATATTTTTATAAGCTTTGTTGCCTGTGTTGTTTATTGTTATGTTATACAAAATAAAGTCGATGCTACAGTTTATTGTTTCATATATACCAAGTACTATTATTAAAGTTAAAAAGTAGGTATAATTTCATCTTTATGTCTATGATTATGCAATGTTGCTATCGAATTTTACCCTGTTTCACTTGATATTTTACCCTGTACTGTTTCACTTGATATTTTACCTGTAAGCTTAAATGGGCCCCCAAAATGTTCTGGGTTATCAGTAAGTTTGTATCGATTGTTCATATTATTATATACGAATGCTTAATGCATGAGTCAATGTAAACCCCGACCCCCCCCCCCCCCCCCCACCCCGGGACAGGGTGGGGATTTGACTTTGACCTTGTTCTATATTCACAAATGCCCCCACATCCTGGGGATGCTTTATGGCTCCAAATGTCGTAAAATGCCCCCTATACGTGGGGCCTTCAGCCAAAAAATTTAAGAGTTTTTAAACACTAAACATAGTTTTCCCAACTACGTTCAGACCGTTTTCTGTTCCATTTCAGGCTGATTACATTTGAAATATAGACTGCTAACTATTCTCGAGACAGATAGTTTGCAAAGTACTGTAAACAAAGACAAATCTCATTCCCAGAGCCTGCGCAGGCCAAAAGGAACACAGGCTTTGGGTACGAGATTGAGGTCACTGGTTTGACACTGGCAACAAAATGTACATGCAGCCTAGTCCCTAGGCCTCTTAGTGCGCGGGGACTATGACTAGTCGTCTCAACTGTAACTAATTTAAAATGAGGTCTACAAGGGAGTTTTGGTTCTTAATTTCAGTAAAACATTGCTGCAAGAAAATTCAGTACAATCTGTCGGTTGTAATAACTAGAACATTTCAATCAGCTGTCAAGTATCAAACCCATGCAGTCAAAGAATAACAATGAACCATTACCCATTTTTCATATAAAGTAAGACAAATTTGAGCTAATAAGATACAATGCATCCCTTGTGCAAAATTTATTTGTAAAGTACCCACTTCATCAATACTGTATTATATAAAAAATGACAGGTCAAGATTTCAATGAAAAAAAACCCAACGGTGCAAGTGCTGTTGTATTATTCGTTTTGCTAAAATAACACGTCATTGTGCTTCAAACTGTACAGTTAACAAGTTTAGAAAGACTCTTTTGCAAAACTCCACGGTTTTCCTTTGCATCCTGATCGTGGTTAACCTGAAAGACACGATACGGTATCAAATTATTTAGCAGGCTAAACCTATGACGACTAAATTAAATGAGAAACGATAAACAGTGGTTATTAATAACATACCCTTGCAAATGGTACATATCCAGTCACCCTCTGGAACAGAAGACAGTCCAACACACTCCATGTGAAACCACTTCACTGAGCAGCTAGGGTTGTCACAGCCGATCATTTCCCCAAATTCGCCTTGCCCACATAGACAAAACACATCTATAAAACCATGAAGATACTTTTTAGCCACAAAGGTATTGGCATTGTAAACTAACATTTACCGCTAAGACAGCCAAGCCGATGCTACGCAGGATTAGAAACTAAAACAGAATCTACAACTTAATGTCATGCTTTGAACACGAAAATAGAGCGCATTGGCAGTTTTTAGTTTATCTCACCTTTGCACGATTCCTTGTCAATCTCAGCGCTGTTTTTCTTCTTTTGACGTCTTGTAGCAGCTGCTCGCTTTGCCCCTTCTTTCCTCCTTGAAGCAACATCAGAAACGTGCTGTAGCCACATTTGAACTTCTTCTTCAGTTAATAGTGTTTCCTTTGCCAGTTTTACAATATCTTCACTTGAACGATTCTTACCTTCCCTTTTAGCACTCATTTGTGCTTCAGAAACAACAACAGATGGAGGCTTAAACTTCATCCCCATTTTTCCATGCGTTTGGTAATGCAGGTAATGGTCTTTTGGGTGAAGGTAGTGACCGGCACACTTTCCAGAGCATTTTTCACAAGTGCCTCCCCACGGTCGATTTGGGTCAGCAATCGGTACAGGGAAATAGTTTAATTCTGGACCACCGGGAAACCAGGTGCTGTCAACATCTTGTGTATTGGGTTGACACTTAGGATGAGGGCAATCTTTAACCTTGCAAGGTAGAAGCATGAAGACATAAGGTTGTGGTAAATTTTTCATCATGTGTCTATTACGTACACCCCAAACTTCTTCAAAATAATTGTAGAGTGTTGAATCTTTTTCTTTAAGTGCCTGCTTCTCAATCTTCTTGCCACTTAAATAAGTTAGCAACTTGGGTCGTCTTTCTGTCAAATACTTTGCATGTACTCCATTTGCACCTTTGACGAGCCTCACTGGTTGTTGGGCACATGGTGCACCATTAACTTTCTTTATGTAAACATCTGTTGCAAGCTCTAAATTGTTTGCCAATTGCTCCTTGTCCAACCCTTCCTTTGTATAATATGGGCCTCCAAGGGTAGAAGGGATAAAGAGGTTGCTATGGGCTACTGCCAAGCAGCCATTGAGTAGCTCGACTCTATTTAGATACGATCCACCACTATGACGGGTTGTCACAACAATGCTCATATTCCCCTTGATAAGATGCCGTTCTGTCCAATAAAACTGTATTCCTTATGCGAGGGAGCTTCATCAGAACCCCCATCAACACGGATACACTCAACCTGCTTATCATGAAAAACTGATGCAAACTCTGGATTTTTTTCCAACATTTGCAAATCTGCTGCATGTTGCGCCGGACTTTTATCAAACAGGTTATGAGCCTTAATAACTCCACCACATACTTCTTTTGTTGTTTCAGTTGACATAAACATATATGACGATACTTGTAGGATGGATGTGTACTTGTTCAGATAGTCAGATCTAGTTGTCTTCTCAGGCTCGTCCACAGTTGAGAATGACGCATGCTGTTTATGGGTAAATGTTGTGTCCAGTCGGAAACCAGCAGCATCGTCCCTATTCAGAATTAATGTTTTGGTACCATCCTTCAACTCCAGGTAATCAAGACTTCGGTACATTGCTGAACTGTAGTGGGCGTCAGGATTAAATTTAACCGAGAAACCTTTGCGTGCTTTCCGACAGGTTATCTTAGCTACGCCTTTGTAACGCTTAGCAGATAATCTTCTACGATTTCTTGCCACACACAGCTGCACAATTGTGCCATAACCAAACTTGGTCCCATACTTGTCTTCGAGGTGTTTCTTGATCCGACCGTACGTAACTTTCTGACCAGAAACTTGAGAAGTCTTACCATAAGTAAAAGTTAAAACTCCCGTTCTTCTCCACGCATCGGCGCCAACTTTTCGTTCTTTGACAAACGTCTCTATATCTTCTCCTATGTTGGGGTATTTCAAAAGAATATCGGCTACTCGTTTTGGCCGTCGCCGTCGGAGAAGCAAAGCTTTTGTTGCTGCTTTAACAGCTCTTGCTTTTTTCTTTCTCTTGTAGATTTTTCGTTGTTTGACTATCATCTCTTTGGCTGTTTCTGAATGTAATTCTGTGATATTCAGCCAGTCATCTGGGTTTACAACATCACTGTCACTATCACTTTGAATATCTTCATCCTCAGAATTGTATCTTATTCTTTCTGTTTCAAGGTATGCTTGCCTGGTCTCCTCAATCAGTTTCTCTTCTTCCACTGCTACATCACTGCTTGACAGACAAAATGCAAAATCCGTCAAAAGTTGATCAACTGTTTCTGGAGAACACTCACTGGTTAAAACTTTCAACTCTGCGACAAATGCAAACCAATTCAGCCTATTTATACGATGAATAGACAACATATGATTCAGTGAAGGGGTGAACTGGTTGCTTTGGCTTTCATTCAGACTTTTGCTGGTGTCATCTCAGTTAAAGGTTAACGAGCTAGCATGGGCTGTTGTTTGGTCATGCTCTTCACTGGATTCCAAAGAAGCTTTAAAATTATCATTTCTTTTGTTTTCATCACTATCAGAGTTGCTTTGTTTGGATTTCTCTTCTACACAATCATCGGATACACTGCATTCTGATTCTCCAATGCTATCAGAATCTGATTCAGATTCATCTGAAACTACATAGATACCAAGTGCTTTAAGAGATGCTGTGCTTTCTGCTTTAGCTAATTCTGCTATGGTCTTTCTTATAGTATAGGTTGTTTCAATAGCATCCATAACCCTCTCTTGTTTGTGGAAGTCTTGGAATCCATACGATGCTTTAGCAGATTTTGCTGAGAGACCCATGCTTTTGCAAGCAGTGTACTTAATAAGTAATCGGTCAGCTTCTGATGACGCAAGGTTGCATAACAGTAGTAGGCTCTCTTTTGGCATAGTAGCTGTTATCTCTGCCTTGCTTTTTTCCATGTTTCTTAATAAAAGAAATTGTTGGACAACCTTTGAGAAGGACAAGTAATTCATCCCAGAATACCTCTCTGCTACAAAAAGTTTTTGTGACCCTGGGCCTTGAAGTTGCAGTTCAAAGACAGCAACAGGAAGTTGCATACGTTTTCTGAGCGCTTTGTCAGATTGATACTTAATGTTAGTGAATAATTTCTTGAAGAGGGTTGACACTTGACAAATCCCATGTTCTAAAATTTCATTTGCCAGATGTATCAAAGGCAAACACTTGGTGCACTCTTTCCAATCGGAATGTCTTTGCACCTTGCAGTAAAGCTTTCTGACCGTTACAAAATCTAACAAACTCATATCTCCAATACTGGACACGTAAATGCCCCTAGATGGTCGTTCAGCAGGCTTACTTCCATTAACACCACTCAAGTATCGCTTAAAAATGTCATGCTACAAAGTTATAAACTCATCATTCAAACAATGTCTTTTTTCAGTTGAACCGAGACTGTCCATTGCCCCACATCTGGATGATGAGGGGCCTAATAGCCTAAAAAATCAGCTTTTCCAGAGGTTTGATTGTCTGAGATGCTTTCTTCAATTACACTGTCCGCCATTTCATTTTCGGCATCACTTATGTTGTTGGTTGGTACAGCTGCCTGTGGTGATGTTGTGCAGGAATTTACATTACTCTGACCTGAGATTTCTGAACTCTCCACCATTTCTTCACTACCTTTGGGATTTGAACTTGTGAGGTCAATTAGGCAGCCCTTTAAAACTTCAACTGACTTTTCACTATCTTTGGGATCTGTACTTGTGGATGGAACACAGCTCTCTGAACCATCTACCACCTCTTCACTATCTACGAGATTTGTACTTGCAGAGTGATCATGGCTTTCTGTGTCTTCTATAATCACCTCAGTAGCTTTGGAACTTAAATTTGTGGGGTCAACACAGCTCCCTGAATCTACTTCACATACATTGGTATTTCTACTTTCAAGGTTACCGCTATTGCCAGATTTTGCAAAAAAAGCCTTAACACTTCTTTGATTATCACTTTTGACATCACTAACTGACTTACTGCTTGTGCTGCTCCATTGTTTGTTCTTGTGATAGCTTTTTGATTTTGCCTGCTTGGCTTGAATAGCTGTAAGCTGGTCAGATAATTGGCGTTTCTGTTTACGGTTTTCACCAATTTGCTGAAGTACTTGAGCGGCTTGTGAGTATTTCTGCATGTTAACTAGCTTGGCTCTTTCATTTTCTAAACAACTCATTACTTTGTTGACAGTTTCAATATCCTCGCAGAGTTCTGAAATTCTTTTCTGTCTCAATTCTTCTGTTAGTTTTTGCCTTTTTTCAACCTTGTCTTCCCCATTGCCTGATTCTGCACCAAATCTCTTTGAACGACTTATTTTCTTAACATAAGTGTACCCTTCACTATCAAGCTTCTTTCTAGCTAGATCAAGGAGCTTGTCTTTGGCTTGTAGAAGGTCTGCATTTTCAAGGCACAATTTGAAGGCAGCATCATTTACACTATTTTGGTACTTGGTAAGATTGTCTGAATCTGAATTTATACCATATATTCGAGATCCCTTCTTTATGGATTCTCTATCCAGTTGAACAGTTACTTTATCATTTACTTCTTGGTGGACCTAGCCAAATCAGGGGAGCATATAGTTTTGAGTGTCAATTGTTACAGTACAGTATGCAGACAGAGTCACAGCAAACACACAAAACTATACACCTAAATGCTCATGCACATGTCATGATAAAATACTAGGCAGGGTTTGTATATCATAGAAATTTAGAAAATTGAGGATTTCCAGGGGGCATACAAACCCTTAATTACAGATCTTGTATGTATGTATGGATGCATGCTATTACTATAGCTAAACAGCCAAACAATTTAGCATTTAAAACAGCCCTAAGAGCTTGCAAATTCACACATCTATCACAATTAATTATGATATTTACCAAGCTCATAACATGCTACAACATATTTAATTGATAAGATTTCTCTGCTGAAAAGTGCAGTAGTTCTCCTTGTAATACAAATATACTTTTCACCATCTAGGTCCTAATAGTTTGAAAATGCTTTGTATTGGACAAAAATGGTTCATGGAAACTGTCACACTGCAGTTTATAGATCACCTTTAGGTTAGTTATTTGTATAGCACTACAATGCAATACCTCAAGTTCCGGTCCAAGATATCCAAGGTTACCAGTCAATGTCAGCTGCCCAGTTCTATGGACTGAAATTCTACTTTCATTTGGACCCGGTCCCTGAAGAAGAACAAAAATAATCATTTAGATACCATTTGGATGATATCATTTAAGAAAATTAATTGCACATAAAAACATTTGCAGCTTTGTGTTTCAGAAACAGCAGGAGATTAATTCATTACAAACAGTACTAGTACCTTTGTCTTTTTTGCTGCTGGTGGATTGTCTTCATCACCTTCACAGTTGCTCGTCTAAACATAAAAAAATCCATTACATTATCATTACTCAGCTAGATTAACCCATTAAGCAGCAATACACCCTACTTTCTTCTTTTACTCTGTCCAACGCCATACATTTTTACTCGTCAAGGACTCAAGGGAAGAAACATGCATGTTAATGGTCAATGGCTTAAGGTCAATAAGAAAAATATTCCATTTTAATAGTTCCCTGTAACAGAGAATAATAGCAGGGAATATTTATCAGGGTTACGGTATTTCTAATATCGCAGATACTGACCTGCTTCAGTTTTTTACTGTGCTTCAAAATTGTCATGACATCACCAATGGCAGTTATGCCAATTTCCTTCAACCACTCTTTATTTAATTCTCCAATATGATCTTTTTGTATTCTAAATGAATGTTAAAATACACTAAAATATGCTGTCTCACATTTTTATAGCCACAAACAAATAAATGATTTTATAAAACTCACACTTTCATTCCAGCTGTAGTCAAACTTTTTTCATATGATTGAAAGTTCTATACAGGCTCTTTGCAGATTATTATTAACACATTAAATCTTGTATGCATACATGATACTTAATATCTTAATACATTTGCACCATAAAATTGTAAAATGCAGAAGATTGAAGTCATATTAAAAATATCACAAATCTTTTCATTATTACCTATTTTTAAATTCACATACAATAGAATTTCACACTCAATTCCTTTACATATTTCAAATTATTTATACATCAAACAATACATACCGGTTTTCTTCAAAACACTTCGCATAGCGTTCTGCATATTCGTCCGGTATGCCACAGTCTTTTAAAAAAAATGACTTCCAGTCCATGATCTAAAAAGTGCATATACTGTACAGTATATATATAAAATATTGATCATGAGCTATATTATAGATATTCCTTGTCCTGTTGTCCACATTGTTTATTTTTTAAAGAGCAGATGGTCAAAATTTGCATCACAAATTTAGCGATTTAAATATTTATAAACACACATACCTGTCAATGTTAAAAAGCTTTGTCTCGATGTGCAAAAATTTAGACGCTAGACAAAACGCTACTTGAGACGAACAACCGCTGAAATATCAACAACAGGCTCATTACTAATCCCTACCCAATGCCCGTACCCAGGGGACAAATAAATTTTAAAAGCTTCAAATCCCCTACCCCCTAGGGGATGTTCACTGATCTAAATCCCCTACCAATCCCCTATTAACCCCCACCCTGGCCCGTGGTGTGGGGGGGGGGGGGGGGGTCGGGGTTTACATTGACTCATGCATAAAAATGAATACACAGTATATAAATCTCTGACACCCATACCAACTATCAAGATCAAGGACTAAAGAGTTTGTTATTGTTTTCTGGTTGTTATCAATTCATCTATGATGACTATGTAATGTTGCCATCGAATAACCCTGTTTCACTTGATATTTTACCTGTTTAAAGCTTAAATGGGGTCCAAAATGTTCTGGGTTATCAGTAAGTTTGTATCGATTGTTGATATTATTATACACGAATGCTTACAAATATACACACAGTATATAAATCTCTGACACCCATACCAACTATCAAGATCACGGAGTAAAGAGTTTGTTATTGTTTGCTGGTTTACCAGTGACGGGTCTGTTAAGCCATGTACTTTCGATTGTCCCTCAAACTCACAAAACCACACCTTTCAAACTGATTTTGTGGTGTTCATGATTATTGTATCTGTACATGGAGGCATGAAGCTGGCTCGTATTACCAAAACAGTAATTTGTCCTGATATTACATGAGGCAGGCTTGCTCACTTGCCAGACTGACTCACAAGCACACCATTTGCCAATTGTTGCTTGATCTGTACAGCCAGATACATACCTTTCGAACTGAATTTTAGCTTTGACTACATAGAAAGCGAGTTGGCTCGCTAACTGACACAGTAACCTGTCTTGATATTACAATTAGCTAGCTGGCCCACTGGACTAGTCACTAGTATGTATAAAGCCTCTCAAATAATAAATATGCAAAAATTATGAATATGTTTAATGAGGTTATTAGATAACCAAGGTTAACAACTAATCAACGGCGCAAGACTTGGGGGCGAGTATGCGAGTGGTTATATGAGAGGAACGCCACGCTTGGCTGATCATTGCGCCTGCTGACGGCACAGCGAAGACATAACGGAGTATCACACAGACAATAGCGTGTGGGTCATTAAGAGTCATTAGTGGTACAACTCACAAATATAATATTGAGGGTACACACCACAATATTACGGGTAAAAATTAGTCAATATGGGATAATGAGGGATAGACTAAGCGGGAAAATGCGATTGGCCAGGTTATCGCCTATCTCGGTCTTTGTACCGTTTATCAACAGATGGAAGTCAACAGACTTTACCTTCGTAATGTTTTTCACAATGTGAACCCTAGCAACTTTAGTAGAATTATTACCTATTTAACCTTAGTGTATAATCTAAGTGATTCTCTGGACGAAGAGAAGCCGTACAAAGAACGAATTTTGAATCGTATTGAGTCATTGACTTGTCTAACGAAGCGAAGGTTGAATGCACAGATGGACAATACGGTTCGTGGGTCGTTAAGAGTCATTAGTGGTGCCACTCACAAATATTTACATGTCTTGGGAATCTTTAATTGATTTTAGGGTACACCATGATATTATGGGTAAATATGGGATAATAAGGGATAGACTAAGCGGGCAAATTCAACCATTACTATAGCATTATTGATAATTTTGATACTTTACCTTATGGATTTTAAAAATAGATTTTAACTTTGTGTGTTTGTAAATAATTTTAAACTTTTGTGTATGCTTGTAAATAGGAAAATGATATCTCTTATCAACACTATCTGTCGTCTTATTATTTAAATTATTGCCAGGTGTGCGATTCGAACCCCCGTTCTCTGGGACGTTAAGCCCAGCGCCTTCATCCAGGCATCTACACTTTTGGCAGTTTATTTTCGATTTATAATAGAATGAATCCAAAACTAAAAGAAGGGGTGAGGGGGAATAGTAGGTATATTTCTCAAACGGGCCACAGGGCCTCGAAAACAGCCCCCAGGACAATTTTGAAGGATGTATCCCAAGTGAAAGGGCCAAAGGGCCACGAAAAAGGCCCTCAGGGCCATTTTGTAAACTAATATAAATGTTACATGTAGTGAACTAAACTATTCAGTTGACATCATGCCTCGGACAAAACGAAAACGTCCTAAAAAGTGGTATAAATAATGTTTCAAGAATCTTCAAATCTCATTTGAACCATGTATTCCGTTAACACATCCTTTTGGGCTCTTGATCTCTGGAGGAACCAAAACAGGAAAACGTGCTAAATCTTTATTTTCAGCTAAATCAATTTCCCATTGTTCATTAATATCTGTAACATTTATTTTTAAACGTCTATATTTTTGTATCTATATTTTGCTGTCGTGCGTGTAATGTAAGTTAAGTTAACGATTTATTTTAATTTTTTGAAAAAATTCATTTTTTATTTTTTTAGGAAACCATCCACCACTGACTCTAAATTTTGTAAAATAAAATATCACGAATTTGTTTAATAACATTTTTTTTTATTCAAATATCTTTGTTTCCATCCATTTAATCTATCGTCGCATTTACAATTATTAACCAATTTACTATAAATTGTTTTTGAGTTAATTCTTTTACAAATTTCACAGTAATGTTTGTCGACAAAGCATTTTCTACATGTGTAATGCATAAAAAAATGATCAAAGTATTTAACTTGCATCATACGGTATGAACAAAACATCTTGTTTCTTTTTAAACCTTCGTTCCTCCTGGGGTATTTCGTAATGTAGCAGTTGCATCAAAATATACTTGTTCTTGCAAATTGATCTCGGTCTTTCGATCAATTATTGCAAGAAAATAATCTGAAGATATTCCCAGTTCCGTATTGAGATATGACTCTGGATTGAGATCTTTTACTACTAACGCTCGAAAATATTTACCAAAATGAATAACATCCTCTTTCGTATAAACTACAGCATAAAACTTAGATTCCTTGCAATCACAATATATAATTTAGACCCTACGCTCGGGGAATTCGTCGACTTTCACAAACGTTCGAACGCTAGTAGCCTGCCGTTCGAATGCCAGTAGCAAGCCGTTCGAACGCTATATTAGTAGCAAGCCGTGAGCAAGTCATTCGAACGCCGTTCGAACGAATGGTATATCATCCCTCGCGGGTATTAAATATTTCGTCGAATTGCCCTCGCTCTGGGTCTATAAATCATAAATATACACTTATATATAATTTTCATTATCACAAACTGAATGTCTCATGAAAGTGTTTGGCTCACCGGTTTTATTAGACCTTTTCATGGTTCTGGCTCGCCAATATCCACGTACTCCCAGGTATTGGAACCTGCAACTACCTGACGACCTGAGACTAACAAGTAACAACTGAAATGGATTTATTTAAGAAACGCTTAAAAACGTATTTATTTAATTTTATTTATTTAATCGTATTAACATTTACATAATTATTTCTGCATATATACAGTAGTTATATCTAGTTTCTATTGTTAAGCGCTTTATAGTACTGCATGATTTTAGCGCTATATAAATTTAAAGTATTATTATTATTATTATTATTTATATTTTGGTGAAACAACTTTATTCCTTTTGTCCTTATGAAATCATTAATCTGCTCGAAGATTGGCGTACTCGCGTTTGGATCCTCTTGTAAATTCGGTTGATTCGAAATCATTAATCTGCTCGAAGATTGGCGTACTCGCGTTTGGATCCTCTTGTAAATTCGGTTGATTCGTAGACATGGTTCACAGAACAATATCTCCTGATCATCAACCATCCTGTCGGTTGTACAACGTAGATGCAAACCGTTTTGGCACTTAGCGCAGGTTGTAGACTTCTGGTTCTTTCGGATAGTTTTATCACAAACGCAGCATTTAGACCTGGACATGTTTCAATGTCTCCTGCCAGGATCAATAAAATACATGGTGCATGCGTACGCTGAGTCGGATATATTTTCTTTTCAAAATTATAAACCCACAGAGACGGTGTAATTCGTAAATCCTTTATGTCAGTTCATCCACATGAAAGGAATAACAGACAGAATTCGCACTAGTAAAAGTTGGTTTCTTTGCATAAAACAAGACAAAAACAGCAAGAGCTAAATTTAGGGCGACAGCCATCTCTATTGGTTGGAACAACGATAAGTCCCGCTGAAAAAAACTATATATCTATTTTTAATACTTATTGTTGTTAGATCATTCTAATTGTACCAATTCAGGGGGACCACTACATGTATGACCATTTTTGTGTCCCGACACAAAATTTTGGTTAGGATTATGGTTGTGTTTGGAACACGCTTACATGAAGTAACCAGCTTTAGGCATACATGAAGTAACCTGCCAAATTCAGACCGAGGCACAAGTAACAGGTTATCACATTCGTGACTCAGTGACATCAATTTTATCTCTTTCAGGACGATATCATAATTGTCCCACGTTCGCTGCGCTCACTCGTAACAATTACGATATCGTCGCTCAAACTATAAAACTGATATCACCTCACATGGTGAACTGTTTGCTACTCAAGCTTTTAACGCAAACTCAGAAAATGTTTCTGAGCCACAGACGGGAATCGAACCCGCCATCTTCAGGATCTCCGATTAGCAACCTTCATGAGCTTCCTTGAGCTACCAGAACTTAGATGGCAAAACGAAGGCTATGTTGCATACTAGTTGGTACGTGCGACATACGTACTGCTAATTCAGCAATCTACGCGGTACGAACGAACTAGTAAGGCACGTACGAACTAGTACGCAACGTAGATATAACATGTAACTATATGTAAATGTATATATACAATCGATCCTTTAGTTCGCCGGTCGAGATTAGCACCCTCGCCCTGGGGGGAGTGGATTATTTTATTAAATTTAGTTAATACTGTTTCTTTCGCTACCCCGATACCTTTGCAAGCAATACATATACGTTACTATGTTGTGCTTTCCCCTACCCTGCCAATAAATGGTACTATTCTTTTTATAGGTGGTAGTGGTTTTGTTGATGTTGTTCGTGTATTGCTTGACCAAGAAATTGATTTTAGTCACATGCATGGTGAAGGTCTCCTCTTCGCTTGTAAGTATTTATTTGTAACTGCTTATTTCGATTATAGTTTTTGCATGATTTAGCGTATTATTTAGTTAAGAATGTTGCTATAGACGACAGAATTAAATTGAGGTGATTCAATGGCTACAAAACTCTGCAAGACCTACTGTATACAGCCAAATGAAATTTTCTTTTAAACAGCTGGTTGAAACTATGATAAGTGGTGTAGTTTTAGTTCTTATGATAATAAATAGTTGCTACAACAGCTGTTTATACAAACCCAAAAGAACCGTTTATATAAAATTTCACTAAGACGAAAAAAAAACCCTCAAACGTTTGCCACAATTTAGTTTGTACTAGCTTAATTGAAATATGAATAACCCGTATACAAAATTTGAACCGATAAAACAAGTAGGTTCAAAAGTTTTAGATTTGTTAGTGAGAAGCTTCTGACGTCATATTCTTAATATCTTTTTTCCATCTGGTGGTTGATGTATAGTCATCGTGAAACTCCTTTCATAAGAAAACACTCCCAGTTAAAAATACATATCTCTCTCGAGTGCGGACGTGTATTCGTGTGCTCCCGTTTTATGAGATATTTTGAACCTGAAACTAGTACATATGATGGATTCTACAAAGTCTAATGATGCTTTATCGTACGATAGTTTTCTGAACTGCTTCTTGTGCTCAGAAGATGTCATCCTTGCAAAAATTCATTTGCGAAATAATTCCCGATGAATTTCAATCGAATGACTCTGAGATCAACGAAGACAAGTGCACCATAAGATGTTTTCACTCAAACTAAGGGACTGTACTGTTAAATGTTACAATAGTACAAAGAAGATAATTCAGAATGTGACATCGAAGTAAAGCTAAACCAAGAACTAGATTATCTACACGACTGTCTGTTAGCAAATAAACTTTCATTAAACGTCAAAAAACCGAATATATGATCATTGGTTCCAGGCAACGACTTTCGCGAATCTAAAGTGACCCACATGTTATAAATAACGAAACAATTAAACGAGTAGATAACACCAAAACTCTTGGTGTTTTTATTGACGAGAAAATTACCTGGAAAAACTATATTGATCATATTTCAAAGAAAATATCTAAGGGAATAGGAGTTTTGCGCAGAGCCAAGAATTTTATTAGTAAAGAAAGTCTAGAAAGACCATATAAAGCGTTAGTTCTACCCCATTTTGACTATTGCTCCCTTGTTTGGGACAATTGTTCAAATGAGTTAAAAGAACGTCTTCAAAAGTTACAAAACAAAGCAGGTCGAGTAATCGCTGGTGACAGTTATTACTCGTCTGCGACAGAAACCCTAACCAAATTAGGTTGGGTTACTCTTCAGTGTAGGAGAGACGAACAGCTGCTATCATTGGTAGATAAGTGCGTGATTGGGAGTTCAAATTTAAGTCACTTATTTAAATTGTCGGATCGTGATTGTTACGACTTAAGGAGTGATAATAACAAGTTATATTTACCAAAACCAAATACTAGTGCCCTAAAAAGAACATTTGGGTATAGAGGTGCCATGCATAATGTGGAATACCCTACCTTAAAATTTGTTTACACATATTGAAACTTTTAGCTCTTTAAATAATTAATTTTAATTGTAAATAACATAGCAAATTTTAAGACATGTACATGTATTTTTTATCATATCTAATATTTTTATCATATATAATTACATGTAAGTTAACACGGCCCCATGAAAAACAATCCTTTTTGGATTGATGCGGTTACCGTGTATAAAGATTTTTAAATAAATAAATAAATAAATAAAGAAGATCGTTATTCAAGGCCCTGGAAGCTCTAAGTTGACAGAACCTCTATCACATTACGTCGAGCAATTCGCTGAGGCAAAGTAGAGTAGCATTATCGAAGTCAATGAAGAAGACAATGGCGGCGGCGGCGAAGTATCTCAATCTCTTCTTGTATGTTCTGCTGAAACAGCTGTTATCGACGACCCTGAAGAGACATCTTGTCAATGTCAATGTCAATGTAATTCTCTCAACCTGAAGTTCGAACTGCAAAATATCAAACAAGATATTAAGCATATGAAAGCAGTCATCAAAGCCCTTTCCCACATACACGATTTTTGCTACGATGGAGCACGAGTTTTCAAATTAGGACTAGAAATACGTATACGCAACAACCCCTCGCCCAATTGCTGTTTGAAACTTACAGTACAGTACTTATTTTAGTTCTAAATTACGTGAATTACATAATAGCCTTTTTATTTGCCAAACTAAATAAATTTTCAGTGGACAATATCTCTCAGAGCTTTGTATTCATAGGACATCAAACTAAATAGTTTCATAGGACATCAAACTAAATTGTTTCATAGGACATCAAACTAAATACATGCAGCCCAAACTTTTTAATTTTTGAGTGCAGCAACATAATAGTGGGGGGACTACTGCTGTTTCTACCATCAATCACTAAGAAAGAAATTACTTTTATCACAATATTGATGACTCACGAAATAATCAATGCAGTATTTAGTATATAGACACCAAAGGCTGTTGAAGGAAGAAAGTGCATCTCTATCATACAATGAGTGTCCTTTAAAAAATCAAATTCATTCAAATGTCTACGGATGCATATAGTTCAAATGTATAGGGGTGCATTCAAATTAGATTTACTAAGACGTCTTAGGGATTCTACTTCAATTGTTAGTGTGGATAGATTATATCAGTAAGTTGATAATTCTACCCACATTGGACTACTGTGATGTGGAGCTGGCAGGAATATCGATAACTAAATATTGATGGTCATAATCAGAGGTCTCTATGCATGTCAGGGAAACTGATCTTTCCTAAGTCGGGACTTTACTGATTGGTTAATAGAAATCCTAAGTGTTGTACCTCTTGTATTAGAAGCAAGTTACATTGTGTAATGCTAGTTAGGAAATTCCATGGCATTTTAACATCATATCTACCGGTAAAGAGCTATTTTCCATGTTTCAATTAATCTGTTCATACATGTTATAGCACCATTATCTATTGCCTTAATTGACAATATGCAAGGGCGGCGGAAGCGGGGGGGGGGGGGGGGCAGTGGGGGCAGCCGCCCCCACGAAACCTAAAGTGTGGGGGCATCGCCCCCACAGCCTTAGAGCGTTAAAATAGTAAATCAAAGGTCGCGTATTCAAAACCCAGCCACGATTTATTTACGCGGTTTGGGCTCATACACTCGAGAACATTTCATATCTGCATCATATATATCTCATCATTTCATCTCATCTTTATATATATATATATATATATATATATATATATATATATATATATATATATATATATATATATATATACGAAAGTATACAATGTGCCCTACCGGCTATCACCATATGGCTTTATGGTAACTGTGGACTTGGGACCC
Source organism: Chrysogorgia sp. JL179-B06 (assembly GCA_035772405.1). NCBI lineage: Eukaryota > Metazoa > Cnidaria > Anthozoa > Scleralcyonacea > Chrysogorgiidae > Chrysogorgia > Chrysogorgia sp. JL179-B06. The sequence continues at coordinate 2,074,232 of JAYKKM010000244.1, forward strand.
ACTATGTACGGCTACACATTGTTGGATTGCATTGTGGAGTATATATATATATATATATATATATATATATATATATATATATATATATATATATATATATATATATATATATAAGATAACTTTTTTCTTCGCGCGGCGGCTGTTTATTATGTTAAATCTGTTTTGATGGAAAACAGTTAAATACACCATGACGTAACACATGCTATAAAAGAAGGACTACAGAGTCAGTTCCACTATTGCCTGATGATCGGATTTGCGTGAAACTCGGAGTAGCAAACAATATTTTAAGTTTATAAGTTATATATATATATATATATATATATATATATATATATATATATATATATATATATATATATATATATATATATATATATATATATATATATATATATATATATATATGAAAGTGTAAAAACAAACTTCGTCAGGCAAAATAAAAACACACTAAAAAGAATGTATTTCCAGACGTTTCGCCGGTTTAAGGCTTCTTCGGTGGACTAAAAAATATTTACAATGACTCCTCCATATATATGGCAAATTAGCATGTGAAGCACGTTGCACGTTGAATGGATATCCAAAAAGGTTTGTCAAAGCAGTTATTAAAAGTACTTTACGAAACACACAGCCTAGAGAAGAAAGTCAAGAAGATGTTTGGTTGAAAATACCATTTATCAATGAAGAACTGAAACGAAAAGCATTAGCTGTAATACGACGATCACACTTTATGAATGGGAGACCATCATCTAGAGTTTTTACAGCGCCGAAGGAAAAACAGAATTGCCCAAATGAATGTGAGACTTGCAAATTAACTAAAACCGGAAATAGATGTTTAACGAAGAACAGCGTCTACCATATAGAGTGTTTGCATTGTCATGCAATTTATATAGGAGAAACTGGACGTACAATTGGCTCAAGAATCAAAGAACACCTCCGTATGAAAAGCCAGACAGTTTACACCCACCTGAAATCCCACGATGTTAATAATCCCCAAGTTGGTTCCCATATCATTTGGAAACTAATTCACCATAATATTAGATACCTAAGGGAGCGTAAGATTTTTGAGGCGCTGGAAATAAAGAAACACTCAACGAACATTATGAACGGCTGTGTAGGTAGATTTCTTAGCATTTAGTTAAATAATTATGCAATTATGTCATTTTAACATATTTTTAATATTTTAACATTATTTTTAACATTTGGGAATTCCCAACATTTTTCACATGCTAATTTGCCATATATATGGAGGAGTCATTGTAAATATTTTTTAGTCCACCGAAGAAGCCTTAAACCGGCGAAACGTCTGGAAATACATTCTTTTTAGTGTGTTTTTATTTTGCCTGACGAAGTTTGTTTTTACACTTTCATTATATACCAGGCATGGCTTTCAATATTTATCCTTCATATATATATATATATATATATATATATATATATATATATATATATATATATATATATATATATATATATATATATATATATATAGTACAATATCTACAGACAGACACGTGTTTCGCTTGGTTCGTCAGATATGGGCATGAGAACTAATTATACACAAGCGATTGCCGGTGACAACCGCTTGTGGGACAAACAGCGGTCATGCGCACATCCAGAGAGCGTATATATATATATATATATATATATATATATATATATATATATACGCTTATTTGTTGAGCACTCTACATTTCCCGAAAGATAAATCTAAAATGGAACCGCGGACATTCAACTACTCACTGAAAAATATACCAATACCATCGGAAAAACTATACAAGAAGCGCCTGATCGAGAAAGTAGAAGACGTAACTAAACGAATGAGATGGAAAGGCCACTTTTTTGAGAAGGAAGAAAACAACAACGACAACGAACAGCAACAGAAGTTTGGTTTTAAGTCAAGAAGATGCCCTCCACAAGTTAACTAAATGGAAAACTTTGAGAACGACTTGGTAGAAATGACAAGGAATATCAAATTTCGACAAGTATACAACCAATTCCAAAGTAAATTGAAAGAAGATATCAAATCAATTAGAAACTCCGCCAAAGCCTTCATCCCAGCAGATAAAACTAGGATCATGTACGAAATGGACAAAGCCACGTACGACAAGCTACTACACGAGAACATTACGAAATCTTACAAGAAATGCAACAGTAACACCTACAACGAAATCAACAGAAAGGCAAAACAGACCGCATCAAGATTAGACATCCAAGAGAGAACCACAATCCTTGCCAAGCAACAAGCCTTCAACACCCTCAAGGACCACAAGGAGAACTTCAACAATACACCAAAATGCCGACTGATAAACCCAGCAAAAAGCATCCTAGGACGAGTTAGCAAGCAAGTATTAGAGAGAATAAACGCATGCACGAAAGAAAAAACCCAAGTGCATCAGTGGAAGAATACGAAAAGCGTGATAGAGTGGTTCAACAAATTAGAAGACAAGGAAAATTGCAGCTTCGCACAGTTTGATATAGTCGACTTCTACGCATCGAAACGGAAGAACTGCTAACGAAAGCCATAGATTATGCCAAGGAATTCGTACCGATCAGCCAGAGTGATTTGGAAATCATTATGCACGCACGCGAGTCGCTACTTTTCGACCAAGGTAATGAATGGGTAAAAAGGGACAGCGACAACACATATGACGTCACAATGGGGAGCTACGATGGAGCCGAAGTCTGTGAATTAGTAGGTATCTACATCTTGAGCATCCTGTCGCAGAATTATGGAAAGTCGCATATTGGTTTGTACAGAGACGACGGTCTGGAAGCTTTCAATAATATCAACAGCCAAGCATCCGACAAGATCCGAAAAGAAATTACAAATATTTTCAAAGACCTCGGGCTAAAGATTACGATTCAAGTCAACCTGAAAAAAGAAACCATTCAGTTCGAGCAAAATACCAACGAGGAACCCTCCACAACAGCTAAAAAGAGAAAAAGAAACATTATTTGGTTTAATCCACCGAGACACGACATGTCTTTCCACTTCTATGCCGACGACTCACAGATCTACTTGTCATTCAAATCTACAGTACCTGGTGTCTTGATTGCATCCAAGATAGAAGCGTGTATTATGGACATTGGTAAATGGATGGTGGCCAATAAATTAATGCTCAACACAGACAAGACGGAACTTCTCCTAATTGGTTCTCAGTTTGGCCCCAAATTCCAGATTCCTGATGTGAACGTTGGCAATGAGCTAATTACACCCTCAGAGTCAGCAAGAAATATCCGCGGAGTGATATTTGACAGTAACATGGACTATAAGAGACACGTTAGTGCAATTTGTAAATCTTGTTTCTACCACATCAGAAATTTATCTCGTATTAGGAAATATCTATCGGTGGATAACATCAAAATTTTAGTGCATGTTTTTATTACTTGCAAGTTAGATAATTGTAACTCTTTGTTGTATGGACTGCCTAGTTATCTTATCCATAGACTTCAATTAGTTCAAAACTGTGCAGCTCGTCTTATTATGAGTAGGAATAAGTTTGATCATATTATACACCTATACTTAAGGAACTGCATTGGATCCCTGTGCAACAACGCATAATATTTAATATATTGTTAATAACTTATAAAGCCCTTAATAATTTGGCTCCTATATATATTAGTAACTTACTTAATAACTATGTTCCTATTAGACAATTAAGATCTTCATCACAGTATTTATTAGATGTTCCATCTTCCAACCTTAAAACTTATAGTGATAGGGCATTCTCAGTTTGTGCACCTAAGTTATGGAACGATTTGCCTTATGAAATAAAATGTAGTTTTAGTATTGATAGCTTTAAATCTAAACTGAAGACATATCTTTTTAGGAAGGCTTTTTACTGAATTTTTAACTTGTAATCTAGTATAGTTTCTTTTTATTAATTTTTTATTTTCTTATTTTGTAAATTCATGTAAAGCGCTTTAGAACTTTAGGATTTAGCGCTATATAAATAAAGTTATTATTATTATTATTATTACAGCATGAACGTACAGACGAATGTAGGCAAGACTTATTGACAAGCACTTCCCCAGCAACCATAAATTTCATAAGATTTTCAATAGGAACAATATCAAGGTCAGCTACAGCTGTATGCCAAATATGTCGAGCGTCATAACATCGCATAACCGAAAAATACTTAACAACCAGGAAGAAAGCCAAAGTAAGACATGCAACTGTAAGGTCAAGAAGGATTGCCCCCTCCAAGGAAATTGCCTAACTCGAAGCCTGGTCTACCGAGCCCACATAACAACCGACACAGACACCAACGGCACAAATTACATCGGATTAACAGAACATACCTTCAAGGACCGACTCTACAAACATCGTAATTCATTCCGCTACCAAAACAAAATCAACTCAACAGAACTCTCAAAACATGTTTGGAACTCACGAGAAAAAAACGCTTCAAACCCTGAAATAAAGTGGTCAATTTTAGACAGCGCGCCTGCCTTCCGAAACCGATCAACACGATGTGAACTTTGCCTAGCCAAAAAGTATCATATCATTTTCAAAAAATACAGACTTCTAAACAAACGAAACGAACTTCTATCAAGCTGCCGCCACATAAACAAATACCTACTACGTAACTTCAAAGAAACACCGCCCGACAATTAGCGCTTTTGATCCATGCCGCGCGAATTGTATATAATTCAGTGAATACGTTGATGTTAGTTAGTCGTCTGATGATTGCCTTAGGCATGAAACACAGTGTTACGGTGTTAGATTTTACATATACTTTATAACTAGCTCTCCAAATTTTGTATCGAGCACTCTTACTTATTGGGATATTGTCCATATTTTGGTCTATTCACCTAATATATATATATATATATATATATATATATATATATATATATATATATATATATATATATATATATATATATATATATATATATATATATATATATATATATATATATATATATATATATATATATATATATATATATATATATATATATATATATATATATATAGAGTGAAATATATATAAAGTGTAATATATATATATATATATTATAGAGTGAAAAAATGAAAAACCACTATGTGGATATTTTCACTCTTTAATAAAATCATTCATTCATTCATTCATTCATTCATTCATATATATATATATATATATATATATATATATATATATATATATATATATATATATATATAATATATAATATATATATATATTATATATATATATATAATATATATATTATATATATATATATATATATATATAAATAATATATATATAATATATATATATATATAATATATATATATATAATATATAATATAATAATAAATAACATATAATATATATATATATATATATATATATATATATATATATATATATATATATATATATATATATATATATATATATATATATATATATAAAGCATTTATGGTGAAGGAAAATTTCGAGTGTTGGAATACATACATTTTAAGACCAAACCGGGACCAGTTGCGAAAAATGCAACTTTTAAGGCCTTCCGGCTGGGAATTGAACCCGCACCCTGCGATGCTAGTGCAGTGCTCTGACCACTGAGCTACGGAAGCCGTTTCCGAGAGACTAGCCACAAGTTCTGTATATATGGTGGTGGTAATGCCGGGATAAGATTCTGGGTATATTATAGGTAATATTTGGCATTTCACTCGATCAAACTACATTATATATAGCCTATATTACTTATATTACCTATAGCCAATATTACCTATATTACCTATATTATAGATAGATAGATAGATAGATAGATAGATAGATAGATAGATAGATAGATAGATAGATAGATAGATAGATAGATAGATAGATAGATAGATAGATAGATAAATTTTATTTAAACACGGTGGTTCTATCAGAAATAACATTTGTAAATTAAATGATTAAATCTGGTCTACCTAGAAGCCGTGTACATTGTAACAAACTATATATTTACATTATTTTTGGGTTTTTTTGGTATAATAGATTTTAAAATATTTACATAATATATTTACAGCAAGATGTAAAATTTATAGGTTGTCAATGCAGAAGTTATATTTTTTAATTTTTGTCTTAAATTTTGATAAACTTTTCTCCTCTTTAAGTTCAATTGGTAAGGAGTTCCAAAGTAAAGATCCAGATACTGCAAAACTTCTTTTATAACATTCGGTTCGAACATTAGGTATCTGAAGATTTCGATCAGATGATCTTAAATTATAAATAACTGATCCAAACTGCTTCTCAAACATTTCTGATAAATATGATGGTGAATATCCATTCAGAATTTTGTGCATCATTATAGCTTTCTGAACTTTTCGGTTGTGTGCCAGAGATGACCACCCCAATTCAGAAAATACATCACACGTGTGAATTTTTTTGTATGGCGCCCCAGTAACGATACGAGCTGCACGGTTTTGTAACTTTTGTAGTTGGTCTGCCAACGTCATATCAATACTGTCCCATACAGTACTACAGTAATCAAAGTGAGGTTTTATGATTGTGTTGTAAATGTTAATGAGAAGCTGTCGGTTCAGATATGGTTTGGCTTTTTTCATAACACGTAAATTTGTTATAATTTTCTTTTTAATGGTTTCAACATGACCTTTCCATGTTAGGTTTTCATCAATTTTGAGCCCTAAGCAGGTAACTTCATGGACCTGCTTGAGAGCTATTCCATTAATTGCTACATTTAACTTTTCAGTATGGGTGGCTAATCTTTGTCTTGAGCCAATTATCATAAATTCAGTTTTAATGACATTCAGTGTGAGTTTGTTTACACAAAGCCATTCTACAACACACTGTATGTCATGTTCCAACAATGATTTGATTTCTGGGATACTACATCCCGATGCAGTTAGGTTTGTATCATCTGCATACATTCTTGTAGAACTATGGGTAACACAATTTGGTAAATCATTAATGTAAATGAGAAAAAGGAGTGGTCCTAAGATAGTTCCTTGTGGAACCCCACAAGAGAGTTGCTGTGCATCTGATAAAGTTCCATTCACAGTGCACATTTGCATTCGACCACTAAGATAAGATTTAAACCAGTTAATTGCTGGTTGATTTAAGCCTAGATACTGTAATTTATTCAGTAAAATTTCATGGTCCACAGTATCAAATGCCTTTTTAAGGTCAAGAAATAAGGCTCCGTTCATAAGTTTTCTATCAATGTTAAAACACCATTCATTGGTCATATCTAACATTGCTGTTGCAGTTGAAAACATTGAACGAAATCCAGATTGTTTAGGGTTTATCAAATTGTGTTTCTGAACATAGTTCTCTAGTTGAGTGTACACAAGTCTCTCAAATATTCTAGCAATTGCAGAAATAACCGAGATAGGTCTATAGTTGTTTGAATCACAGCGATCCCCTGTTTTAAATATTGGGGTCACTTTTGCCATTTTCCAACCACTAGGAAATGTATTACTTAGTAAGGATAAATTGAAAAGTTCAGCCAATGACTCACAAATATATGGAGCTGAAATTTTCAAAATTTTGTTTGAAATTTTATCTACTCCGACTGCCTTTGCTACATTACTAGTTTTTAGTAATGCTTGGACTTGAAAAGAAGAAATCTTTTCAAACCCAAAAATCGAATTAGATTTATTTAGGTAATCTTTATATGATTTGTTGTTGGGTGGTGATGGTATTTTTGATGCAAGTTTAGGACCGATTTATGTGAAATGAGTATTAAGTGTGGTTGCTATGTCTTTGGCTTTTGTTATAGACTCAGAAGGTGAAATGTTTATTTTATTTATTTCAGTACTTTTTGCTTTTTTACCTATCAGGTTATGTAACACTTTCCAAGTACCCTTTGAGTTTCCTAAATTGTTTTTCAATTCATTTTTATAGTAACATTTTTTAGATTTCTTCACCAGATGATTAACTGCATTTCTTTTTGTTTTGAACTGCAGCCAGTCAGCAGGTGAATTTGATTTTGTGGCTTTTTTCTTTAATAAATCTTTGGCATACATTTCACGCCTTACTTCTGAGTTAATCCAGGGAGATGGTTTGTTGCGTATTCTTTTTGTTCGACAAGGCGCATGCTTATCAAGAATACTTTGCATTTTAAATTTCCACTTTTCCCAGACAATGTTAATATTGTCCTCATTGTTTGGAGATGGCCATACTGTATTTTTAATATCATCTATAAATTTTGTTTCAATAAAATTTTTAAAGTTTCTAGTCTCAATAAATCGAGGTGATCCTCTTCGAATCCCAACTTTTCGAATTGCATGATCACTGATAGAGGTACTAATAGTTCCCCATTTGGTTAAATTCTCTTTACTATTCGTAATAAAAAGATCAATTAGTGTCTTTGTTGTTTCAGTCACACGGGTTGGTTGTTCAATCAATTGCATCAATTGATAATTATCCAATAAATTGACCAGTTTTGAAGCATGAAAGCCAATTTTAGATGACATTAAATCACAGTTTAAATCTCCTAATATATAGTATTCATTGTTAGATGAGTCCAGCTTTATTAAAATGCCTTCAAATTTGTCAAAAAGCTCATCAGGAGATTTTGGTGGTCTATACCATGTTGTTGTTAAAAACGGATCAGAATGTGGCTTTTTTATTTCAATTGTGATCATTTCGAGACTTTTGTGCTGGCTAGTTATTTAATTTATTCATGCACGAGATGAACGCATGACTAGACAATGATCAACTATAAAAGTCGCCAGAATAGTTAGGCTCCGGGGTTCAACACATTGGAGAAAGAGCCAACACATTGGAGAAATAATATACATTTACCTGGCCCGGTCGGAGTTCGCGTAGAGGATAGTCGAAGCAAAGATGTAAGCTGTATTTCTGTTAGTATTTGTATTATTTGTCGTCTAGTTAATGTATAGCCGTATTTAGTACCTATGTATGTATATTGTTTTAGTTTTCACCGACTGGTTCGATACTAAATAAAAGCCGATTATTGGTATTGACGTACGGTCTGGTTGGCACTTCGTTCCCCTGCATTTACGGTGACACGACAGTGAAAAATCGCTGGATTTTGACTTTCACATGCACTCGTTTGAATATATTGTTCAGGAGCTTGAATATATTAACTATCTTACGGACCAGCGAGCACAAAGAACAAAGACAACCTTAAAGCTAAAATGTCAGATATTCCCGAAGAAACCGAGACCACTGCATTCGGACTGGACGCTAGACGCCAACGAATTCCAACTCATAAAGGATTTCAGAACTCGCTGGTAAACAACACATCAACCTTCAACAAACAAACTAAAATACTACAAAGGGCCATCGGTTTAGTTCACGAAGCGATGGTTGAAGGAGGAGAACAGTCAACGCTGAAGAACGCAGTTGCCTCGTTAGAAATAAGCAGACAAACATTCGGGAGTAGCTTCGGAAACCTAGAACGTTTGTTCGTTCAGGACAGGTGGTACGAAACCGCGGAGGTAGAAGTAGTTGTCAGAGAAACAACCCAAAAGTATCTTCAACACGCAGAAGCTGCATTATTACAAGCGACCGAGAAGCTCAGCATAGAAGCTGGTAGGGATGAACTATCATCGAAGGAATCAAGACGCTCGAGACACTCTAGTAGATTTAATTCATCGCACGCATCGTCGACTTCCGCCAGGATAAAGGCGTTGGCAGAAGCAGCCGCGGCGAGAGAGCAAGCGGGATACGATGTATTGATAGCTGACAAGGAAAACGAAAGGAAGCAAAGAGAGGCTGTGGCTGAGAGAGAGAGAGCAGCAGCGCGAGCACAACACGACCACGACATGGCAGTTTTGACGGCGAGAAAGCTTACAGCCGTGGCAGAAGAAAAACTAGATGCCATCGAACAATCCATCTTGGAAGAAAGGTTATCCTCGTTTACTACATCAGAAGAGAAAACAAGCATCGCGTCAAAGGAACGCACTGAAACTTGGGTACAGAAACAGCAACAGAATGTAGTTCCGGAAATTAAACGAACTGGCGCGAAGAAGATTGGTGTTCGATTTTCCGTCGAAGAACCACGGAACGTCGTCCCAGAAACAAATCGAACCGCGAATCAACTACGCTCAGAGTCATCTTCAGTAGGAAACGAAGTACAGAATCCCGGTTCAATAGTACAGGAATGTTTGGGAGCTGTCGCGGCGACCAACGACAAACTGGCGGCAAGCCTAGCCAGGATAAGTCTTCCAAAATGCCATCCTGATCTATTTTCCGGAGATGCTACGATGTTCCAGCCGTGGAAAAGCGCTTTCAAAGGCATGATCCGCGATTCCGACGTCACCGCAGAACAGGAGATGAATTATCTACATATGTACACTGGGGGACAACCGCAGAAATTGGTGAACAGTTTCCGTAAGAGGCAACATGTCAACCCCTCAATGTTGTTGAAGGAGCTTTGGATAGAGCTAGAAAAACGTTTCGGCAACGTGGCTACAATAACTAACACATTTTTGGTGCGACTGAAGGAATCGGCGAAATTTGGTGAAAGGGAAAAGAAGAAACTCCAGGCGTTTTCCGATCTGTGCATCGATGTGGCTTCCCAGATTGGCCAACTTCCCGGACTCGCATGTCTAAATTATCCCAACACCATCCGACCTATTCTGTACAACTTACCAGCGTCCATTTGTTCCAAATGGGAGAAGCAAGTTGTCGAGTTTGCCGCTAAAAATTCCGACGCCTATCCCGACTTTAAAGTCTTCGCCTCTATGATCGAGAAGCAATCGGTATTAAGAAATCATCCAAATATTACGGCCACAGAAATTTCAAGAAAAGAAAAGGAGAAATTCGATGGACGAACTTCCTACAAAATGGGATTCGACCCTCTACACACCGTTTTGAAAGGTGATGCCAACATGGATGAAGAAGGTAACGAGGAGAAATATTGTACGTTCCACGACAGCAGAGGTCACAACTTGCCTGAATGCAGAGCCTTCACACGTAAGACCCTTCAGGAGAAAACCCAGTGGGTGAAACAGGCTGGGCTCTGTTTTCGATGCTTGCTACAAAAACACTTGGCTAAGGATTGTAAAGCAAACGTCAAATGCGACAAGTGTGGAAGCGACCGCCACTTGGAGGTATTTCATATGGAGAGGAGAAAGAAGGCAGAAGACGCGGAGGAAGTTATATCATCTCGTACAGACCTCGATAGCCACACTATTGGCGGGGTTTCCTGCAGTAAAATCGTATTACTCGACATTTTCCATCAAAGTAGACCTGACAATACCATTAGAGTCTACGCCCTGATCGACGAGCAAAGTAACGCCTCCATGATAAGCCCGAAACTAGCAGACGAGCTGGAGATAGTTGGACCAAGGGAGAAGTATTTCCTGTCTACTTGTAGTGCGTCAAGAGAGACAAGATACGGTCGTCGCGTTCCGGGATTGATGGTGACGTCAACAAAAGGAATTACCATGAAACTTCCGACCTTGGTGGAATGCTGCAATATACCCAGAGACAAGCGCGAGATTCCATCACCACAGCTAGTAAAGAGATTCGACCATCTGCGAGAAATCGCCAAAGAAATTCCCCCCTTGGACACGAAAGCCGAGATTGAGCTGCTGATTGGTCGAGATGCACCCGAACTAATGAAGGTCAGAGAAGTCCGTAACGGGCCCAATGGTGCGCCGTGGGCGCACAGATTGGCTATCGGTTGGACCGTTTGCGGGAAAGTTTGTCTCAACCGTCAAGGTGGACCCGTCCACGTTAGAACGCATCGCACTGTCTGCCACGAGCCGTCCCACGAAGTTATCCATGATGTCCACACTCAACCCAAGATCGATACCGATTCACGAAGTAGCGCTTTTAGAGAGACCCTGCACCACGAGTTCGTACCCTGTCCAAATAGATTCGAGGTAAGGAATGGAACACCGGAGAACTATACCGATATCTTCCAGACAACGGACCGCGACAACGAGCCAAGCATGTCCGTGGAGGACCAACGTTTCATACAAATGATGGAAGCAGGTATCCATAAAAATAAAGAAGGAAATTGGGAGATGCCACTACCCCTTCGAAGGAGTGATGCAATTCTTCCGAACAATCGTGACAGCGCCACTAGTCGTATGAGAAACCTACTACACTCCTTCAGACGCAAACCTCAAATGGAAAAGGATTATTTTCGATTTATGGAAAAGCTTCTTAAAAGCGGACACGCCATACAAGTACCATCATCCAGTGACACCAATGAGCCAGGGAAAGTTTGGTATTTACCACACTTCGGAGTTTACCACCCACGAAAACCAGATAAGATTCGCGTGGTATTCGACTCGTCTGCAGAATTCCAGGGAACTTCGCTTAACAAAGAACTACTGTCCGGTCCCGATACACTAAACAGTCTATTAGGCATACTCATCCGATTCAGGCGAGACAACGTAGCAGTCATATGTGACATAGAGCAGATGTTTCATAATTTCCACGTAAATCCTGCACATCAAGACCTGTTGCGTTTCTTATGGTTCGAGAACAACGACAGAACGAAGGACATTATCGAGTACCAGATGACCGTACATCTGTTTGGTAATACCTCCAGTCCTGCTGTTGCAACGTTCGGACTGCGAAAAACTGCCGACGAAGGCGAGGAGCAATTTGGTCACGCCGCGAAAGAGTTTGTCCATAACGACTTCTACGTCGACGACGGCCTAACATCCTGCTCAACCACCGAAGAAGCCGTACACCTAATCAAGCAAACACAAGCAATGCTGGCAACAGCGAATATTAGGTTGCACAAGATCGCATCGAACGCAGTGGAGGTGATGAAGGCACTACCGCAAGAAGATCGACTCGACAGCCTACAGAACCTAGACTTCCAGCGAGATCCACTACCGTCGCAACGCTCTTTGGGCGTGATGTGGAACTTACAAAAGGATACCTTAACGTTCCAAATTTCCCTGCCCGACAAACCGTTCACTCGTCGCGGAGTTCTGTCTGTCATTAATTCTATATACGATCCTCTTGGCCTCGCAATCCCAGTCACATTACCGGGACGGCTCCTACTACGCCAACTCACCGCGACAGGAAGCGAAAGAGGAGATAATGAGCCACTCCTTGGATGGGACGATCCGCTCCCCCATTCCCTCCGAGAGAAATGGCAGAATTGGAGAGATACACTTGGGGACCTACAAGACATACTCATTCCGAGATGTTTTCTCCCAGGACGTTCAAGTCAAACCAGAAGAGTAGAGATCCATGCGTTTTCAGACGCCAGCCACTGCGCAATTGGCATTGCAATCTACCTAAAGTTGACCAACCAAATTGGAGAAGTTAACGTTTCGCTTATGTTCGCGCAAGCTAAACTAGCCCCAAAGCAAGCGACGACCATTCCGAGATTAGAACTGTGTGCCGCAGTACTCTCAGCCAAAGCCGTGAAATGGATAACCCGCGAACTGAAGCTGAACGTGGACGAAACCATTTACTACACCGACTCCAAGGTAGTTCTCGGCTACATCCAAAATGAGAATCGCCGATTTTACGTTTACGTAGCTAATCGAGTCCAAATTATCCGAAGCATTACAGATCCCTCACAGTGGAAATACGTGGGCACAACGGAAAATCCAGCTGATATAGCGACAAGAGGCAAACATGCCAAACACCTAATGGAGTCATCTTGGTTCATAGGACCCGAATTCTTAAGAAATGCTAACTCTTCCGAATCTTTTCCTGCAGCACTCGATTCCGGAGAATTTAAAATAGCCGACGACGACCCAGAAATTCGAGTTCAAGTCACGACGTACACTAGCGAACTGTGCGAAACTCAGGGACTGGGTTCAAATAGATTCAACCTATTTTCAAAATGGTCTTCTCTTCGAAGAGCCATAGCCAACCTGATCATCAGAGCAAAGTTGCTGAAAACCCAACGCCAAATTTCAACCACCGACAACAAGAACGTCTGTAACCGCCTTCCTACTCCACCGACATTAAGACAGCTGCCAAGACGCCCATCTGCGGCAGAACTGAAACAGAGCGAGACAGTGATGATCAAAACCACCCAGATGGAAGCATATGCACCGGAAATAAAGGTTCTTCAGCGAAAATCGCCTAAAAGCAACATCGCTCCGAAATCCAGTATATATCGCCTGGACCCATTCATCGATCACGACGGAGTTCTTCGCGTCGGTGGACGACTTAGGCAAGCAGACGAGATGTTCGAAGAAAAACATCCGGCTATATTACCCAAAGGAAGTCATTTGGCGAAACTAGCAATTATCCATTACCACAATAAACTGCATCACCAAGGAAGACAGATCACTCATGGTGCGATAAGACAAGCGGGGTTATGGATTATCGGAGCAAAGAGAATGGTTTCTAAAATCATTAGTCAATGTGTCGTCTGCAAGAAACTCAGAGGAAAAATAATGACACAACACATGGCCGATCTACCACCTGACAGATTAGATACCCCACCGCCGTTCACGAACGTTGGGTTTGACGTCTTTGGCCCCTGGATAATACGTACACGAAAGCTAAGAGGAGGAGCGGTGAACTCGAAAAGATGGGGACTAGTCTTCACATGTTTGAACTGCCGAGCGGTCCACATTGAAGTACTGGAAACAATGGAATCAAGCTCCTTTATCTGCGCTCTTAGACGCTTCTTCTCAATTCGTGGACCGCCATCAGTATTGAGGTGTGATCGAGGCACAAACTTTGTAGGAGCAAAATCTGAGCTAGATCAAGCATTGGGTGAAATGGACCAGAAAGCAATAACCACTTACGTCACGGAGCAAAACTGCGAGTGGATCTTCAACCCACCCCACGCGTCGCATTTCGGTGGCGTCTGGGAACGACAAATTGGCACTATCCGGCAAGTCCTTAATGGAATGTTTGCTGACCTCGGTCCTTCGCAACTTACGCACGAACTGCTGGTCACCCTTATGGCCGAAGTAATGGGGATAGTTAACTCTCGTCCTATTGCCACCTTGCCATCCGACGTAGATCAGCCTCAACCACTATCGCCGAATATGCTATTGACCATGAAGACGAGACCTCTCACTTCACCGCCTGGTGTCTTCACGTCCCATGACCTGTATTCCCGCCGACACTGGAGAAGATCGCAGTACCTGGCGGATCAATTCTGGACCCGTTGGAAGAACGAATATCTTCAGAACCAACAATCGAGGTCAAAATGGAACGAACGACAGCGTAACCTAGCAGTCGGAGACATTGTTATTATGAAAGAAGAAACACACCGCAACGAGTGGCCTCTAGGGAGAGTCGTTGATGCAATAAAGAGTGACAACGACGGTAGAGTAAGAAAGGCAACAGTTATGACTTGGAAAGATGGGGAAAAGAAATGTTATCTTAGACCAATTAGCAAACTCGTATTCATAATGAGTACATAAAATTTACATTATAAGTTATTGGTAGCAAGGACGATATCTAGTTCGTCCTTGGACGAGGAGTGTGCTGGCTAGTTATTTAATTTATTCATGCACGAGATGAACGCATGACTAGACAATGATCAACTATAAAAGTCGCCAGAATAGTTAGGCTCCGGGGTTCAACACATTGGAGAAAGAGCCAACACATTGGAGAAATAATATACATTTACCTGGCCCGGTCGGAGTTCGCGTAGAGGATAGTCGAAGCAAAGATGTAAGCTGTATTTCTGTTAGTATTTGTATTATTTGTCGTCTAGTTAATGTATAGCCGTATTTAGTACCTATGTATGTATATTGTTTTAGTTTTCACCGACTGGTTCGATACTAAATAAAAGCCGATTATTGGTATTGACGTACGGTCTGGTTGGCACTTCGTTCCCCTGCATTTACGGTGACACGACAACTTTTGTCTTCAAGATTAGGTTTTCTTGCAAAATCGATAGAATTTCGAATATATATACAAACCCCGCCTCCGGCCTTATTGCGATCCTTACGGATACAGATATAACCTGGGAGGTTAATTAAAGAGTCAGGATCAAATTGGTCTAATTTAGTCTCATTAATTGCTAGAACATCAAAAATACCATCTTTTATATATACTTGTAATTCATCAATGTGTTTCGAAAGACTATTGATGTTTAGTAATCCAATTTTAAATCCTCTAACTCTGGAAAGGTCAGTTTCATCATGTAAAACCGGACATGATGTTGAGTTATGATTTGTTAAATGATCTGCATTGACAACATTACATCAATAAGTGATGTAGTTTCTAAAATTACTAGCGAGGGCTTGGATACCTCTTGGATTTAGGTGTAGCCCCCCTGTATTTAAACATTGTTCTTGGATATTGTCATTATTTATATAGTCTAAATTATTTTGTTCACAATAGGCCTTAAGTAAAGCATTTACCTCCGAGATCTTTGCATTGAAGGCTGGGTTATCATTCCTTTTGGTGATAGAGGATATGGCTATATCCACACTTGGCTGCTGTGTTTTGATGTCACTAATAACCTTGACCAACTTGCTGTTTATTCGTTTCGGGCTATCATTCTTAAGATTGTTTGTCCCAGCATGAATGATAATCTTATCTGGTTTATGTTTTAGTGTTGGTTTAATGTAATGTTCAAGATCTTCTATTACTGCCCCAGGGAAGGACTTTGATATTACCTTTTGTGATTTGGAAAGCTTTCTTCCATTTATGTGTTTGGTCATTGAATCACCAATGATTGTGACCAGAGATTGGTTGGCTGTTCCATTGTGAGACGGTTTACTATTATTGACACGCTCACCTGAGTTCTTTCTTTGCTTTTGTTTGTAAACATTGTTGATAGAATTAGCATCCTGTTGCTTTCCTTTGCCCTTTTTGCCGACCTTCATCCATGGTCCATCGCCATTTGATTTTTTATTTGAATCGTTGGTTTTGGTATCGACCGAGCCACTAGTTGGACTGTTATCTTTCTTATCTTGAGTCAGCAGTTGGATCGCTGCTAACAAATTTTCTCGTTCCGCCTCGATATGTTCGACCTTCGATCTCAATTTCTCACACGAAGGACAGTCATTGTCGTCACGTTTGTTTGAATTACAGCACTGAAATTTATTCTCAAGCGCTGTAGTTTTCGCCCATAGTTCGGTGATTAATTGCGTATTTTGTTCACACCCAGAACAAGATTGATTGTTGCTGACGGCTGAAGTTTCTGGGTTTTGTACTTCAATGCATTCGTCCGAGATTTCAGCTTCATTTCAGCTATAGATAGATAGATAGATAGATAGATAGATAGATAGATAGATAGATAGATAGATAGATAGATAGATAGATAGATAGATAGATAGATAGATAGATAGATAGATAGATTGATAGATTGATAGATTGATAGATAGATAGATAGATAGATAGATAGATAGATAGATAGATAGATAGATAGATAGATAGATAGATAGATAGATAGATAGATAGATAGATAGATAGATAGATAGATAGATAGATAGATAGATAGATAGATACGACGATATATGTCGCGAATAATCATTAGTATACCTACACTTGTTGTCTATAATACAATAACTTTCTATTTTATATATTACTTAATCTCTTTTAGTAACTCGAAATTTTGAGGAGTCTATACCCTCTTTTAACGATGTAAATATTATCATATAACCTTTGCCATACACTATTTTACTACTAACTAGGTAATTGTAAATCCATTGTATTTTTATCTAACCTAAGATGGATTAATAAAGATTTATTTATCTATAAATGTTTCTATGGGCACTGGGGTAGGACAGGCTGGAGCCTTAGCCTACCACGGGAATATGGACGCTCCCGCCCACCAGAGTCTGGGGTGGCACCTTCAGCAAGTGCTAGTAACCATGTCAGGAAATACGACATCGGAACCCAATATATGGTGTAGATACGTGCTGAAGGGTGAATGGTACCTCCGTTATGGTGCATCTAACGTTCATTCTAGGAATTAGCGTCCCCTAGATGTATATAGCTTTATCCAGAGTGCCGGGCAAATCTGGGTCGACTATTGATCCCGTGCATGATCTCGTAGGACTGGCGACCGCGAGTGATACTAGCCATAAGAAAAAGTATGAAGATGGATTAATAAAGATTTATTTATCTATAAATGTTTCTATGGGCACTGGGGTAGGACAGGCTGGAGCCTTAGCCTACCACGGGAATATGGACGCTCCCGCCCACCAGAGTCTGGGGTGGCACCTTCAGCAAGTGCTAGTAACCATGTCAGGAAATACGACATCGGAACCCAATATATGGTGTAGATACGTGCTGAAGGGTGAATGGTACCTCCGTTATGGTGCATCTAACGTTCATTCTAGGAATTAGCGTCCCCTAGATGTATATAGCTTTATCCAGAGTGCCGAGCAAATCTGGGTCGACTATTGATCCCGTGCATGATCTCGTAGGACTGGCGACCGCGAGTGATACTAGCCATAAGAAAAAGTATGAACAAGTTTACTCACAGCACCAAGGTTCAAGCCCTTGCAAATCAGCCATTCATTTAGTCTGATAATGCTGCTAACGCCGCATTTAATGACGAGCCTACCCTCAAGTCTTCGGAACGGGTATACTTTGATCACCGACTGAAGAAAGGCTTCTCCAGACCTAGCCAGCCGTACAAGCTGGCTACACTAAACTGCAGAACACTTAATTCTGCATCATCAAAAGTCGAACTTGATAAACTTATGCAAGAGTATGACATCTCAATAACCTGCATTCAAGAACATCGCTTTGTCCATGATGATTCAGATCCAGATGAAGTCGCTAGAAATCTTGGTACAACAACACTGTTTACAGCATCTGCCGAAAGAAATAATTGTGGTGCATCTGTTCGAGGAGTTGGCATTGCTATTAAATCTAAATTGCTGCCATCACTCATCTCTGTCAAAAAGGTGAATGAACGCATTATTAATAATAATAATAATAATACATCCATATTTATACAGGTTGGTCTTTTCAGCTATATTATAGCTGTTATCAATAAGAGACCTGATACTTAAGTATATTGCACATTTAAATATATATAACAATATTAAATAATATAGGATAAAAACTATTATTAGTATACACTAAAAAGTTTAAAAATAAATTTTGCGACTAATTAAGGTTCAAATCAAAGTTAAAATCGTTGCATTTAGTCTTAAAAGCTAAAAGGGATTGTTCCTGTTTCAATTTGCTTGGAAGTTGATTATATATTAAGGATCCTTGAAACGCAAATGTTTTTCGACCAACTTCAGTTCTAACTTTTGGTAAAACGAGATTATGATTGTTTCCGCGTGTTCCTTTCGAGTGCGATAATTTGGTAAAGTATCCGCTGAACCTGGAAGGTGCAAGACCATTTAAACATTTAAAAACTTCAATTGCACATCGTTTGTTCCTAATATGATTTACAGATGGTAAGCTTATAGCGATGACTTGATTGTTAATGATTTTGATAACACGAGATTGGATATTCTCGATCTGTGTTTTATATGATATTGAGGCAGCAATCACTATATTATTGCAATAAAGTAAGACAGGTAGAATCATAGTTTTATAAATAGTATGGGCTGTTGTTGGTCCAATGTTATGGCGGATCCGCTGAAGCAATTTAACTCTCGAAGATGCTTTCTTGTACATTTTTTCCAGGTGTTCTGCGAGATTCAGGCTCTTATCAATTTTGACACCAAGATACTCATAAGTGTTTGTCTCGTTAATATTGATACCATTCATCTTAACATCTAAACTTCTCAGGTTTCCAGAGTTACTCGCCAATTTTTGGCAAGTTCCAAAAAGGATACATTCTGTTTTAGATTTCTTCATGTTAACTACAAGGTTATTATCAACGAACCATTTAGCAAGTTGATCACTATCTTCATTCAATGCACTCTCAATTTCATCAAAATGTTTGTTGGTCGAGAATATGACAGTATCGTCCGCATATAAGATGACTTCACATATCTGTGGCTGGAATACAATGTCATTTATCAATATAACGAATAAAAGTGGTCCAAGGACTGATCCTTGTGGTACCCCACAGGTAATTTTCTGAGCTTTAGATTTGATATCATCGTATAAAACGAATTGCATTCTGTTGAAGAGATAACTTTCAAACCAGGCTAGTAGTTATTTACCTTCAATGCCATAAATTTTGAATTTAGAGAGTAAGCATGCATGATCCACCGTATCAAATGCCTTACTCAGATCAATAAACACTGCTCCTGTCATATTACTCTTGTCCATATTTTTTCTTATATAATCTGTAAAGTAAGTAACAGCATGTTCGGTGGAAGATCCTTGCCGGAAACCAAATTGTTTGTCAGAAAGAAGGTTATTCTTCTCAAGATATGCATACAATTGTTCATGCAGCTACAATGCTTTCAATCACTTTGGATAGGACCGGGAGGATAGAGATAGGGCGGTAATTTTCCATTAACTGTTGGTTACCAGACTTGAACATTGGTGAGATTCTAGCCAGCTTTTCGGATGTTGGAAAAACGGATTTATCAAGAGAATTATTTATTAAGCATGATAGTGGACCAGCTAATTCCCCAGCGCCGTCTACGATAAAAGATGCTGGTATATCGTCATAGCCCGGGCTCTTGCCCCTTTTCAATCCATTGAGGGTACGATATATGGTAATTTCAGATGTTTTGACAAGCTTAAAACGACGATGATGTGGATTTATGATATTTTCTAAGGTCGAGTGATCAAAATATCTCCAAGCCATTTTTACAAGTGAAGGAAGTTTTGATTGTAGATTTGTTCCCGCACTAGTAAAATATTCACAGAAACCGTTGGTGATGGTTTTCTTATCGGAACATAGTTCACCGTCCACTTTAAATATCTTTGACTGGCGGCTAATTTTTGTTTCTTTTACTGGGTAGGCTTTTTTAATTTGTTTCCAAAAGTGCTTCGGACTATTTATATTTTCTCTAATAGCATCTCTTGTACAATTCTCCCCCAAAAAAAAAAAAAAAATAAATAAAATTGCCTTACTTCGTCGAATTAATCTTGTAACTATATTTCTTAGTCGGCGATATGTAGACCAGTCGATTTCTTTCCTTGTATTTCGTGCTCTTCTCAAATAGTAATCTCTTTCGTTAATCTTGGTTTTGATATCATGGGTGAGCCAGGGACATTCTCGGCCACGAACTTGTTTTTGTACCAATGGCGCGTGTTTGTCGATAACGGATTTTAAAAACAGTTTGAATTTATCCCATGCGTTATTTATATCCGGCTCATTTATTGCTTCATGCCAAGGGATGTTTCTTAGGTCTTCTTTAAAATTCTTTGTATTATATCGCTTAGAGTTTCGAGTGAATATTTTTCTCGGATGGAATTTTCGACAATTCTTTTTGATAATTACTCCTGTTAATTCATGATCGCTTAAACAACTTCCGTATACGATATGTGTTAGGATATTTTGTTCATGTGTGGTTGCGATCACATCAATAAGTGTGCTTGAATCTTTTGTTATTCTAGTTGGTTCGGGATGATTTGTTTAAGACCATGTACTCCAATAATACGTTTAATATCTGGGTTATTTTGTTTACGCAGATAGTCACAGTTGATGTCACCAAGAACAATAACTTCCTTATTTTCATTGACACCAATATTCAGCATTTCATTAAACTTATTGTTAAAGTCACGGTCCAAATATTTTGATGTATTCGGAGGTCGGTAAATAATATTAACAAGAACGGATTTCGAATTATTGATAAAGATTTCGATCCATATAGCTTCAATTCCATTAATTTCAAGATCATCTCGTCGCTGCCATTCTAAGTTGTTATTTATGTAACAACCCACTCCACCGGCTGGTCCATTTGATCGATCTTTACGGATAAAAGAGTACCCATCGATTGACACTTCATCGTTCGTGATGTCTTTGTGTTAATGAGTTTCACTCAGACCCAATATGTTAATTTTATGTTCTGTCTCACTCAACAATATCCCAATATTCTCTACTTTCCTGACCAGGCCATTTATATTCTGATGAAATAAGTTTATTCCTTTGGATTTCAGGAACTCTTTAATCCGCTCATAAACAGGCGCCTCCATGTGTGATTCTGCTTGTGGGCTTAGTTGTTCATCCGATAGACATGCCTTACAATATAATCTTTCACCATCGTTTTCCAGTATGTCGAATGCACATCGTAAGTGGAACTTAGCTTGACAATTACAGCATGACCCAGAATTTTGCTGTTTACGAATTTGTTTGCAGCAGACGTTACATTTAGGACCTGGACACATTTCCACATCACCCGCTATAAGCAGTAGAAGTTTTAGTGCCGCATACGATTGATGAGTTGGATAGATTCCCTTCTCAAGATTGTAAACCCATAAAGATTGTGTTATTCGTAGATCTTTTACGTCCACAGCTTCTTCCATATGGAACGAATAACAAACGGAGTTTGCACTAGTAAATGATGGTTTTTTCACATAAAATGTGATAAAAACTATGAGAGCGAGATTTAGAGCAGCCGCCATCTTGATTATTTTATTATTTTATTAGCAACCTTCAGGGGTAATCCAAAAACAGTAGTTATCTCATGCTGCTCGCCACACAACTCAAGACCGGAGGAAGAAGTTGTCACTTTCTATAAGAAGCTTAGTGATGTGATCGAGGACATCCCACTCCACAATATGCTATTTATTGGTGGTGATATGAATGCTCAGATTACCAAACGATTCTCTCCACAGTACATCGAATAGAAATGGCCTTCTTCTTAATGAGTTTACTGAACAACACAATCTTATTATTGGTAATACCTCCTTCCAGAAGTCGTTGGGAAAGCTTTGGACTCATAGATCTCCCAAAGGCTTTTTATCACAAATTGACTTTTGTCTATTTCGAAAAAGGTGGCGCAATAGTGTTCATGACTGTCAAGCTTTCTCCACATCAAACCCAGTTGGTAGCGACCATCGTATTGTTACTGTCAATGTAAAGCTTAGTGTCAGACGACCAAAAACGTCACTCAAAAAGAAGCTCTTCTGGCGTGCCCTGTCCTACGATCTGGATTTAGCAACACGTATCGATGACACCATCGCTTCCCGCTTTGAGAATTTACCTCCTGTCAAAAAGGGATACACTGAATTCGTGGTTATAGCTAACAAAACAGGTACGGAGCTATTACCAGCTAAGCCTCGTCCTGCTCCCAAAACCGCTGACATTGATCAAGTAATATCTGCTCGTAAAGCCACCCTGCGAGCCTCCGCCTCAAACATTCAAGCTACCCAGAACAACTTACGGGAAACTTTTGATCATTGTGAAGACCAGCGCATCAACAATACCCTACTCTCCTTTGAGAATGGTGCAGCAACTCCATCTGCCATAAAGAACGCCTGGAACCTTGTATAAAATAACTTGGTGGGAAGCGAACACGTAGCACAATCTTTGTTGAAGGTGAGGATAGGCTGAAAACTTGGGAGAACCATTTTAAGAATCTTTTGAATGCAGATCCAGATGAGCGAATTGAAGATGAAGTCAACATAGAGAAAATCTTTGACACATTCACATCTATCAAATGTGATGACTTTTCTCAAGCTGAAGTCGATGCTTCAGTTAGAGAGATGAAAAACGGAAAAGCACCTGGTCTTGATGGTCTTCCTGCACAGTTCTGGAAGTTGAAGAAGATGAAAAAGAACCTGCTTAAATTCTGCAATGCCACTTACAACGGCAATCGACCTAAAGAGTGGGGAATTTCAGGCTTAACACCAATCCCAAAGAAAGGTGACTTGAAGAAAACTGACAACTATAGGAGTATCTCCTTAACCCAAGTTGCCTCAAAGAGTTATAATCGTTGCCTTCTTAACAGGATTCGCCCAGTAATTGATAAAGTACTTCGTCCCAACCAGAATGGATTTAGACAAGGAAAATCTACATCTTCTCACATCCTTGCCCTCTATCGAATTGTCGAAGAACTGAAGAATTACAACAAAGAAGCAGTCGTGGCATTCATTGACTTTCGAAAGGCTTTCGACTCGATTGACCGTGGAAAAATGTTTCAGATCCTAAATGCATATGGTATTCCTCTTGAAGTAGTTGATGCCATTAAAGTTATGTATGAAGATACATCAGCACTAGTAATAACACCTGAAGGTGAAACAAATACGTTTTCGATTGACACAGGAATTCTCCAAGGAGACCGTCTTGCCCCCTTCTTATTTGTCATCTGCTTGGATTATGCTCTTCGCTCTTCGATTTCTGACTCAGATGGCTTGACCCTGAAAAGACGACGCAGCCGACGCTTTCCTGCAGAAGTTCTAGCAGACCTAGACTACGCTGATGATATAGCTCTTTTAGAAGATACCATTGCCACAGCACAAGATCTCCTTAATCGTGTTGAGAAATCATGTCAAGGTATCGGCCTCTTCTTAAATGTCACCAAGACCAAGTATATGCACTTGAATCCTTCCACAGATGAACAGCTTTGTTCTTTTGATGGTTCACCCATCGAATGTGTGACGGATTTCAAGTGCCTTGGCAGCTATACAGATTCAGAATATGATATGAAAATTCGAATTGGTCTAGCCTGGAGCTCTATTCACTCTCTACAGAAAGTATGGAAAGCACCAATTAAGAGAGAAACTAAAACTGAAGTATTTAATAAAGCTTCAGTTGAAACAATACTTCTCTATGGTTCAGAAGCATGGTCATTAAATGTCGCACGATCAAAGAAATTAGATGGTACATACACCAGAATGTTGCGTATAGTCTATGACATCTCTTGGAGAGACCACTTAACTAATCAAGTTCTCTATGGAAGGCTCCCTCGCATCTCCGAAGTGGTGAAACGTCGCCGCCTAGCTCTTGCAGGACATGTTTTTCGTCATGATGACCCTGCAAGTAGACTTTTGATCTGGTCTCCTGATGATGCAAAACGGCGTGTTGGTCGTCCTTATGTCACCATCAAAGATCTTCTCGAGAAGGACACAGGCTTATCAGGCAGTGAATTACTGACTGCAATGCGAGACCGGGAGTCCTGGAGAAAGAAATTTGTGAATACTTCACCAGTTCCTGTTGGGACTGGAGGACACAATGAATGAATGAATGAAATGTTTCTAATGTTGGATTTGAAAGAATCGATATCAATCTCTACAAACAAACTGAACGTCTGTAGCCCGTCAATGGCGTGGCAAAGTTCTTGTTTTGAGGGGCGTTTCGGGGACGGCTCGTCACAACCTCATCCTCCTCTTCTAGCTCATTGTCAGGGTTCTGTAGTGGTCTTTAAGTGACCTGATAACGCCTTGGTCGGTTGTCTGGGTCTTCGATGTCGTATTAGGAGGCAAGAACACTAATTGAATAGCGTTAAGTCCTTCAACGTGTGGGTTGGCCGAGCAGTTATCCACGATAAGTGCAATTTTCCTGCCTTCTCTCAGAAACGTTCTACCAAGCTCTGTGATCCACTCCTCAAACAAACCACTGTCCATTCAACTGTTCTTTTGCGATCAGTATCGGCAGGGGAGGTTTCTAACGCCAGCAAAACAACTTGGTCTTGCAGTTCTTGCAGTTCTTGCAGTTCTTGCAGTTCTCGTCTTGAAGACGAGAGCCGACTAGTAGACGCCATATTTACACTGGCAAGATGATGTCTACTAGTTGGCTCTCGTCCAGTTTCATCTTCAGTATAGTTGTGACAAACAGAATCGTTATTTGAAAAGTATTGACTAAAGTCATCTCTGGAATAGAGTAACTGAAATTGATATTGATAGAGAAGTGTCTGAAACGAAGATTACGTCTGCTCCGTCGAAGAAACCGATTGACCTGAAATCACAAATACTTCCATCATATGTGAAATGCATTCGAGTTGTCAACATCACCCAGAAAATAATTATGGTTAATCTATTGCTACAGTATTATGCAATGATATAGCATCAAATCCTGGACCTACGATAATTTGCCCGACGTGTTTAAAAGCTATTAAGAGAAAGCAGGCTCGTGTAATGTGTTCATATTGTCATCAAGACGTCCATCTTAAATGTGTTAGCTCTGAGTATGAAACAACGCATTCATCATGCGATCTCTGCTATACTCCAAATCTGGACAGCATTGATGTTTCATTCTCCTTGCCAGAATTATTGAGGAATATGACGAATGTTCGTGGTATCAAAATCATTCATCAGAATATTAGAAGCTTGACGAAGAAGATCGAGGAATTACGTCTTATTGTTATGGAATTGAAATTGTTATCTGAGACATGGACACACGATGACATCATGGATGCTGCGATTGACATACCTGGCTACCAATTATATAGAATATAATTGTGAAGTGTTGCTGTATATGCAAGAAAAGATCTCTCAGTTACCCGAAGAACAGATCTTGGAGATACTAGCGTTGGGGCTTATGGCTAGAAGTTTCTCTACCCAAATCACACAGTTTCCTGGTAGGTACGTTTTATTGGCCACCGAATTCTTCTACTCAGTATGATCCTGAGTTTATGTCTAAATTCGAAGACATGCTAGATTTGTCATTGGGTACAGGAGAAAGAGACATTGTTTATGGGAGACCTAAACTGTGATTTATTTTCTAAACGATCCACCTCAGCAGAGTGCAAGAAGTTTCGATTACTCCTAAAATTTCCGTCAACTAATTACTCAAGTAACACGCGTGGCACAAGACTCTGAATCTTTGTTAGACATTGCTACAAATCGTCCCCATAATATAAGTACATCTGGGGTAGTGGCTATGGGTTTGAGCGATCATGTCATGGTTTTCTGTACGTGTGCGGAAGTATTGTAGGAAAGTGGCAGCACAAATTAAATTCCTTAGGAATTACGCAAATAATAATAATAATAATGACCCTGAACAATTTATTTTTCTCGCGGTTGCGGATCGTCACGCGCCACTTATTCAAAAGAGAGTGCGTGGTTTAAATAATTGTCCTTGGATGACCAACGATATTAAAAATAGGTACGCAACGCGTACATGTGTCTGATGACATGAGACAAAACTGAACAATACAGCTTAAAATATGAAACAAAAATAGAAGCACGATTATATTAAATAAATATATTATAACAGCGTATTATATATTATCGAGATAACAGCGTATTATATATTATCGAGGCTACTAGCTACATTGCAATTACTTTACAGAATATCTGTGTTTATCCAAACACACAGGATGTTGCGAGATTTGAGAAAAGCGTAAAAACTGTCCAGATTTTGGTTGTATGTACAAATTTTGCTTGATTAGATTTTGGTTGAATATCCAGATTTTGGTTGAATATCCAGATTTTGGTTGAATACAGTATCCAGATTTTGGTCGAATATCCAGTGTGCACTTTCAGCAGATTCATTTTGATCGGCTTGCATTTCAATAAGTGTGAAGTTATCTCAGAATTTGCTAACTGAATACTGTGGCGTGGAAACAATGGGTAACAATGGGCATGTAACCCAGTAACAATGGGCATGGAAACAATGTGTGACGGTTGCTGACGACACGTAATATAATACGTATACATTATAATTTGTTTATGTGAGCCCAGCCTCTCGCGGCCTTGTCTTTGTTTGGATAACGCACTTTAGACTGGATTAGTCATCAGTAGACACAAGGGATATTATTGCGCTAGCCTTTTTAACTTTTTTGTAATGGACGTTCGAGCGGTTTCTATGCGAATCCATAATCGTAAGTTTTAGTTATGTTATTGCATTACCTTTGGTTAATACGCATGATTTGTGTTAATTTATGGTACGCTTTGTAATCGCATGATTTAGGGTTTTGAATAGCGCTTAATTGTTGTTATTAATCATTACTGTAGTTTTCACCGCATTTTGAGGAGATCATTGTATACAATAAAGAAATTGACTCGATTCATTTGTGGTTGATCACATGCGAACTCCAGTGTGGAAACAATGGGTACCCGGTAACAATGGGTGTGGAAACAATGGGTACCCGGTAACAATGGGTGTGGAATGCCATATAAATCTCTTCAGTGAGAATCAAACATTTTAAACTTGCCTTCATTAGTTTTAAAAGTTGAAACAGTGCTGCAGTCAATTGTTAACAGACAATGTTGATAATTTGTGAATCCAAAAACAGATTATCGAGAGCATTTTGCAAAGAAAAAAAGGTTCATCCCTACTTGTCATAAACAAATCACCAGCAAACAAGTCACTTTAACCGTGACCCAACCAGTGGCCCGGCCCAACCCAGAGAAATGCCATCAGGTAGATATGCATATTACTGCAATATCATCAGTACTGCCAAACATTAATTGTGCTAATAACATTATTGTGCTAATGTAACATTCTCTGCTGAATAAAATAATTTTCTGTCTGGCATTAGCTTGAGTGAATACTGCATGAACTGCGGCCTTGCCCCAGGCTAAATGTCTTTAAAGTATAAAGGCTATTTCCAGCAGAAAAATTGTATTTATAGGAATGGTGGATCCCACGAAGTAATATTTTTTTTTGATTATGCATGTATTATTGCAGTCCGAGCTATTTAGTCTAAATTTTCTCATATCGCCTTGGCTAAAATCAGCACATATAGTTTTTAGATGGATCAACAACATCATGATATATGGTTGGAACAAATATTTGAGCAAACCACAACTTTTATATTGTTCTGTGAGCTGTTGTAATGTTGACAGATAAAATATACAGTTAGATAAAATAACATCAACATTGTTACAATGTAAAATGAATTGTTTAAATGTGTTCCAAAAGATACCTTGGTGACAAGAACTGCAGAAGTATTATTTTGGTTTTAACAAAGTTATTGTTTGCAACCAATTCTGGCTTTGTATTGCTCAATTGTGATTCCCATATTTAAGGCCAATGTTTAGTATTTAATTTAACTGCAAGACAATGAACTATCTAGATGTTTATAATTTTGACAAGTGCAGAGGCTAGTTTCTGCAGTCTGTTCAGTTTAAAGTTTGTCGACAGTGACTTAGTTTAGTTTGATTTTGACGAACACAATGCGGGAATTGCCCATTACCTTGGTTAAAACTTAAAGACAAATTACCTTGGCAGTACCACTATTAAACCGCATGAGCCGATCGATTGAAAGTAGCGCCTGACCAAAATAAATGTTAGACTGTCGGTGAAGTCGGTCATTTGCAACGAGATTTTCAAATGGTTCGGACAAACAACAAGGTTCAATACTAGATTTCGGTATACGATAATTACCTTGGTTAAATCTTAAAGACACATTTACCTGGCAGTACCACTATTAAACCACATGAGCCGATCGAGTGAAAGTAGCGCCTGACCAAAATCATGTTAGACTATTATAAACAACAATGGCGGCCATGCAACAAATATCTCGGCAAACTTTCGCTGTTTTCCGTAACGTGTTCGGTTGTGACGTTGTGTCCTCAATCTCACAAACATACATACATGCATACATACAAGATTTCGATAACTAAGTGTATGATGACTACGTCATCAGACACAAAAAGGATATGCACCAGCGTGATTACCATTTGAAGAAGGCAAGGAAAACCAAAAACAGCGAAGACTGGTCAAGCTATCGCTGCTTTCGAAATCGGGTTACCAATGTATAATAGAAAGCTTGTTGAAAACAACACTGGGGATCCCAATCAATTTTGGAAAATGGTAAAAAATATATTTCCTGGTGAAAGCAAGAGTTTAGCTTCGAGTATCAGTATTGACGGTGAGCTTGCACGGATAAAAAGAAAATGGCCAATGGCTTTAACAAATTTTTTACCGGAGCCGTCTCTCGCCTTGTCCAAATTTTTGGAAGCACATCGAGTTCCACTGTTGATAAATCAAACCCAAACGTTGGCTGCAGTAACATACCGCCACCATTTATATTTTAAGATTATAACCAAAACTTAAAACAAATCAATCCATTTGCTTAGATAACATCCCCCCACGCTTACTGAAGGATTCAGCGGAAATAATTGCTCCACTGACTATCACCTAATAAATGCATCTCTATTTGATGGAGTTATTCCGGATGAATGGAAATGTGCCAAGGTAACGCCTTTGTTTAAAAAGGAGGTAGAAACGATATGGATAATTATCGCCCAATCTCGGTATTGCCTTGTGCTTCAAAGATAATGGAGAGAGCTGTTCACTCACAACTTTATAATTTTCTTAATGTATAAACTTCTCAGCCCGTACCAATGTGGTTTCCGGAAGTGTTACTCTACAGAGCTTGCAACCATATCCTTTACAGATTCAATACGCCGTGGTATTGATCAGGGAATGCTAACTGGGGCGGTATTCATTGATATAAGAAAAGCGTTCGATACTGTGGACCACGAGATATTAAACAAGTTAAAATGGTATGGTATATCTGGTATAGAACTAAATTGGTTTAAGGAGTACTTGAAAAATCGTTTCCAATTGGTAAGTATTGAAAATAAGTTATCGGATCATCTTGCTATATTCTCGGGTGTGCCCCAATGGTCAATAATTGGCCCCTTTCTTTTGTGTTTCGTGTAAACGACCTGCCAACATTTTTGAGAAATTGTTCACTGCTAATGTATGCAGATGACACTGTACTGTTCCATTCGGCAAAATATATTACAGAAATTGAAACAGTCCTAACCAATGAGCTAAAACAAATAAACAATTGATTGGATGATACTAGCCTTTTCCTCCATCAAGACAAAACTGAATGTGTACTTTTTGGGACAAGTAAAAGAATCCTTTCAGTTACCAGTTTTAGTGTCTCTATTAATGGTCATGCTATAAAGCGAGTCTCTGAATACAAGTATCTTGGCGTGGTCTTGGATGAAAATATTTCATGGACTGCACATGTAAAATATATCGTGAAAAAGCAAGCAAGAGAGTGGGGATGCGTGGCAGAATACGAAATAATGTATCTATGCACACTGCCGACATTATCTCTAAATCTTTCATTTTGCCTATCTCTGATTACTGTGATACAGTATGGAGTTGTTGTGGGAAAATAAATACAGATTTACTCGAGAAACTGCAAAGACGAGCTGCACGAATTATTATGAAAAAATCTAGTAGTGACGAAGCCTTAAATCTTCTTGCATACGATACTTTAAAATTAAGACGGGATAATCATGTTCATATTTGGTTAGAAAGTGTATTTATGAACATGCATCATGTACCACAATCTTTTAAGAACTACTTTATTTTTAACAAAGATATTGTTCAACGTAAAACGAGACTAAGTAATTTGCTCCACTTACCTAACGTGAGGACTGAATCAGCGAAAAAGTATTTTTATTATCATGCTTGTACAGTGTTTAATAGTTTTAATACTAAATAATAGTTTTAATACTCAATAATTTTTTAATAGTTTTAATACTAAATAATTTTTATTATTCTAGTCTTTAAAATATTGTAATATATTTAATTTTATTGGTTGTTTTTTTATATCAGGGCTTTTGTTGTTATAACAGATTTTGTTGTTAAATAATTTCTGAAAGAATTACCCTGTTGAAATAAAGATTTGTGTATATGTATGTATGAACATCGGCAACTTCTCGCCCGCCTCATTTGCAGCAGCCATACCAGTAAGCCATTTTTTGCTGTGCTTACCACCCACACATTTCTCAGATTTCAAATACAAAGTCTTATTGGGAAGAGCTTGATAAAACAAGCCGAATTCGTCCGCGTTGAAAATATCTTCAAGCTTTTAGTTGGAGATAATGGTTGGCAGAGTTGTCTCGTCCCACGAAGCGCTCATTTTAGGGGTGCATGAGTTTGCTTCTCCAGAAACCGTCTTAAACGTTACACAATCCCTTGTTCTCCAACGACGGAACCAGCCATCAGAACCTTAAAATATTCAATCTGAAGCTCTTTTTCGAAGGGAACTGCCTTCTCTTTTAGTAAGGTACCATTGACAGGAACATTTCGTTCTCTTGCATTCATAAACCACTTGATATCGCTTTGTCTAAAGCGTCAAAACCTGCGCCTTTAAGCTTCATTGTCTTTGGACTTTTCCCATTCTCGAAAGCAGCTGAAATCTTCTCTGAAATCTTCTACACCAAAGTGTTTAAAGAATGTCATACTTTGTCGCAACCTCCTTCTTAGCTACGCCCCTCTCGATTTCTTTGAGAGATTTCTTTATATTACTCCTCGAAATATTTGAAGGTTATCTAACGATTGAGAGACTTCTTTTCCAACATTTCCAAGTATAGTAATGGTGAATCTCATTGAAAGCGAACTGCAAGATGCAGTTTCAGAAACAAGGAGCCATGCAAAAACATTGTCGGAAATTGGGTATCTGGATTTTACATCTGTCATTCGCGACGCAATGTCGCAATGTTGTGATCTGTGAAAGGAACATCCTGTTTGACTGCAGATAGTTACTGAGAGATCAGGTTGAGATCTGTAATTGGGCTTTGACGTAATTATGGATTCCACACAAGCATCTGAAGAAATTGTCTCTTTCAACCTGGATTCCTTTATCAAAAGATATCATATCTACCAAAAGCTTGTCGAGGAGCCAAACGCTGTACCAGAACCAAGTAATATTGTCGACAAGTACGCGGTTTATGTGCAACGTGATGGCGAAGTTATTGGACATTTAATGAAAAGTAAATCAGGCCGTTTTTCAAAGTGACAATTTTCTATTTTTGCGTGCCGATAAGAATACCGACTGTACTGTGGTGGTGACTGGCAAAGCCGTTAACCGTGGAGATGGGAAAGGGATGCAAGTTCCATGCACTATGCACTTCAAGGGACAAAAAAATTATTGACATTTTGAAGAAGGAGTTAACCGGTAAAGCATGATGAAGATACTAAGCTCGCGAAATTTGAACTTGGACTAACAGATTTTTGTAATGCAAAAAAAGACAATACACGGTTGCTTCAAAATAAATTCAATTTTTTGGACTACAGTACTGTATTTACTTTAATTGTAATTGTAATCGAGGTATATAATCATCAGAATTTTAACACTTAACCATGCAAATAACCGCTAACCCCAAAACAACTTAGATCCTAACCCTAATCCCCCGCCCTAAGTGTCTTCCTAACCCCCGGCTGTATACCCTTAAAGTTATATAGTTAATGTGACTGCTGACCAACAAGATTTCATGCTCATCCTACATCATCGCTCGGGTTATAGCAAACTCCGCTACTGAACGCCTTGACAATTTTAATGGCGGAGTCAAATTTTAGATTTATTTTCTCAGCAACAGCGTCGCATTTTCAGTTTTGTCATGAAATGCTGTGCAGTTTGTTCCCTTCTCTGCCCGAGCGCCTGTGTTGCAAGCTATACCTATACGCTGCTATGTCGTACTTTTCCAAACTGGCCAATAAAATGGTACTATTCTTTTTATAGGTAAGCGTGGTCATGCTGATGTTGTTCGTATACTCCTTGAGCAAGATATTTATTGTAGTGATGATGTGCTTCGTAAAGGTCTCATGAGCGCTTGTAAGTATTTATTTGCAACTGCTTATCTCGATTATAGTTTTAGCATGATTCAGCATATGACTTAGTTAAGAAAGTTGTTATGGGTAACAAAATTAAATTGAGGTGATCAACTAACGAAAAAAGTCTGGTATACATTAATTATAGTACCTGCCATAATTGAGCGGAATAATAATAATGGAAACTTTATTTAAATATTTTGTTATATATACTAGAAATACGTATCCGCAATAATCCCTCGCTCGCCTTTTCTACCACTTCTCCCACACACACCCCACCCCACCCCACCCCTAGAGTTTCTTTTCCCATCTATAGGTATGAAGTTATTTTTCCTTTTTTTTCTCCAGTAAATATCTTTCTTGATAAATAGTTCTAAGCATAATCCGACAGTGTTACAGGGGGTTTCTTCTGTCTGGTTGATCTTCTCAAAGGAGGTAGTTCAAAATCAGTAGTTGGACTATGGATTTGGTCTTGGATTGGCTACAGGTATTGACTCTTGTAGATGTTGGCAATTTTTTCATAAATTCAATTTCCTCTTCTTCCCCTTCTTCCTCCTGAAACTTCATTAGTTCCTTAGGGATAACTTTGAACTGGGAAGAGTTTCGTTTAACCGTCTTGGATCCATCGTGAACTGTCACCATGGTTCCTTTCTGTTCCTTCACAACTAATGGATTTGGGTTAAATGGCGTACTCAACTTATTTGCCTTGGGGGTTGTTTCATCAGGACTACCGTTCCTGGGTTCATAGTTTTCTCTCTTGCATTGAGCTTTGTTATCGGCATAAGCTTTCATCTTGGACTTTTGGACTGCATCTCTTATTTCCATGTTGCTGTGGGAATTGTAGGGTGGTAGCGTTGTCTTGAGCTTTCTTTGATTCAGAGCTTCGCATGGCGAAATATTGGTTGTAGAATGAGGCGTGGCACGGTATTGGCGAAGAAACTTGTGAAGATCTTGCTTCCAATTTCGTCCTTCTGCATGAGCGGATCTTGTGCATTTTCCAAGAGTTCTCGTGAAACGTTCGGCCTCGTCGTTTGCTTTTGGCCAATATGGCGTAATACATGTACGTCGATGTTGAAATCCCAGGTGTTCTGCAAACTTCTTAAATTCATGGCTATGAAAAGGAGGTCCGTTATCACTCTTCAGGACGTCAGGTATTCCTTGTCTGGCAAAAATTGCATCCAACTTTGGAATTACTGCTCTTGCTGATGTTGATGTAGAACCTCTACTTCTGGGAAACGGCTATTTTCGTCAATGACTACCATTAGATATTCTACAGAGGGAAATGGTCCAGCGAAATCTATGGCAACTTCTTTCCATGGGCCATTTGGTAATTCTGTCATTTTTAAAGGTTCTGGCGTTGCTGTGCTCTCTGGTGAGGAAGCTTGGCAAGGAAGGCAGTTGTTTATCTTGTCTTCTGTCAACCTGCCTATTCCCGGAAACCAGACCTTCTCTCTCAGAAGTTTCTTTGTCTTCACAATGCCCTGGTGTCCAGTATGTGCCAAATCAACTGCTTTGCTCTGTAGAGAACGTGGTATTACGAGACGATGTCCTCTTAGAATTGTTCCATTATGAACCAACAATTCTTCCTTGATTTTCGTGTACTCTTGGACTTCTGGGGCTGAGTCTCGATGGCTTTCACTAGTGTTTGCATTGTTGAATCTTGCTGAGCCTCTGCTTTTACCTCATGTAGGGCCATGGCTTTTGGGACAGCGTTGTTACACACATAGTTGATGTATTCTTCTGCCAGATTCGGTGCTTGAGATTCTGAAGCTTTCGGATGTCGGCTTATGAAATAAGCTGGATTTTCTGCGTCCTTTCCTGGGCGGTAGATTAGTTGACAATCGTACGGCATAAGTCTCAATTTCCATCGATCAATACGGGCTGAAGTTGGTTTGCTGCTCTTAAAGATAGCGGCTTGTGGTCTGTGATGGAAAAAGTAGCGCAATGGAAATGTTCCGTGGCCCAAACAGCAGCGAGCATTTCTCGTTGCGTCTGTGAATATCTTTTTTCAATTTCACTCAGGGCACGACTTGCGTAGCAGATGATTTTTTCGTCTTGCATCAGCTAGTAACCATCCAAGTTCTACCGGGCTTGCGTCTACGATGATACATTTTCGTTTCCTTTCTCGGATCAAAATATGTCATCACTTGGTCTCCAGTGAGAGCTTGTTTTAACTTTTTGAGAGCCTTTTGTTCTTCTTCACCCCACTTCCATGGTGTGTCTTGCTTGGTCAGGTTGCGTAGTGGAGCTGCGGTCGTGGCGTATTCTGGAATAAAACGCGAGACATATTGTACCATACCGAGGAGTGACTTCGCTTACACTCTGAGGAGGACTCATGGCTTTGACGGCGTCGACTTTCCTGGGGTCTGGCTTGATTCCCTTAGCGGTGAAGATATGACCATAAAACATTATTTCGGTCTGTGAGAAACTGAACTTTTCTTGGTTGAGCCGAATGTCGTACTGCTTGAGTCTCTCAAATGCTCCATGTAGATTTCTATCATGCTCTTCCTGGTCTTTTCCATAGACTATAATGTCATCTGAGATATTCCTGCATCCTGGAAAACTAGCGAGTATCTCTTCGATGGCATTCTGAAAGATTTCGGCTGCAGCGTTTATCCCAAATAGAAGACGTTTATATCTCCTCAGGCCAATGTGAGTACTAAATGTGGTGATATGACGACTTTCAGGCGACAGTTCGAACTGGTGGTATCCAGACGAGAGATCTAGTTTATTAAAAACCGTAGCACCATTTAAATCAGAAACTAGATCATCGGTAGTGGGCATAAGGTGTTTTTCTCTCTTGACTGCCTTATTCGCTTCACGCATTATCCACGCAGATTCTCACCTCTCCAGATTTTTTTGGAACCACAAGAATGGGTCTCACCCACGGTGTTGGACGATCAACTTTCTCTATTATATCTAGCCTCTCCAGTCGTTCAAGTTCTTTTTCCACATCCTTTCGTATGTGGAAAGGAATTCTAATAATAATAATAGTAATAATAATAATGGAAATTTATTAAATGACTTTTTAGATAATATACAACTGTAAATCTCGCTTATATATTTAAGGTAATTTACAATCGGCTACTTGAATCAACACTAACAATATATAACTAATAACTATACATAACAACATAAAACAAATATATAGCACAATAATTTTAAAAAGTTAGCAGTTCGGGATTTTTATAATGGGAACTTTATTAATATAAATTTTTCTTATATATTTACAATTGCAAATCTCACTTCTTGAGGTAATTTACAATTGGCTAACTTGAATCACATATGATTATATACAGCATTAATATTTCTAAAACTAGAAATACGTACACGCAACAACCCCTCGCCCGCTTGCTGTTTGACATTTTTATAGCGTATAGTTGCTTACAGGATACTTCTTTTACTAATAATAATAGCCCATAAATTTGTCAGACTGAATAAATAATTTCCAGTGGACAATATTGCTGAAATCATTGTATTGTCTGAATTTAATGGTTTCATAGAACATCAAACTAAATACATGAAGCCAAATATTTTTTTAATTTTTGGATGCAGCAGCAGAATAGTGGGCAAGTCTACTGCTGTTTCTACCATCAATAACTAAGAAAGAAACTACTTTTTTCACACTGTTGATGATTCATGAAAAAGGCTGCTGAAACTTGAAGGAAGAATGTGCATCTTATCATACAATGGCTGTGCCCTTTAAAAAAATAGGTGGTACATATAGTGCAAATCTATAGGGTCCATTCAAATTGGATCCACAATTTGGACTACTGTGATGTCGAGCTGGCATGGATGTGGATATAACTTAATATTTGATGCTCTTGAGAGGTCTCAATGCAGGGCAGGGAAACTGATCATTCCTAACTCAGGACTCGAAACTGATCAGTTAATAGAAATCCTAGGATTGGCACCTTTTGTAATTAGAAGAAAGATACATTGTGTAATGCTAGTTGAGAAATTATGTGAAGGCATTTTAACATCATATCTAAAGAACTATTTTCCATATCTCAATGAGTCTGTTCATCATACATGTTGTAGCACCATGATCAATTTGCCTTAATTGACAATATGTGCAGGATATATAACTTTTGAGTTAAAATGAGTTTTTGTAACATATTGTACTGTACATATATGAATATATGTGTTTATATTTGTAATAAATTAGTTTGTTAGGAAACAATTAAGAGTACCATATATTGATACCCGAGTGTTAGCTGAAGGGGCTATCCTGTATAAATATTATTGTATTATTATTGTTAATAATAATAATTATTATAATAATAATAATAACAATAATGCCTTGCTAATGCAGATTGCAGACACCATATTTTGATGGTTATTAATACAAAAGCCATGTAACAAAGCACATGGCATTGTACTTGTAGTTATAGTATCTAAATTATATATCACCATGTATGCACAGATATAACAACCTATATTCAGGATAACATGTCAATTTGATACTTGTTGACAATGATCTAGCTGACACAGCACTTGTTCAATCCCTTTAACAATTTCTGCTGACATATTTAGTGGCAACATACCCAATGTCAACATAATGCTATATAAACTGTATTTTACATTTAACAAGCCTTAAGACCAGCATTGTCCAAGCTTATTAACAAACACAATAAGTTGTGGTGTAGTAGGCCATCTACTATAGTCCTAACATGTTC
Source organism: Chrysogorgia sp. JL179-B06 (assembly GCA_035772405.1). Classification (NCBI taxonomy): domain Eukaryota; kingdom Metazoa; phylum Cnidaria; class Anthozoa; order Scleralcyonacea; family Chrysogorgiidae; genus Chrysogorgia; species Chrysogorgia sp. JL179-B06. The sequence continues at coordinate 2,112,070 of JAYKKM010000244.1, forward strand.
CGTAATGGATGGGGTAAACAAAGATTATTTCTGGAATACATACCAGTATACAATACATGGACGTCAATTAAGCTATTAACTATGATTAAGCATCATATCCTCAGAAAAACTATACCCGGGTGAAAAAATTATAACCTTCTGATTTCTAGTGACTGCCTCTAACCATTGAGGCATCAAGAGTCAGATGGAGAGAGAAGGTTACAATGATGTACTGATTTGAATGATATATAATCAGGGCCGGATATAGATATGTGGAGGCCCTGGGCAGCCTTCAGTAGTGGAGGCCCCCCTCAAACTTGGAATACTAAAATGATGACAAAACATATTTACCGTCACCCATAAAGTATATTTTTCAAGTACTAATAATCTGAATAAAAATGTACATGTATAAACATCATGATCAATCTACATAAGAATCTGGTTCCTATGTTTCAAGTGTAAATAATCTGAATAAGCTAACAGTAGATCTATAAACTGTATTATTACTACCATTCATGTTACAATTTTTTTCCATGAAAAATGTGGAAGCCCCCTGGTTGTGGAGGCCCCTGGGCAACTGCCCAGTCTTGCCCATAGGTAAATCCGGCCCTGATAATTATACTGCCTATGCAGCAATCACTATATATCAGTAATGCACATAGGTATATACATATTTCAATTGAATCAGTACATCATTGTTACCTTCACTCTGCATCTGAGTCTTGGGTAGCTCAATGGTTAGAGGTTCAATTCAGGTTCAATTCCTGTCTGGGACTAAGAACAATTTGTATGAGAATATGAGCTTGCATATAACAATCATCCATGTATCGTCTGTCTCATACTCCGAGCTCTTCCTTATTCACTGCAGCAGTGTATATATTAACACTGACAAGTATAGTACAGTACTGTAATGCTTGTTCATGCTACAAAATTGTAGGCCAGGCCAAGGTTGTATAAACCCCAGTATAGTCTGCATGTTTTTGCACCCTACTAAACAACCAGTACTGTATAGGCTAATTCAAATTTTTAAATTGTTCCATGATAGGTACAAACTTTAAACTTGCACTACGATTGTGATTTTTCGTTGGCTTTCCAATGATATATAGCATAAATCTATTTCAAAATGTGTATATTATGTACAACACTTTATAACATGACTAGCTAACATGTACAGTATATGGTTGTTTTATTGAAGAGTACGATAAAAATGTTCTGTGTACTGTGTAGGCACTAGGTAGTGTTAGAAATACATGTAAGAAATAGTGTGTAAGAGGACTATTCAATTTCGAGCGAAAGCCCTTCAAAGAGTGATTTCGTGATGTCTGATTGTTTTGTTTTTAGTCGCCATGACGCCATGCCAAAAGTGAAATGTTCCGACCACGATATCTTTTGAAGATATTTTTAGAGTAAGAATCTAAGAACTCATTCTACATATCTAATGAAAGCTTGATTAACAGCCTCTGACATACCTACAAAAATATTTTTGTAACTGATAGCTAACAGCTTGAAAAACCGACGACGCTTGGATTGCATTGACACTACTCAGAGTAAATATTTTAGATATTCAGACGACCATATCTTTCGAACTACTAACTCTAGAAAATCATGCTATACATCAAATAAAAGCCTGAATAACATACTCGGACATGTTTGCAAAACTATCTTTGTAACTGATTAACAGGTTTAAAAAACCGAAAACGGGTTTACCTTTAGTTTTGACGTCACGTATAAAACTTGATTTACGAACTTGACATCTTCCGACAACGATATATTGCATTTTCACTGCCTTTTCACAATCTTTCTGAACACAAATCTTCATTCACCGTATATTAACCCGACAAAACTCGTACTTTTCTTTTATATTTACCATAAATTATCTAGTTACCAGGGCCAAATTTTCCGATGCCGCGCATGATCGACGACGTTGATCCTGAATATATATATATATACAAGGAAACTGAAAGTGACTCTACATTACGCCTGGAATCCCGTGATGAGGGACTAAACGCCGGTCGATATTAGCACCCTCGCCCTCAGGCCTTCGGACGGCGCTTCGCGCCGGGCGAGGGGACAACTTTATACTTAAACATTTAGTGGTTCAGGATTGGTCCATTCTTTGTTTCTACAACAGAAGATATAATACGTCGTTCTAATGGCGATAGAGATCATGTTTCGGATGTAGTAATGTTGATGTTGGTTATCGAGTCCTAAATCATTTAACATTTCAATAAAAGTATGGCATTCTTTATCGAAAATTCCGAGTGAGTTGATGGAGAGATTAACAAATTTAACACTTGTGAAGTCCTCATTCTGCTTTCTTACTAGATCTTTGTACTTAGATTTCTTCCGGTTAACGTTGTTGGTAAGGTTAGATTCAAATCCTACAGTAAGTTCAATGATGTAAAGGTCGTTATTTGAAGTGGAAAGAAGTAAATCTGGGCGTTGTTCGTCTCCAGTTATAACTGAGGGGCTTTCAAATCCAGGAAGATCAACGAACAGGTTACATCCGCGTATGGATTGAAACTTTTTTGCGAGAAAACTGAGAATGGAATCCTGTCTCCAAGTAAATCGTTCTAGGTAATGTTGACAACCGGCAACAACATGTGAGGGAAGTGTGTTATTTATGTAACGAACTGTAAAATTTAAAAATGTTTTTTGGTAGTTTTGATTGGGATGTAGACCAGAGGACGTTAAGTTGTGACAGGGAAAACTTTGAGACATTTGCGAAAAAGGAACCTTGACAGGTCAAACGATTTTTAAGTTTATCCTCTTGTACAAGATGAAAATTCTTTAGTACTTCCTTGGTTGAGTTGTATGTATCGTATTGGACATTAGTATAGTTACTAGTGGACTTCCAGAGTTCTTTTATACAGTCATTTGGAGACGTTTTTAAAGCGTTGCGAAGAACTGTTTGACACTGAATAAATTTGACGGATGGAGGGAGGATGTTTTGACCAAACTTGTTACTGGTTAAAAATACAGTACTAAGAGTTCCATATATAGGTATTTCCAGCCATTTACGGATGTAATTGTTTACTATGGAATCAATATTTTCAGTTACCCAAGTTTTAGATAATGCAGCAACGGTGAAATGCCAGGAAATTTTAGACAAGACATAGCTACTGTAGAGGAGAAGTTTATTTTTCGGATGTAGAGATTTAAGATCTATATCAGACATCAGTTCGTTTATGAGGGAGGTTAGTTCAGATTTATGCTGTTGATTGGACATATCAAAATCAAAGTATCGTCCCAAATATTTAAATGATTCTCCAGTTTTAATAGTTGGTATAAGGTGATTATTAATTAGTAGTTTCGGCAGATATTGGACAGATTTTGTTAACGCCTTCTTGATACCAAATGTGCTACATTTATCGACTCTAACAATCATGTTAGCCCATTGACACCAGATAGAAAATCGGTTTTGTAGATGTTGGTTTTCCGATTCTTGACCGGTAATAACAGCAGCGTCACCAGTGAATAGGATTTAGCAGTTGGAGAGAGAAACCAAATTGACGGTATTTTTCAGCTTTAATATGTTGAATGTTGTAAAGGACTGAGACAGTCACCTTGCAGTACACCACGGCCAACAGGTATAAAAGGGGTATAGGGAACTCAGAAGTAATTATGGACTTAAAGTCAGTGTACAAACTTTTTATAATATTATTGATATGGTTAGGAATGTGATGATAACCAAAGATAGACTGGATTAAGTTGTGGTGAACTTCACCAAAAGCATTCTTGAGGTCAAGTAATGTGATGACAAGTGAGCCTTGTTTAATCCGAGCTTTGTTAATGATATTAGCCATCTGTGCAGTATGTTCAAGTGTGTCAGAGAGATTAGGCGTGAACCCCTTCTGTATTTTATGTTCTATAAAGGTAGTATCCATGAGGAATGTGTACATTGCGTTACGAAGACACGATGTAAATACTTTTAGCTGTATGGTTTCAAGTGTGATTAGGTCGGAAGTTTGAGGGAATACTCGTGTCATCTTTCTTGTGAATTAGTATAGTGCAAGCTCTTTTCCACTCAGTAGGAATAGATCCAGAGAGCCAGTATTAGTTCAGTTAGATAAGTTCTTAAGAAGGGACATCGTTTAAAGCATATAATTGATACTTGATCAAGCGGACAAGGAGAACCGGAGGCTTTCATTTTACGGATAGCAGCAGTAACTTGTTGGTAGGAAGGCGGGTCAAGGTCAAATTATCAGATAACGTGGGAATCCAGCTTGGGATGTGAAACAATTTGTTAGGATTAATTGCAGCTAAAGTGTTAGTAAAATAATTTCCGCATTCCGTCATGCTGAAGGATGGGAATACGGCATCTTTTCTCTTTAGGACGCTTTTGATATAACCCCAAACATTTCTTTCGACATATTTATCGTGATTGAGCGACTCGTATAATAATAATGTAAACTTTATTTATTCATAATTGATATATACTACAATGATAAACCTCTCTTTTACAGGTAGTTCACCAATGTCTACTTGAATTAACGATATATATGATATATGATATATAATATTAGTTTTGCATTAGTGTTGGGTTGTCCCAGGTTTTGTTACGTTTACAGAAAATATAGTATGAGGTTCTTATACAAATGTTAATTATTCTTTTCATGAAGTACTTTCGGCAACGTTCGTCAAATTTGAGATCTTTCAGCATTTCAATAAATTCTAATGATGGTTGACTGAAGACTCCGAGTGAGCTGATGGACAGATTCACAAATTTAACTTGTTCATAATTGTTGTTCTGTTCCGTAATTAGTTCCTGATACTTCTGTCTCTTACGGGTGGCATTATTGAGTAGATTGGATTCAAATCCGACTGTGAGTTCGAGAATATATATACATTTGTTTTCGATTGTTACCAAAAGATCGGGGCGTAATCTATCTCCGGTGAGAACAGATGGGCTGATGTAGCCAGGTATGTCAGCGTAGAGGCTATAATTTTGTACGGAGTTGAGTGAGGAGGCAATAAAATTTAAAACAGAGTCATGTCGCCAAGTAAACCGCCCTTCGTTTAGGTATGTTTGGCAACCAGCAATGACGTGAAGTAGGGTCTCAGGTTGCAAGCAGAATGAACAGTCAGATGTAGGTGATATTCCCCATTTCACAAGGTTTTTGCGAGTCGGAAGCGTGTTGTTGATGTATCGGATGGTGAAGTTAAATATGTTCTTAGGGAGTTTGCTTTGGACTGAGGACCATGTGGAGTTGAACGAGAGAGTCGAATATTTAATGATGTTGGAAAAGAATGAACCTTGTGAAATAAGGTGATGTTGAAGCCTTTCTTCGTGTTCTTTTCTGAAAGTGTTTAGTACGTCCTTTGTGTTTTTGTACTTGTCGTATTGCACATTCTTGTGATTACTTGTGACAGTCCATAGGTTTCTAATTTCTTCATTTGGTGATAATTTTAAAGCTTTTCGCGAAACAGTTTGGCATTGAAGAAATTTCGTTGAAGGGAGAATGATATTTAGACCGTATTTACTGCGAGGAATTAGGACGTTGCTAAGTGTTGCTGAGATGGGAAGTTCAAGCCATTTCCGTATATATTTCGACGCAATACCATCTAGTTTTTCATTCACCCAGGTTTTACCTATGTCAGAAACAGTGAAGTGCCAAGAGATTTTTGCAAGTGCGTAGCGGCTGTACAACATAATTTTATTTTTTGGATGTAATGGCAGTTCGTCAATTTCATTCATGATGTCGGTTAGTGTGTCGTGTAGCTCAGATTTGTGATTTTCTTCGGACATATTAAAGTCAAAGTAGCGGCCTAGGTAACGAAACGATTTCCCATTTTCAACGCGTGGTACGAGATGGTTATTTACAAACAGTTTGGGGAGATATTGGACCGATTTTGTTGAATCCTTTTTAATGCCAATTGTTGAACATTTATCCACACGTATAATCATGTTGGCCCACTGACACCAGATCGTAAAGCGATTGAGAAGCATTTGATTTTCTTTTTCTTGACCACTGATAACGGCAGCGTCGTCTGCAAATTGTAACCAGTGGATTGGGTTGAATAAGGTAGTACTATCGTTTGGTTTCCGGAAGCCAAGTTGACCGTATTTTTCAGACTTGATGTGTTGAATAAAAGTATTGAACGACATATTGAACAAGAGAGGACTGAGAGAATCGCCTTGGAGCACACCTCGGTCAACAGTGATGAATGGGGTGTTGAATTCATCTGTGATGATGGAAGTTTTGAAATCGGTATAGACGCTACTAATGAGATTCTTTATGTGATCAGGGATATGGTGAAAATCAAGGACTTCGTGAATAAGGTTATGATGGACTTCACCAAATGCGTTTTTTAGGTCTAGTAATGTTATGACGAGAGATCGTTGTTTTGTGCGCGCTTTGTTGATTATATGCGCCATCTGAGCTGTATGTTCTAGTGTTCCGGAAAGTTTTGGGGTGAAGCCTTTTTGGATATTCTGTTCTATATACTTGTTTTCCGCAAGAAATTGAAATGTTTTATTGCGAATGCACGATGTTAAAACTTTAAGTGGAATGGATTCAAGTGTTATTGGTCTAAAGTTTGCTGGTTCGTCTGTCTCTCCTTTCTTGTGTATAAGTATTGTACATGCTTTTTTCCAATCAGAAGGGACAACGCCGTGAGACCAGGCTGAGTGGATTATGTCGGATAGATAGGAACGTAAGTAGGGACAGCGTTTAAAACAGATTATAGATATTTGGTCAAGTGGACATGGTGAGCCAGACGGTTTCATTTTACGGATGACATTGGTAATCTCTTGATAGGTCGGGGGGGTCGATATTAAATGGCTTTTGAGGTGAAGCAAATTTTGCAATCCAGCTTGGCATGCTGAACGCTTTATTTGGGTTGATGGCAGAGAATGTCTTAGTGAAGTATGATGTGCATTGAGCCATATTAAATGATGGAAGTGAGCAAATTTTCTTTTTAAAAACTCTTTTAACGTAACCCCAGAAGTTTTTAGTAATTACACTGTCATGATCAATTTCCGCTGACTTTTGACTGTTGATGTTATCTTGATCGGCATTATTAGGTTTAAGAAGGTTGCGCAGTTTCTTGGCTACGAATTAGATTTCTAGCACTTCTCCGTTCTCTGATTTTAATTTCTTTAAGGCGATTTTCAGGTCCTTGACCGAGGATTTCGCATACTTTTTTCTCAAATTTACATCGTTGTGGTTATCAACGTGTCCAAAATTTTCGCTAAAGTAGTTGTATATAACTGTTGCCATGGTGTTGATGTTGTTATTCAAATCGTGCGGTGTGATTGGGTGGTTTAAAAAGGTCATAATAATAATAATAATAATAATAATAATAATAATACAATAATACTTATACAGGATAGCCCATTCAATACTAACACTGGTATCGATATAGGGGTCTTGTTTCATAACAAATTACAGTTACAATGTTACCAAAACTAATTTTAACTCAAAAGTTGTATACGCTGCACATATTGTCAATTAAGGCAATTGATAATGGTGCTACAACATGTATGTATGAAAAGATTCATTGAGTCATGGAAAATAGTTCTTCACCGGTAGATATGCTGTTAAAATGCCTTCACAGAATTTCTTAACTATCATTACACAATGTAACTTGCTTCTAATACAAGATGTACCAATCCTAGGATTTCTATTAACCAATAAGTTTCAAGTCCCGACTTAGGAAAGATCAGTTTCCCTGTAATGCGTTGAGACCTCTGATGATGACCATCAATATTTAGTTAAATCCACATTTCCTGCCAGCTCCATATCACAGTAGTCCAATGTGGGTAGAATTATCAACTTACTGTATAACAGTAATTGGTGTAAACTGTTGTGGTGACCCGCCTCATGTATTTTGTGTTTATGTATTATTTTGTTTGTATTGTGTATGTTTTATCAGGCGAAGCTAAATAAAAAAATGTAGCCCAAACTTTTTAATTTTTGGGTGCAGCAACAGAATAGTGGGGAAGTCTACTGCTGTTTCTACCATCAATCACTAAGAAAGAAATAATATTACTTTTCTCACACTATTGATGATTCATGAAATAATCAACTCAGTAGTTAGAATACAGACACCAAAGGCTGTTGAAGGAAGAAAGAGCATATTTATCATACAACGGGTGCCCTTTAAAAAAATAAAATTTGTGCAAATGTCTACGGATTTATATAGTGCAAATGTATAGGGTCCATTTAAATTGGATTTACTAAGACGTGGGCCCGTACATGTATTTAGTTCAGTGGCGGATCCAGGGAGTACGCGGCTCTCGCCCCCTTTTAAATCCCGCAAACAAAGGTTTTCTGTTTTTACCATGTCAAGACGAAGAAGTCGAAGTGATAAACGCAATATTATATGACCTATTATAAGCACAATGATTATGGTGCTTATCCAGTTTTCCGTTGCAAGTTTGCATCTACTCATAGATAGTTTAACATGGGTTCCACTAGAAACTTCTACTTCATTAGAGTTTATATTAAAGTGTTTCATAATCTTGATGCCCCTTTGTAATCGTGTATTTTTAGCAACGCCGTGGTGCCATAATTTCGCAAAAATTCTTAACAAAAATCGCTGGAAAAGCACTTGTGGGTTTTGCAAAATTTCCCTATACACTGCTACGTTAGACTTTCGCGAACTGGCCAAAAAATGATACTCTGCTTTTTATAGGTAAGAATGGTCATGCTGCTGTTGTTCAGACATTGTTTGACAAACGAATTGATTTTGTTAATTTTGTTAATTGATAATGGTGCTACAACATGTATGTATGAAAAGATTCATTGAGTCATGGAAAATAGTTCTTCACCGGTAGATATGCTGTTAAAATGCCTTCACAGAATTTCTTAACTATCATTACACAATGTAACTTGCTTCTAATACAAGATGTACCAATCCTAGGATTTCTATTAACCAATAAGTTTCAAGTCCCGACTTAGGAAAGATCAGTTTCCCTGTAATGCGTTGAGACCTCTGATGATGACCATCAATATTTAGTTAAATCCACATTTCCTGCCAGCTCCATATCACAGTAGTCCAATGTGGGTAGAATTATCAACTTACTGTATAACAGTAATTGGTGTAAACTGTTGTGGTGACCCGCCTCATGTATTTTGTGTTTATGTATTATTTTGTTTGTATTGTGTATGTTTTATCAGGCGAAGCTAAATAAAAAAATGTAGCCCAAACTTTTTAATTTTTGGGTGCAGCAACAGAATAGTGGGGAAGTCTACTGCTGTTTCTACCATCAATCACTAAGAAAGAAATAATATTACTTTTCTCACACTATTGATGATTCATGAAATAATCAACTCAGTAGTTAGAATACAGACACCAAAGGCTGTTGAAGGAAGAAAGAGCATATTTATCATACAACGGGTGCCCTTTAAAAAAATAAAATTTGTGCAAATGTCTACGGATTTATATAGTGCAAATGTATAGGGTCCATTTAAATTGGATTTACTAAGACGTGGGCCCGTACATGTATTTAGTTCAGTGGCGGATCCAGGGAGTACGCGGCTCTCGCCCCCTTTTAAATCCCGCAAACAAAGGTTTTCTGTTTTTACCATGTCAAGACGAAGAAGTCGAAGTGATAAACGCAATATTATATGACCTATTATAAGCACAATGATTATGGTGCTTATCCAGTTTTCCGTTGCAAGTTTGCATCTACTCATAGATAGTTTAACATGGGTTCCACTAGAAACTTCTACTTCATTAGAGTTTATATTAAAGTGTTTCATAATCTTGATGCCCCTTTGTAATCGTGTATTTTTAGCAACGCCGTGGTGCCATAATTTCGCAAAAATTCTTAACAAAAATCGCTGGAAAAGCACTTGTGGGTTTTGCAAAATTTCCCTATACACTGCTACGTTAGACTTTCGCGAACTGGCCAAAAAATGATACTCTGCTTTTTATAGGTAAGAATGGTCATGCTGCTGTTGTTCAGACATTGTTTGACAAACGAATTGATTTTGTTAATGCTGGTACCTGTGTGAAAGCTCTTGAAGCAAGCAGTAAAGGAGGACATTGTGATCTTTCTATTTTTTTAAGAGGGAAAATGGGAAGATTTTCAGTCACAGGTAACTGCAGGGTCATTCGGACGATTGTCTTAGACAGCATCTGTAACTTGGGTGTCTAAAACACTCCATTAACTCTTTCCTGTCCGGCTGAAAAACATCCAAAATTGAACTACCTCTTTGTTCAATTGATATCTCGGGAAATATTCATAACTGTTGCGAAACCTATACCTTTTCTGAAAGCCCAATAAACCGGCTGTTACCAATGCTTTTGAATTTTCCGAACAAGACACATTATGTTAATATAAATTAGCATAAATTATCATAAATCAGGTTGAAAAATTTAAATTTTTCTAGAAAAGGCCATCTTGCACGCCCGCGTAGCATCTTGAAAACTCAAAATGCCACCAATCGCAGAGTTGTTTATCAAATCAAATCAAACTTGGCGTGTGAGTGGATCTCAAGTGTCTGGCGCTTGTCGAATTTCAATTTTTAATCTTGCGTTACCGTGTGACGTGTTTTTCGATTGACGACATCGTTCTATGACCCCTTTTGACTGGGCCGGACTGGAAAGAGTTAATAAAAAAATGGCCAATATTTTTTGGCATCGATCAATTTTATATTTTCGCCTGATTTTTTCAACATCGTTGTAAGTCGGCTAAAAAACACACATATAAAAATTTAAGCCAATTTGGTGAATTATTTGCTACATTTCTAAACACGGTGATTTTTTACCTTTTTGACCCACATGCCTAAAAAGTATTGTGTTTGTAGTGTATAAATAGATTGCGTATATATTTAAAAGTATGAGCTCCCGTGCGGGTAGACCGGTGCGGGTGGGATCTCTGCAGAGACTCTGCTGAAGGTAACCCGTATACCGGGGTAGGGGGGAGCGGAGAAGGGGGTTAATTTCTCACTGACCATTTTTTTGCTTTGTTAAACTGTATTTACATTGATTATTTGATGATAAACTGCTTTTTCTTCCACGCTTTTTCTTCGACGCTTTTTCTTCGATTATTTTCAGTTTATCTGTTATTGCTGCTTAAAGCAACATACGAATGATGAATATAAAAATATACTAAACCTAGAATAACCTGATCATCTAAAGTAACAACATTGTCATCGCGTTTCACCCTTTAGTTAACTATATCCTGTTTTAGTTAATTATATCCTGTTAATTATATAATGTTTGTGCTAAATAATAATAATGATAATAATAATAATAATAATAATAATAATAATGGAAACTTTATTTCAGAAAAATCGATTGAAGCAATATTACAAAATAATCTTAAGAATAAATCAACTATTTTAGGTCAATTGTAAGCAGGTCGAAGAACAAATTGCATGTTTTATTACCACAACGAAATACTAATGCTAGATACAAGCTCAGGAAACATAGATCTTTTAATGTACCAACTGCAAAAACCAAACGTTATGCTAACTCTTTTATCATCCATAGTAGTGAGCTTTATGATAAAGTGTAAAACAGTTCTGAATTAATATAGTGATATTATTTTTATATTTAGAAGTTTTACGCAGTTTATTCATATTGTACATTGTTTAAGACAACGTTTTTATAGTAGGTAATTTTTATGTAATTATATAGTACCAATCTATTACTTGTAAAGTTACGCAATTCAGTCTTAACTGCAATGTAACTTGGATTAATTAAACTATCAAACTAAACTAACTATGTGTTTCTCTCCATACGTAAACGTAGGGCAATCCACAGAGATAAACAGGCAACATATTTAAGAAGTTATACTATATTTACAATAAAACTTTACTAACTAAATAAAACAATAAAACTTTGCTAATAAAACTTTAACAAAGGCGGATATGTCCAGTGTTTATTACGGCGTATATAAATATAAAATGAAGCTCTCATAGCCACTTCCATGCACTTCGCGATCATCCTCTTATAGTTTATATCAGTTTCTTTAAAAATACTGTTCAAGTTTTCGATATGAGTTGTGACCAGACCAAGTGATGTTATTTCAATAAAAATCTTTTTACAAAGTCTAAATCTTCTCGTGCAATCATTCTTAATATCTATGTACTTTTTCGTTTTAAAGTTTCTACTCTTTTCGGTATTGGTTTCAAAGCAGCACGTCAATTCTAATATGTAGATGGTGTCATCTTTTACCAACACGATGTCGGGATGGAAGGAGTGAAAAAGTTCACTAGTCTTGCAATAACCCTCAAGATCACCATAAATATTGAATCTATAATTCTTTAGTTGACATAAATATTGAAGCAATGTATAAAGTATAGAGTCATGTCGCCAGGTATATCGGCCTTCAGCTACGGATACAGGACAGTTAGATAGCATAATATGGAGTTGTGCTTGTTTGTTGGAAGTGCACAAAATACAGGATGCAGACTCTATTTTCCTCCATCGACAAAGGTTTGTTTGGCAGACTAAATATCAAAGCTCGTCTTACAAAAAATGAATATATTCTTCGGCATTTGGCTACAGATGTTATGCCACATCGTTATCAATTTGGGTGTAGATACTTGTTTGATGTGCTTCATAATCGTGTTTTGTTCCTTTAGGGTTGAGAGATGTTTCGATTTGTCGTGTAAGAATTGCTTTAGAATTGCCTTTGTTGCTAGTAATTAAAGCGTCTGTTCGCACATAATTAAATTTTGTGAGGTTGAAGAGGGTTTTAATTTCGTTGTTGATGGATTTTGAAAGGATTTGTCTGATGGAAAGCTTGCAGAATTTAAAAACGTCGGAAAGCAGCTGAAGACCAAAGCCAAATTTGCTGATAGCAAGTTTTAAATGTGTAAGGTTTGCCCCTTGATGGAAATGTAGCCAACGCTTGACATAGTTTATAATCTTGTCATCCAGGTGTTGGACGACCCAAGTCTCCGAGAGCTCATATATAGATAAACGCCAACGCAGTTTACTGTGCACATATTTGGTAGTAATCAGTATTTTATTTCTTGGGTGGAGAGGTAATCTGTGAATTTTATCTAAGTAGTCCGTTAGTTCCAGTTCTAATTCTTTTTCAATTCCATCCGTTTCCATTTTGTAATTAAATTTCTTTCCTAGGTACTTAAATGATTCATTTATTTCAACAGCTGGAATCATTTGATTATTTATTTTTAAATATGGTTTGAATTGCGTTGCTTTTTTCCCGTTGTGTTTAATTCCGAATGTGGAGCATTTGTCAACCCTAATGTGGAATCCTGACCAATGACACCATTTAGTGAAGACATTAAGCTTTGCTTGGTTATCTTCTTCCGATGTGGTAACCATTGCAGTGTCATCTGCAAATTGGAACCAGTGTCTAGGTTGCAAATAGTCGCAATAACAATTGGACAGACTAACAGGGCTCTAAAAACGAGAGTTAAAGAACACAAACAAGCAGTGAATAAACAGGACAAGAACTCCAAAATAGCTCAACATGCAAATACGCAAAACCACAGCATAGACTTTGAAAACACAACAATTGTCGACAAAGCCACAAATTATCATAAACGATTGTTTCTTGAAGCGTGGTACTCCCAAAGGAATCCAAATGCAGGCAACGAACATATTTACATTCCTGAGATTTACAAATCACTTCCTATACGATTTACATATTTTGAACCTATATATATCTAGCCGTTTGGCTAAAACCTTTTTAACCGACGAAGATCGAAGTTTTTCGATCGAAACGTCTTTTACAGTTTTAATAAAACGTTGTTTTACGTTTTTACTAGTCAGTGTCAACACAATCTCTTTTTAAATATGAATATTCCTGGCTGCAATTTTAGTATATATATATATATATATATATATATATATATATATATATATATATATATATATATATATATATATATATATATATATATATATATATATATATATATATATATATTTCATCTCGTCTTACTCTGATGAAGGGCTCCGCTCGAAACGTCAGTATATGTCGTCACTAAATTCTTGGCAGTTTACCACCTTTTCACTTTGCTATATATATATATATATATATATAAGCCGCACATGGTAGGACAGCTCCTTATAAGGAAGTAAAATGTCGTTTTGGGTGATCCGTTTGAATCGGACAAAATGTGAAGACAACCAAATGGTAGCCTGTGTACAGCCTGAATATACACCTGTAATACAGTCTGTGCAGAAAACTCGCACGATAGCTTGTCGACCCCCCACTGAGCTACTCAGATCTGAGTAGTAGATTTTGATTGTTCAAATCACAACCCTTGACTTATTCCAGGTACAATTGGTTCTCTAGGAATTCTTGTGAGATCAAATAATCCAATCAAATAAACAATTATGAATCAACTCAGATCTGAGTAGCTCAGCGGGGGGTCGACAAGCTATCGTGCGAGTTTTCACAGAGGTATACATTCAGGCTGTACACAGGCTACCAAATGGCGGCCATTCGCGAGTCGGCGTAATTCGACGAACTACATAAAGAGGTTTTTACGAAGAGTATACACCTTTGCGTAATATAACAGGTACGTGTGTTATGAGTATTTAGACTCGCTAATTCCAAATCTGTTTTCAGAATTGAAAACGGTTAAATATTTATCGAGATAACGTTCAAAATAATATACTACAATAATATATAAAAATAATATATTAAATAGATAAACCGTTTTTACGAAGGGTATATGCACCTTCTCGTAATATAATAGACACGTATTATATGTATTAAGACTCGGTAATTCCGAATCTGATTTCTGGATTGAAATCGAGTACATACATGTATTGGCCGAGATAACGTTCAAAATCTACGTGCGATATTTGTTAATGGCAGACGAAGTGTTATGATCGGCAGCCGGTTATTTAATCAGCAAACGACTGTAAATACGTATTATTATTTTCCTTTTTGTCGAGCGTGCTGTCTTAGCGTAGTGGTTAGTTTCAAGGGTTGCGATGCCGAGTATGGCGAGTTCAAATCCCATAACGGGCATCCTTTCCGTGAGGTTTCTTTTTTTAATTTATCATTCTTTCATTTTTTTGTCTTGATTTTTAACGGTTAGGCTTAGGGTTTGGTTAGAGTTAGGGTTATGATTAGGGTTTATTTTAGAATTATTGTTACGATTACCGACTGCCGGTCATACGCGGTCTGTGGGTCCTGGGGACCATGGATGTGGAAAAGAAACTCTAGATGAGGAGAAGGCGGGCGAGGGGTTATTTTACTCCTCGCATCTCGCCGGGGCAGGGATCCTTTCTCACAAAAGGTACGTTTGTATATATAGCTAATTCAATTAAAGGGGCTCTACAGTCGCATCTGCGCATGTGCCAAGTGGGGACTCCACCGGAAATAGGTTTTGTTTACATCTCAGTATATGTTTACATCGAGGAAAGGGCAGAAATTTCTGTCCATGTAAAGTCTGAATAACTTTTGTTCAAGCGCGTGGCATCATGGCATGGCGAAGACTTCGGTCATTATGTATGAACAACAGACGAGTTTAAGATAGTGACTGTGATATAGCGGTATATAAAAGTTTATTATTTTTTATTGTATCCAACTATATGTAATATATTTCTGAGCAACGGACTAAAATTGGCACTGGACGGCAGGCGTGTGACGCTATTAATTTTCTTACTATTATATATATTTTATACGTCTTTGGGCCGTCATCCGCGCAAAGTTGAAATTATATTCTGTACTTTTTGTCGTTCAATTTCCTTTGTGACACAACCTTCGACCTTGGAATCCTAATACTATTAAATATACAGAATGTTATAAAGGAAATTGAAAGACAAAATCGACCAACAAATGCAGAAAATAATTTCATCTTTGCGCGGTTATTTTATACGTCTTTGGGCTTCATGCCCAAAGACGTATAAAATATATATAATAGTAAGAAAATTAGCGTCACACGCTGCAAAGATTCCAATCCCGATTTTAGAAATAAATTACATATAGTTGGATACAATAAAAAATAATAAACTTACCGCTCACTATCGCTATCGCTGTCTCGTCTGTTGTTCATACATAATGACCGAAGTCTTCGAAGTCTTCGCCATGGCACGCGCTTGAACATAAGTTATTCAGACTTCTACATGGACAGAAATATCTGCCCTTTCCTCGAAGACAGTGATCACGACATTTGCACGTAGTTATGTTATCTATGTTAGGTAATGCAGCGAACTGTTCTACTTGACTGATTTCCAAATCTTCAAGCGTGAAGCTCTCCTTCGTCCATTAAGTAACATGAGTCCAGTACTGAGATGTAAACAAAACCTATTTCCGGTGGAGTCCCCACTTGGCACATGCGCAGATGCGACTGTAGAGCCCCTTTAAAGTTGTCCTTTAAGGTCAAAACTCAAAACCGGAAAACCTCAAACTCTAAGCGCGAAAAGCATGATGGGAGCTTGCGTGTGCAGGTTAGTTTGAATTATTGCCCGTCGCTGTATGTTGGTGGCATTTTGTATCACATGCACAACCCGCAATAATTCAAACTAACCTACACACGCAAGCGCCCATCATGCTTTTCGCGCTTAGAGTTTGACCTTTTGTGGTTCAGTTGAGTTTTGAATTTAAAGGCCCTGTGCAATTTCTACACATTGTATTTTTACATGCAACTTGTCTCGCAATACTGATCTAGAGGCATGCTAAGTAAAAAGTGTAAATGCAAGCATGGGCCCACGTTGCACTCTGCTGACCTTTTTCTTACTTAACACGCCTCTAGATCGGTGTTGCAAGACAAGTTGCATGAAAAATTGCACAGTGTAACAGCGCCTTAAAGGACAAGCTTAATTGAATAAGCTGTATTCCATTTGCCCACTAGCCCAAGTATCTCGAGTCAACGCCTAGCTGGCGTCTTGTTAATTTTAGAGATCGAATGAAATGAAATATCAAGTGTAAACACAGAAATAACTCACGCTAAACCATAGCATTGTCACGAGAAGTACACTGTAGTTGATAAGTTTTTTTCAAATTGGTAGCGTGGCCGACTGGTCTAAGGCGCTGGTTTAAGGCGACATTCAGTTCGATGGCGTTCACTACTCATTTTATTTTATTGCGCGATTACCGTAAATTTTCATTTTCTTAATTATCCTAGATGTGGAATGAAATGTATGACATATATGATGCGAATACGGGTTTATATGTTATGTAAACGTAGAATGAACTCATAGTCATAGTATACCATATAGCATTGTCACATGAGCTATTCTGCATTCTATTTAACGAATTGGTATAGTGGCTGCAGCCATTTCGATCCCAGTACTGCCATTACTCATTTTATTTTATTACAAGATGACGTGACATGAGTAGCCTATTTTTCTTAATCAATTCTAGAGATGGAATGAAATGTATTAATGATTCGGGTTTAAATTTTATACAAATGTGTAAAGAATTCACCGTGTACCAGTTACATGATGGGAATATGGATTTAAATGTTAGGTAAATTACGTAGATAAGAACTCACACTAAACTAGTATAGCAATGTCACGTATCACGATAACTATAGTTGATAATCTTTTACAAATTGGAGCGTGGCCGAGTGATCTAAGGCGCTGGTTTAAGGCACCAGTCATTTCGATAGCGTGTGTTCGAATCTCACCGCTGCCATTGCTCATTTTATTGTATTGCAACATTACCGTAAATTGTTTTTCTTAATTAATTCTAGAATTTAATTAATTTGTCACAATTACAACAAAGGGCAACTTACATATTTACAAAAACAGTGACAGGAGAAGGTAACAGGAAACAATTCCCAATTGACAACCGACCCCAAACAGAAACAATACACTAAAATACAATTATCCAATTTTATAAGTCCAACAGTATCTAAGTCCAATTACGGCGGAGTGTATGTTTGCAGCCTGTCCGAAAAATATTTATGCAGTTTTGATTTAAAATTTGCAACGGACTGGCATTTTTTAAAATTCTGTGGTAGATTGTTCCATAGTTCGATAACTCTTGGAAAAAAAGAATTTCTGTAATAGTTTTGCTTATAGTCAGTTATTATTTTAAGATTATTCGGATCAAAGTTTCGAGTTGAGTAACGGCTTGGAACTGGAGAAAAATATTTTTCACAGTTGAGATGTATTACACCGGAATGACATCTAAATAGCAGTATTAGATCCTTGAGTTCTCTACGAAATCTTAGCAGCAAAAGACGTAGAATTCTTAGTCTGTCCCGATACGAAACTTCGCGTGGTGGGTAGTTTAGGATGAACTTAGTCGCTCTCCTCTGGACATTCTCTACCAAGGCTCGATGTTTGACTGTCGATGGTGACCATAAACTGGAACAATATTCGAGATGTGGGAGGACCAAGGAGCAAAAAAGAATTTTTCGGGTATTTTTATCTGTAATGTGCCAACAAACTCGTTTTATCAATCCAAGTTTCCGGTTTGCTTTGGAAACCATTTCTCGATATGTCTTCCCCACTGCAAGTCACAGGATATCACGACACCTAAATCTTTAATAAAAGGGACGCACTCCAGGTACTAGGAATTCGTTTTTTTGAGATATGAAGAGCTTTACATTTCAGGACATTAAAGGACATGCTAGAATCCAAACCCCATCTGTGAAGGCCTTCGAGATCTTGTTGGAGAAGGGATTGCGAAGTAGGGAAGTTTAATGTTCTATACAATTTCGAATCATCCGCAAATAGTGCCAAATTTGAATCCGAATGAATATAGTTAGGTAAGTCATTGAAAAAAACAAGAAAAAAAGCGGCCCTAGAATTGATCCCTGTGGAACTCCGGATCTTACTGGAAGCCAATCGGAATAAATCCCTTCAAGAACAACACGTTGGTGTCTGTCGATCAAACAACTATTCAACCACTGTAGCAAGGTCCGGAAATACCATGACTTTCTAATTTCTGGATGAGTAAGTGATGTGGAACTTTATCGAAGGCCTTCGCAAGATCCAGATATAACACATCCACCTCCTTTCCACGTGCAAGAGAATCTAATATATCTAGATAAACTTCAAGTAGCTGAGATTCCGTTGAACGTCCTTTGCGAAAACCATGTTGGAAATCGTAGATGAACTGTGACAAATGATGTTGACAATGGTGTGAAACACAACGTTCAAAAACCTTAGATAAAATGCAAAGTAGGGAAATAGGTCTAAAGTTTGATGGAAGTGAGGGATCATCTTTCTTAAAAATAGGCGTAAGATTGGCTCGTTTCCAGGTCGTAGGGAAATGACCAAGTGAAAGAGACATGTTAAATAATCGACAAAGGCTTGGAGCAATTACTTCGGCTGATTCTTTGAGTAGTCTTCCTGGGATGTTGTCAGGTCCACATGCCTTGCTAGGGTCGAGATTATTAAGAGCGTGGAATACTTCGGACTCAGAAAAGTTAATGGTTGTCAATGGTTCAACGGCACTCGTATCACCTTGAAAATTAAGTAAGGTATCGTTCGAGGCAGAACAAGAGAAGGAAGAGAAAAAATATGAATTTAACAAGTTAGCTCTCTCATACACATCCGTAACAACCTTTAAACCATCCCGTAATATATTCGGAGTGGTTTTCTGCATGGTCGACGTTTTCACAAGGGACCAAAATCGCTTGGAGTTTACGGATAAGGAATTACTAATTTTCAGAGCCAATTATTTCCTTTTCTGCAACATAACCTTTTTCGTTTCACGTCGAAGATTTATAAATTTCGATAAATCATGAGAACTTCCGGATTTACGTAATTTATTTTGTCTTTGTCTTTGTCTGTTTTTTCTTTTAATAAGCATTAGCAATTCTGAATCAATCCATGGATGATTGTAGTTATTTAAGCGTTTGCATAATGTACATTGTCTTTAACGGCAGAAAGGAAAAAGTCACTCCAGCATGACAGGACGGCGTCAACATCATCAGAGACAAAGCATAAATCCCATGGGGTGTTATTAAGGACTTCTTTGAGACCATTCCAATTAGCCTTTTTGAAATTGTAGACTGACCGTTTAGTCAAATGCTTCTTGCGTAAATTAAAATTCAAAACAAAGCTCGGTAGATAGTATATCATCAAACCCAATAACAATGGTTACTTTATCCGGTATACTTGTAAGTATCAAGTCCAGAACATTGTTATTTCGCGTTGGAAAATCTATCATTTGCCATAGATAGTTATCTCTAACGAGCTTGGCAAAATACGTGTGGATATTGTCACTAGTGCTATATGAGGGAGATTAAAATCTCCACAAAGGATAATTTGGTCAAACTGGTTTTGGCTAAAAAGTCTGAGTGATTTTTTAAGTTCCTTCATGTATTCGAGCGTAGAATCTGGTGGTCTATAAAAAACAACAATAAAAAATTTGCGTTTTGCGTTAGGGCGAATCTCACAAATCAATACTTCAGAATTAGAGATGGAATCTTCAGAAATAGAGATGGAATGATGCGAATACGGGTTTAAATGTTATATACATGTAAGCGTAGAAATAACTCACTGTGTACCAATTACAGATAGGAATACGGATTTAAATTTTAGGTAAACGCTACTCATTTTATTCTATTGAAATTTTACCTAGAGATTATTTTTCTTTATTAATTCTAGAGATAGAATGCGACATATTATCCGAGGGTGATAATCTCGCCGCAGCAGGGACCCATTTCTCATAAAGGTTTATCGAGTGAAATGCCAAATATTACCTATAATATACCAATAATTTTATCCCGGCATTACCACCACCATATATACAGAACTCGTGACTAGGCTCTCGGCAACGGCTTCAGCTCAGTGGTTAGAGCACTGCACTAGCAGTGCAGGGTCGCGGGTTCAATTCCAGCCCGAAGGCCTTGAAGTTTCATTTTTCGCAACTGGTCCCGGTTTGGTCTTAAAATGTATGTATTCCAACAATCGAAATTTTCCTTCACCATCCTTTCAACATTTAGTTTGATCGAGTGAAATGCCAAATATTATATATATATATATATATATATATTATATATATATTATATATATATATATATATATATATATATATATATATATATATATATATATATATATATATATATATATATATATATATATATATATATATATATATATATATATATATATATATATATATTTGAGCGGAGCATGGTAGCACCAACTCCTAATTATAAGGAAGTAAAAAGTCGTTTTTGGTGAACCGTGAAAGGTTATACACGTTTGCGTATTATTATGGGCACATGCGTTATGTATTTGGACTCGCTAATTCCAAATCTGTTTTCAGAATTGAGATCGAGTACATATTGTCCGAGAGAACGTCCAAAATCTTATCGACAGAGACTACAAATACAAATACGCGATCTGGGCACTGGGGACCATGGATTGGAAAAGAAACTGTAGGGGTGGGGTAGGTTGGTGGTTGGAGAAGTGTTAGAAAAGGCGAGCGAAAGGATTATTGCGTATTCGTATTTCTAGTTAATTGCGGTTTATGCTATGGAATCTTGAATTCTGTTTTAAATTGTCCACAAATTTTCATTATATAATGTACTAAATATAATAATGTAAATTTGAAATATGATTAAATTAACATTATTTTGCGATGCTGACTGGCAAATCTTTAATCTTACATATTTATTAGAATTTTTTGGGGAACAAATGATTTTGCCCTTCGAAGTAAAGCAATGTTTTTCGAAATTTTCTTACATTGTACTTCATTGTGTTTTCCCCACTTCAGCTGTTCATCAAGAGTTACACCAAGTG
Organism: Chrysogorgia sp. JL179-B06; assembly: GCA_035772405.1. Taxonomy (NCBI): domain Eukaryota; kingdom Metazoa; phylum Cnidaria; class Anthozoa; order Scleralcyonacea; family Chrysogorgiidae; genus Chrysogorgia; species Chrysogorgia sp. JL179-B06. Next base: position 2,133,652 of record JAYKKM010000244.1, read on the forward strand.
ATTTCTTATGGGGGACTTGTTTGATTTTATCACCAGTCCTCAGGGAAGATTGCTGTCTGAAGTGACAGATTATAAATGCGCAATAGCGACTCAGTAATAGTTTCACCAGCGTCTTTTAATAGCTTCATACTGATACCATCAATACCTGATGATTTTTTAATTTTTAACTGGCTTAAAGTGTTCATTAATTCCAGACTGGTCACATTTCTGAAATAGAACGAGTTTTCAACAGGAGTCACAAAGTTCAATGGATCAATATCACTGTCTTTAATATTATCAGCTAATTTAGAGCCAATTGTTGAAAAATATTTATTAAATCCATTAGCAATATCTTTATCTGCAGTTAAAATTTGATCATTAGCGTTCAATTGTTTGACTTCCGCGGTCTTGGATTTCTTATTTAACAATTCATTAATATACAATGGTCGATATTTTTTCGCATCGATCAATTTTATATTTTCGCCTGAATTTTTCATCATCGTTATAAGTCGGCTAAACAACACACATATCAAATTTTTAACAAATTTGGTGAATTATTTCCTACATTTCTAAACACGGTGAATTTTGACCTTTTTGACCCACATGCATAGAACGTATTGTCTTTGTAGTGTATAGATAGCTTGCGTATATATTTAAAAGTATGAGCTCCCGTGCGGGTGGACCGGTGCGGGTGGGATCTCTGCAGAGACTCTGCTTCGGGTAACCCTTACATAATTCCTCTCATTGAGGGGGGTAGGGGGGAGCAGAGAAGGGGGTTCATTTTTTGTCACTGACCATTTTTTTGCTTTGTTAAACTGTATTTACTTTGATTATTTTCAATTCAACAGATAATAAACTGCTTTTCCTTTCACGCTTTTTCTTCGATTATTTTCAATTTACCTATTATTACTTATTAACTCTTTCCTTACGGCTGAAAAACATCAAAAATTGAACGACCACGTTGTTCCATTGATATCTCTTGAAATAACCATAACTGTTGCGAAAGCTATACATTTTCTGAAAGCCCAAGAAACCGACTTTTACTTGTTCTTTTAAATTTCCCGAACAAAACACATTATGTTAATATAAATTAGCATTAATTATCATAAATCAGGTTGAAAAATTTACATTTTTCCAGAAAAGGCCATCTTGCACGCCCGCATAGCATCTTGAAAACTCAAAATGCCACCAATCGCAGAGTTGTTTATGAAATCAAATCAAACTTGGCGTGTGCGTGGATTTCATGTTCCTGGCGCTTGTCGAATTTCAATTTTTAATCTTGCGTTACCGTGTGCCGTGTTTTTCGATTGACGACTTTGCGGGTCTTCAGTGACCCATTTTAACTGCGCCCGTAGGGAAAGAGTTTAGCTTGCCAGCTTTCTTTGCTATTTTTAGCTTTGCTTAATTTTGTTTTAAAATATTGCTCTTTAGTAGAGTGAATTAGTTTGTTAAGGTCGTTTCTACACCTTTTATAAGCATCGTTATAATATGAAGACCCCATATTTTTCAAACTAAACGAAATTCCCCCCTAATTTTAATCAACTGTTTTGGCATATGTTAAATTAGTATATAGGGGTATATTGAATTCAAGTATAGGGTATATTGCATTCGAGTATTTTGGTATATGCTAAATGAGTATATGGGTATTTTTATTATTATAGTGTAATTATGCTCGATTATTCTGACACTGATATTTTACTAATCCACTTCTGCGTGTTCTACATCGTAATCGAGTGTAAATGTCAACTATTGATTTTGATATACCTCTATATATTTACTGGCATTACCACCACTACATTTACCAAACTCTTTGCTTAGCTCACGGTAATCTGACACAAATCAAAATTTTCCTCATCCACTTCTTATTGTGAAGTAGATGACTTGTGAAAATATCGATGTAATACTTAAATTTCTTTAAATTAGATAGCAATTTGGACGAAGCCTATCAGAAAGCCCTCGTACAAACGATGAAGAACAATCGAATACCAGTAATGATCATTGGCCAAGATAGAGCAGGAAAAACATCTCTTAGAAAACGCCTTTTAGGATTGTCTTTTGATCCAGAAGAGCCATACACAGTTGGTATCCATGTTGAATTTATCGAGCTAACACAAGGTTCATCAAAAAATCCCTGGAAAGCAAAACAACATAAACAGATGCTTGCAAGTAAGGACGTAGCAGAGAGAGCTGTTTGTAAAGCAGCGGGAAATTCCTTAAAGGAGGCGAATGATTTCGAAAGCAAGAACTATAGCAGAGGGAAACAGAAAAATGATTCAGCGTTGCCGCTTGAGGTGGAGAGAAAGGAGTTGATGGATGAAACGCAAGCTGAGACAATCAGGAATCTCCCATACCCAGTTCACACCGATGGACAACATGACAACGTGACATCTCCACGTGTAACACATTACCAACCAAACCAGTTGATGAGTGATGTACCTGCTGCAGGCAAGACATGCAATCAAGACTTTCCCATCAACGATACTTCCTTCCCAAGCAACCAACACTCTGTAGAAATTAGTGACTCAGCAGTTCCAACTCCAGAGAAAATGCCATCGCCCATTCATTCATGTGGTCCAGCTGATAAGCAAACACCTGAACAACCTGAATCTACAATTCCAAGGAAAAGCGGTGAAAAACTTACTCAAAATGCGAAGAACAAGATTATGGTCTATCGAGATGGCAATATAGGTTCTAAGACCCCTCCTATTCGATTAGTTCTCCATGATCTCGCAGGTCAAGCAATATATTACGACACACACTATCTATTCCTGAAATCTCATTGCCCGTACATTTTAGTTCATGATCTTACGAAACCGCTTCATCATGATGCTGAACCTCGATTCAAACCGAAATCTCAGGATAAGCAGCAATATAAGCCGCAATTCAGCAATCCTCTTCTCCAAACCAATTTGGATTACCTGCTATGTTGGCTGAATGTCCTGCGAGAGTTGAGTAAAACTGAAATGCAGAAAAACGCTGAATTTCCTAATTTTGTTCTTCCACCAGTCCTAATTGTTTTAACCAACAAAGATAAATTCGATAAAGAAAAAGGCGATGTTGAAGAAGTAAAAAGAAGAATCACCAAAGCAATCAATGACGGAATGTTTCAAAACGTATTCCCCACCTTCTACGTCATCGACAACACAAGAAGTTGTGGAAGTAACGATCCAATTGAGAAACTGAGAGGTACGATTTTTGACCTTTGCAAAGAAATTCTGGAGGAAGAACCAGAAGTACGAATGAGATGGTTGAAATTTGAAGCAGCACTGCGTGATGAGCTCTTTCTCAAAAAGAAGCGGAATTATATTCCTGTGAATGAAGCCAAAGAAATTGCTAAGAAATGTAACGTGCAGTCATTTGATGATGCGATTGGATTTCTTCATCGTGAGAGTATGGTTGTATACTACAAAGAGTGCTCTAAACTTGTTCTGAATCCTCCATGGCTTATGAATCTCTTCACGGAAGTGATTACCGTCCCACCAACAGAAAATGGTCCACCCATTCTTGCTCCCTACCGCAAAATGCTTCGTGAGAAGGGCCTGTTGATGAAAGAATTTCTCATGACGTTTTCCGACGCAGTGCTTCTGGAGGAACTGATGCAAAGAGTTAGTTTAATGTGTCCTTTGATCCATGAAGGAAAGTCGGCTTTCCTTGTTCCATCTGTGGCTCCCTTTATGAAGAAGGGTGAACCAATAATGGCCAAGTTGAATAACAGCCCAGTCGCTTCGCTTTTTATCTCCTTTTTAGTTGGGTTTGTTCCGTTAGGCATATTTACTAGGCTTCAGGTTAAACTCGTCAAAAAGTGCGCAACGATTCTGCTGGTTGATCAACCTGAACTTTTTTGTAATTACACTCGACTTCCACTACGATTTTCCAAGACCAAATTTACTGTTTACCTGGTACAACTCATTGAGAAAATCAAGATTGGTGTTGTCCCTGTGAAAGAAGCTACAAACCAGAGTTGCCTAGGCGAGTTTGCCTGCCACCTCAAGAGCCTTCTTGTAGATTGCCTGAAAGAGATTATGTGCGACGAGCCGCTGTTTTACCGTGGAGTGAAATACGGAATGGGTGTAAAGTGTACCGCCTGTGCTGACAGAAGCAATGAACCCTGCCATCGTCATGATAAAGTTTGTTGTAAACATGACGAGTGTATACACATGTACTTGTTAAGTGAAATTCAGGAACTTCTAGACGACTCCGACTCCATACATTGTTACAAGGGTGATGAAATAGACAACTTGGAATTTGGTCTGGATCGAGTGAAACCTTGGCTTTATACTGGTAATTGATGATTTATATACACGTACAGTTTTTGAATAATTGGTTGAACACTATAACACCTGATACCACACATGCCCTGTAAAAAAATCAATTTTGTTTGAATGAAAAACTGATGACACCGTTTTCGTTATTTATTAGGTACTGAAGGTCCCACTATCAGTTCAAATGTCCCATTATCAGCACAAAGGTCCAATTATCAGCACAAATCTAGCTGCGTGGAAGACAGTAAGTTTCGTTTTGTGAAGTTTGTAAAAAATAATGTTTGACAGCATATTTGACTTCTGACGACTGTTACAAATATCACTAATCCATTAATGTTACCCTCGTGAACGATTTCAGTTTAGTGATGGCACAACATATAGGAGCCTCGAAAGCAGCGAACTTTACGCCGGTCGCGTTTGGCACCCACGCCCTGGCCTTCGCCGAAGCGAAGGAATGCCTGATATTTCTTGTGAATACAAAAAGTATTAAACACAGGAAAAGACAGACGACTCGATATTTTATCCTACACTAAATACACTAAATAAAAAACTACACTAAATAAAACATTGTTTACTAGGTATTATCTTATTGGCAGAATAGCCATACTGCTTGTGCCAGATTTGATATACTTCAAGCCAGAGCAGAATAAATTATTGGTGACAGGGGTGTTGCAATTTATACAAACTTTTACCCGTATCGCATCACGCCATGTAAACAAGGGCGGTCATTTTCTATTTTTTAAATAAAATTTAAATTTGGAAGTTTGGAAAGCCCGAAGGGAAAGTGTTTTCATTGCGATTTTAAGTTTTCCCAAACTTCCACGAATATTATCGGCAACATGGTGAAAATATTTTCTATTTCCTTAGCATAACACTACAGGACGTCGAAAATAGGTAAAATATTGAAGTAGTGTTTAATCGTTATTAATGTGATAAAAACGTATGTGTTGACGTAACATTTTCCCTTTCTCTATCGAGTTTTAGTATAATTTCAGAGTTGAACAAAGAGTTTCCAGCGTTCTGATTGGTCTAGAGAAAGTGATTCTGGGATAATAATCACCGCATACCTTTCTTGTTTTAGAAAAACTTTCAAAATGGCTGCGAGCATTCTTTTTGCCCAAATTTCGGATGAAGAAGTTATTAAAATGAAAGAAATTGCGGTCCTACGAAAAGCTATATATTCTACAAAATATGGAGTTAATTAAGGTCTGTGACCCAAGAAGAAAGAAAAACCTCCGTGTCTCTTGTCCCAAAACGGAAATTGTGTTTTTCTCTAATGTTCAACTCTGAAATTGCCCTGAAACAATTATAGTCGACGAGCACGAAGGTAGAGTGATCCTACTGCGATTTAAAGTTCTCTAAACTTTCACGATTGTTTCAATAACTGTATGCATCGAAATACGGCAAAAATGTTTTCTATTTCTTTTATAAAATAACATTTTGGAAATAAGTAAAACGTTGGAATGTTCATTTATCAAAATCAGGAAAAACGTCTCCTTACTCTCAGCTGGATGCGACTGAATCGTGAGAACAAAAGAAATTCATTCGACAAAATATACGTGAATTGTTGTCTTAAAAGATCAGCATTTTCAAAACAGCAACCTTTCGTTTCACTTCAAGAATGGTTGTGAAATTTCTGTGTTTCCATGCAAATATACAAATACGGCTTTTAACCAATCAGAACACATCTTTTCAATATGTTCTTAATTTATAAAATAAACATATGTACCGACAAATAGAGATGTTGTACTTGAATCATCTTGTAAACGTCCAAGAAATTAATTGCTATCAGTTTATGGCTATTTATTTGATAGATGATAGCGCCAAAAAGCGGTCACATGAGGAAAACCAACATAACATCAAGGAGACAAGTAAGCATTTATTTTTAATTCTAGTTTGGTTTGTTTGGTTAACATCAGATTTTCTAAGCACTGTAGCTCTCACAAATTTAAAAAGATTACTGCCACTTCTGTGGTCAAAACCTTAGTCATTGGCAATTCTCAACGCTTCTTGCAAAAATTAGTAAAATAACAGCAACTCAGACAGTCAAAACATCACTCACTAAAAACAATCTTTCTCAATAAAATGCCTGTTAAACTAATAATCATCACTGGACAGTAAATGTATCCGTTACAAATTCAATCTTGTTGATTACTCAAGTTTTGTTCCCATTCCTCGTAAATTATAATGTCCAGTCAGCAACCTAAATATTCCCTTAATGTACTGGGACGAAGCCCCTTTGTGACATTAATATAGGAGTGTTAAAGATTGAGTGAGCCTCCTCACACGAGCGATTCCATATATTATCTGTTTTGAGTAATGTTAATATATACACTGTTATAGTGAATGTGGGAGAGCTTCGAGTATGGACAGACGATACATGGACGATAGTCAAACTCATCTCCTAAGAAAAATGTTTCTGAGTCCCAGACAGGGTCGAACATGTAACCTTCTAACACATCCAAGAATTACTGATATATAGTTTTAATTTTAATTTTAATTTAACAACTTTAATTTGGCACAAAAAATTATATATCTATAATATTTTCAATAAAATAGCCAAATATGGCTAGACACGAACGGCACAAGTCCCATGCGAGGTGTCTGCCAACATATTCCTGCATTGTTACATCGTTATATATCTACGTTTAACTATGACAGGAACACGTCCTGTATAAGTCCTTTATAAGTTCTATGCAAAAATGATTTAAAACTAGAAATTGTTGAAAAAGTACCAACAAGTGCGACTTTGAAAATAAAATTCCAGAGTTTAACTATTCTATTAAAGTGCATATAACGTCAAAATATTTTATTTGATTAATGGTTCCGCCATACCAAGACTAACAAAACAAGTTATTATTATACCTTTAAAAGTTAAATCTTTCCAGAGATATTTGTGCTTAAACAGGGCAAAAATCGGTAATTTCGAAGTCATGACCGGGAGAAAAACGTCTGGGCATGAATCAAGTTTGTGACGTCATGGCGGGAACCCTGACTCAATACAACACTGAAATTATGCCGTCCAGGTGCGTTGTTGCGAACTGCTCTAACACTCCAGATCCACAAAATGGAATTTTTCTGCACAAGATCCCATTTACTAATGACTACAGACCAGAGGTAATAAAGAGACGCAAAAAATGGGTGGATTTTGTCAAAGGAAAGCGCGCAAAGTGGGAGCCAACAACCACGTCTTGTGTGTGCTCGATACATTTTAGAGCAGAAGATTTCAAGAGGAGATTTCCTGGAGGGGAAAAAACTTTCCATGTTTTAAGGCTTAAAACGGATGAGATTGAAACAGTACCATATGCGTCGATGAATCGGGAAGAAGTGAATGAACCTTCTGAAAGAGCTCTAAGAAGCATACGACGCAAGGTATTAAATCAGCAACGTTTAAAATCGACATACCACATTATGTATTTCAGGTCTATTTTATTCGCAAATCGCATTCACTCCGTATCTTTTTCAAGGTTCAAAAGACATTGAAACAGAAGAAGACCCTCGATCTTCGACGGATTATGAAGAGCCACCGCTCGAATCAGCCGACCCTGAAGAAACGGATACCGCTTTAGACCATCAGCTAGGTCTGGAATTTTGAGTCGCAGTACTCACTCGGGGGGACCAACTGAAATTGATATAAACGCCTTCTATAGGTCTCAAGGATCATGTTACGGTATGATGGACATGTACAATCAGTAGCTTTCTCCCTCTACAGCAATGGTTTATTAAGTGCCTTTTCGGCGGCCATCTTGCATTTCAAAATGGCGGATAGTTGATAAACATATCTAATTCCACATGAAAACTTCAAATGCACCTGTGAACAGATGGTTTTAGATACTATATTGCCATATACTTTACAGGTAAGACACGGTACAAAATATAATAGCAATATTAGATGTTTGTATTTACAATATTAGATGTTAAGAAAATACAATGTATAATGTTATGTTTCCATGACTATAACTAAAGGAAACTATTAGAAATACTCGATTAAATAATTTATTTCTACTCTGCAATTAATTTCCATCTCCACAATTGCATAACAGTGTAAATATAGTCATATTTTTTCTGAGGTTGAACTATAGTGGATACATTGGTTTTAGCATTAATTTCGCAGCAACGCAAAAATGGGTACTCAATGCAACTCGTAGGGGAGAATACAAGAGGATATTAAGAGAGCATCTAGCTGTCAAACCTCAGACATATATATTAAAAACAGTCTTCACTTTTCCACTTGGACCATTCACTTGGTGTCTTGCTGATGCCTACAGTCTACCAAGGAAAGCTAATAAGAACCAGCTTCTTGTTCATTTGGAGAAAAGTGTTCCTGTATGTTGTGAGCATATATGGTGGCATGGCTGTTCTTCAGAAACTTGGGCCTCCAGCTGGTGCAACATTCCATGTGTTGGCGTTGAAGATCTTTGAAACATAGTTGATGTGGTATTCAATGTCTATCGCTAGGGAAGAGATCTCAGGGATCAAATCTAACATCTAATACCATATACACACTGTTATTTTCAGGTTGTAAAAATAACGTGCAGTAGATTTAACTATCTGGGACGTAGTAACTTTGTCTTAGTTGTTTTAACCACAGTTTTGTAGTTAAAATTACTATGACTCGGGTAAAAACGACTAGTTTTTCCGCATAGTTATTTTAACTACTCGAGTTTAACTTTGTCCATAGTTGTTTAACTACAATTTTGTAGTTAAAACGATTGCGGCTGTAGTAAAAATAACTAGTTTTTTTATATAGTTATTTTAACTATTCAATTTTAACTTTGTCGTATAGTCATTTTTACTACAATTTCCGGTAGTTGAAACTACTATGACTGTAGACTAGTAAAAAATAGTTATTTTAACTACACAAAGCTATATGTTTTGTCGTATTTACCTTAACCACAATTTGCTGTAGTTAAATCTGTACTGACTGTAGTAAAAACAACTAGTCAATCTGTGTGGTCATGCGACAAACTGAACCAGGACTTTCCGGTACCGTGAGTTTTCATGTGACGGGCAATGGCCTCGTATGCCATAGCGCATATGTAACTAAGGCTACGGGCGTAAGAGGCCATTGCCTCTCGTATATTGTCCATATAGCCCGTTACATGAAAAGTACATGCATGCATATTCTTTATGTATCAGTATGATATGTATCTGAGTGAAGAGATGACCCGTAAAGTCGTATTGGCAGTCAATAAATATTTATTTCGCCGTCAATAACTACACTGACCGCGATCGTCGTTTTGACGTATATCAGTTTATTTAATTATTATATAAACTTTGATTAGCAGATTGGCGTTTGAATCGGGTTTCAGTGAAATAAATGTCTCTCAGTAACACACGATCGGAACATGTAATAGGCTACCTTATACGGTACGCGAAAATACTATTTTATAAGCTATTATAAAATACTATTTTATAATTTTATAAGGTGAACATATATTTATATTTATTTTCATATTTCCTATCTTTGTGATTGACCATTTATTTTAATCGGATCTATTAAATGAGTTTTCAACCAATCAGGCGACAATGACGGTGTTCTTAATTTAGCAACACAAATGGAAGCACTGTCTTCGCAGAGGTCCGACTGCGGCTCTACCAATCAGAATGCAGGAGATTTTGATCCGACACAGCATTAAAGCTCGAATCGCTTCTCCAGTCGACACACGACATGCGTGAATCCTTCGGCATAGCTACAGTCAACTTCGCGTTTGGATTTGAACAATTTTCTTTCAACGCAACCAACATTGGAAATGACAGAGGTAATCACTACAAACTTAATATTATAACTATGCGATTTAGTGGTTAGTAATCATGTTTTGATATTGTTTCATTACCGATATAAATTTGGTGTGAAATATTGTTGAGGTTAATTTTGTGCACATTTTAAGTCCTATTTTGTTGTCGTTGCAATATACTTGGCCTCTTAAATAGTTTACTAGCGCAGCGTAAAAACTTGTTATTGTTGAAAAAGCTGAATACAGACTTGACTACGAGAAGGTAGCAAGCAGACTCCACAGAATAGAGATAAACTGTTGTCGTTGATCTCTATTCTGTGATAATACATTATTATCATAATATATTATTATCACAGACGAGAATAGAGATCAACAGTTGATCTATATTCTGTGGAGTTTGCTTACTACCTTTTCAACACGTCTGTATTCAGCAGATAAATTGTTAAGATAGATGTGTTCGGTATATGTTGTCAGAATTATGTAACTAGTTGGCGTATAAACAGATCATTTGGTCACAATTAAAATAGGCTGTGGCTTATTTTGTCTGCTTATACACCACATCTCATTGTCTGTTTATGTGCACATCTCGTTTAACTCTCTCTCTCTCCAAGACCGGCCACTTTGTTATTTTACTGTGACTAACGCCAGGTTAATTACTTTGTCTAACGCCAGACGATTTTACTCATCAAAAGAGAGCCCCTGGGAGGGAAATGGTTATGCCAGAGTTTATATTAGTCGAGGCTTATACCCCAACCTCGTTCCCAGGGCATTTTGCCTCCACGGTGGAAGGTCGGCGAAAATGGCCCTGGGATCGGCTGGTCACATGACACCCAGAATTTCTGGGTGTTTAGATATGATAATTTTGTGGTCTTTGTTCCATTTCCTTTGTCTACTTTGTTTACCTGAATAATTGAGAAATATTCAATGCTCTTCAGAGTTGTTCATGTCAGCATTCGTCGGCATAAAAGCATCTAACAAACTTAATAATCCACCATACATCCATGGTTATCTCTTATAAAAGGTACGAAGAAGCATATATCCAATTTAGCGAGAGCTATCACTTCTAATTTGCTGTACAATTTGAAGTAGTTAAATAAATGTAGTTAAAATTGTTACAAAAGTGTGGTTAAATGAATGTAGTTAAAATTACTACAAAAGTGTGGTTAAATAAATGTAGTTAAAATTACTACAAAAGTGTGGTTAAATGAATGTAGTTAAAATTACTACGAACATTGTGGTTAAATAAATGTAGTTAAAATTACTACAAAAATTGTAGTTGTCCTGATCCTTTTTTTTAACTACGTTTTTGTAGAACTACTTTCAAATAACAGTGCAAGAATACACTTCCAGGCTATCCGGTAAAATCATGGCAAAATTTCCTACTTCATGACTCCTCTAATAAGACAGAAGTGATCAAGTTTCTGCTCCATGAATGGCAAACAGAGGAATTCGTGTAAAAACGTGAAGACAGGGTTCTGGTTGTAACATCTGGTACTGCATGTTTAAGAATATGTTCATCTGGAGTAGAGCCTGTTCCAGAGTTATCATCTACACACGAAGAAGCGGATACCAGAATGATTCTTCATGCTAATCATGCATCCCAGTTGGAGAAACCAGTTATTATCCATGCAGATGACACAGATGTGTTTGTCCTGTTGCTAAGCCACAATATCAGTATGAGAAGCAATTGTTCATGAAAGTTGGAAAAGGGACAAAAAGGCGCATCATCCAAATCGACTCAGTCAACAACAAGATAAATAGCACCTGCAAGGATGCAAATGTGCAAGACTTGCTGGAATCTATGATTGGCCTTCACGCAATAACTGGATGCGATGCTTTATCAACTTTCTCTGGAAAATACAAATTGAAACCGCTGAACCTGAGGGGTAAATCTACTACGATACCAACTACACTTTGCAAAAGGTGATAAAGTAGATCCTGTAGCTTTACCACTTGCATGCCAATAATCATTGAAACTACAAGTTCAACGGGCCAATTATCAGGCTGCTATATGGAGAAGAGCCTTAGTTGCAAGTACTGTAATTTCTACTCCTCATGTGCATGGATGGCAAATAAAAGATGGTGAAATATCTATCAAATGGCTTAATAGCAGTTCAGCTCCAGTCCAGCTCCAGTCCAGCTCCAGACGAGATTCTTGAACTTCTTTCTTGTGACTGCAAGAGAAAGTGCACAATAGAACCGTATTTCTGCCTCAAAGCAGGGCTAAAGTGCATCGACATGTGTAAGATAGAATGCAATCACATGTTTTCCGAAGAAGACAATCTTGAGAGCAATGATACGGATAATGAAGATGAGGATGACATATTAATTTTCTCATTTCAAAATGAGACCAAACAACATCAATATAAATATATCTTTATTTGAGTGAAGAAAATAAATTGTCCTAATTAACATTACTCCATTGTTTAACTAATACTAGAGCAATAATGCATTGAAATAGTATATCGTTTAGGTTCCAAACTATTGTTTTAAGCTACTTTAAAGTACTATATACTGTACAAAATACCAATTATATAGCTGAAATTTCAGTACAAAAATATATATTTGAAGAATAGCAAATGTGACATTGCCAATTGTTATTATTATTTCAACATAACAAGAGTTCTATTTAAACAACAATAATAAATTGTTAGTAGCCTTCTTATGCAGGAAATATATTAATTGCTTATGTGATTAAAATATTCAAAATGGTAAATTTTTCGGCCCTGACACGGATGCCATTTTGTTATTACCCACAATACAAATTTGATTTATGACCATGTGAATGAGCTTAAAATGTAAGAAATGTCATTGTGTACAGATTTCAAAAGTTCAAAAGTCAGTTCTAATCCGAAGTTTAATCGAAATCATCTCTCGCCATTTTTCATCACTTTCATAATAATGATAGCACCCCAGTCGAATGATAGCAGAAATATAGTGGAAAGCTGCTACTTTGAACTGTCCATCATATATTTTTGTACCAGTCGGTGCTAAATGATTATTTAGAAACAGGTTTCAGCTGGTCCCCAGGATGAGTACTAGACTCGAGCCAGCTGATGGCCTAATGCCCTGGACTGGATGAAAACGAAGTAATGTCAAGCTCCGAGTGTGGTGAAGTGCACCCTAAGATGATCTTATTAAATTGTTAAAGCAGAAGGGCTTAAAGATATGCCATCAGAATGATAATAATAATAATAATTTACTGCTTATATTGCTCAAATTACATTAAAATGATCAAATGCGCATTACATATATTGAGTAATTCCTTTATTAAGGAATTGGCAAGTAATCATGGGACAACTTAGGCCTACGTGATGTCAATCAAGCGTGAATGAAGTTTAAGGATAATATTATAAAAGTTGCAAACAATGATACTCCTTTGATCGAAAAGAAAGTACTAGGCAGAGAAACACGTTGGCTCTCTAATAAAATAATAAAGCTCATGAAGGAAAGAGATTATGCTCACCGTAAAGCACGTAAGACAAAAGCAGTTGGTGACTATAGAAGTTCAAGAAACCAGGTTACGCAGCAGATAAGATATGACAGAATGCTAATGAAGCAAATGCAAATGACCTCCCGTAATTTTTGGAAAGTAATAAAAAAAATCCTCCCAAACAAATCAATGAAATCACAGGATAACACAACCAATCCTGTCAACGTTGATGGAATATGAAATATGTATTCTTGTAGTTTCATCACAAATATAGTGGACTGGATTATACCGGATAATGCATATTGCAACTTCAGAACTACATTTCATTAAGATCGTACAGCGCAACATCCAAATACACATCGTTATTGCCTGAACCCTGTTACTGTTAATTTTATAAATAGGCAGATAAGGCTATACTCAAAACCAACAAGGCTACTGGATTAGATGGAATTTCCGTGCGATGAATGGAATCATGCGAGAGTGGTTTGCATTCATAAAGATGGTGATAAAACAGCCATGGATAATTATCGTCCATTATCCATATTGCAAGTTGTGTCAAAGATCCTCGAAAGAGTAATTCAAAAGCAAATGGTCAATGCCTAATAGAGACTGGACAACTGTCACAATTCCAATGTAGGTTTAGAAAGCATCACTCCACTCAAGATGCAGTTACATACTTTACAGATTGTATAAGGAAGGGAATTGACAAAGGCTGTTTTACTGGAGCGGTGTTTATTGACATGCGCAAGGCCTTCGCTAGCGTTGATCATTTGTTGCTGTTGGGAAAACATGGCAAACTGGGGATAGTTGAACATGAACAGAGATGGTTTTCTCACTATTTGTCAAATCGGAAGCAGTCAGTATTATACGAGGGGGTACTGTCTGAGCCTGACGAAATTAGATCAGGAGTAGCGCAAGGGTCTATTCTCGCTATATATCAATGATATATCAGCCTCTTTGGGTAAATCTCAAGTGCTCTTGTATGCTAATGATGCAGTTATACATTATATGAGCGACGACATTCAGGAGTTAAAGCTGGTTTTACAAGAATATTTAACCAATCTCTTGGCATGGTCAATGGCTAATAGACTTTCTATTCATCCCGTCAAAACGGAGGCTGTTTTGTTTAGTACACGCCAAAAGACGTCCAAAGTTGACAAATTCGAACTGTTTCTTGGGGAGAGACTTGTTAAACAAGTTGATCATTACAAATACTTAGGTATTATCTTAGATGCGCATCTTAATTTCAAGGAACATGTGGCTAAAATGTTTGGTAAGGTTTCTTCAAGACTTGGCGGACTACGCAGATTTAGAAAAAATATAAGGTGTATAAATCAACAATCCTGCCAGTGTTGGATCATTGTGATGTCGCATGGAATAGCATTGGTGCGAATGAATCTAAGAAATTGGAGCGGCTACACAAACGAGCAGCTAATATAGTCCTACTTTCTTCCGCTGTAGATATGGAGGACTTCAAGTGGCTGTCTTTAATAAGTAGACGCCGCATGCATACAAACTGCCTAACTTTTAAATGTCTAAATGGAACTGGAACCTTATTTTGAAGCGTTCTGGACACTATCAAACAAGTAGCCACATGCTAATAGCTAATAGGCCCTGAGACGCTGATCGTAGAGAACGCTTTGGAACATAAAGTTCCAGCAGGTCAGAAAGGTATGCAGGCGCGCAATTGCTAACAATTTTATAGACGGTAAGTAAGATCTTAAACGTTATTCTATGCTTAACAGGAAGCCAGTGAAGAGATATCAGTACCGGAGTTATATGATCTCTGATCTTGGTCCTGGTAACTAGTCTAGCTGCAGAGTTTTGAAGTCTCTGAAGTTTATCGAGGTCTTTGCTGGGCAGTCCATATAGTAAGCTATTACAATAGTCTAGCTTAGATGTAATAAAGGCATGCACTAGGCGCGCTGTGCTGAGACGATCAAGATATTTCCTAAGTCTTCCGATGTTTCTAAGGTCCAGAGACCCAGAGCGGCAGATACTATTGATATGGCTAGACATGGTAAGATGCTTATCAAAAATAACACCAAGATTGCGCGCTTCATTACTAGTGGAAACAGTATGATGCCCGATAGTTATATCAGTAATTGATGTTAAATTTGAGAACCTAGAGTGAAAATGCACTATATCTGTTTTGGAGGGATTGCAGCAGAGTTTGTTGGATACGAAAAAAGACTGGATATCAGAGATACATTGTTCGAGGTTGGCTATTGCCATGACATGTCTCTGATCTGGGTTAACGGTAATATAAAGTTGTGAATCATCAGCGTATATCATGCAGTCAAGACCGTGGCGCTTGATGACATCCTCAAGGGGGGCTAGGTACAGGATGAACAACAGAGGGCCTAGGACTGACCCCTGCGGGACACCAGAGGACAGCGGTTGAGGCGCCGACTCTGCATCGCCAATAGAAACCCTCTGACAGCGACCTCGTATATAGGAAGTAAACCACTGTAAGACGGTGTCTTTAAATCCAAACTGTGTTTGCAGTCGCTTGATCAAGATGTCATGGTCAATCGTGTCAAACGCAGCTGAAAGATCGAGCAGAACCAGGATCACCCTCCTCCTTACTGTCGATAGCTCTAAGAATGTCATTGTGAACTCGAAGGAGTGCAGTTTCTGTGCTGTGAAACTGCTGGTACGCAGCTTGAAATTTAGGATATAGATTGTTTAGTCTTAGATAATGACAAGATTGGTAAGCCGCAGTTCTCTCGAGGATTTTCGACACAAAAGGAAGATTTGTGATAGGTCGGAAATTAGAGAATTCCTCCTTGTCAAGGGAGACCTTAATTTTGGGCAATAACCGTCCCTCCTTGAAAGAATTAGGAAAGACGCCCGTCTTTAATGATGAATTAATCAAGGACGTTAGAGCAGGTAGTAGTTGGAACTGGGTCCATGGGGCAGGACTTTGAAGGTGACTTTTCAATCATTCCCCTTACAGCTTCCGATGAAACCTCACAGAATTCTGCAAACGAGTTGCTACAAGGTGGTGTAGTGTCTAAAGGCGGATCTCTGGTCGGCAAATTCTGTCTCATGTCAGCTATCTTATTCACAAAAAACGCACTAAACCTCTCAGTAAGGTCTTGCAGAGAGGTGTGGGAGGGAAGAGGAGGCACAGGTTTAACTCTAAACATCCCATCAACAAGGCGGAAAAGTTGACATTGGTCAGCAGTCTCAATTTTACACTTATAGTATTGAGATTAAGCTGATCAATTGTTGCAGTGTATTGTCGACATTTTTCACGGTAAATCTGTCTGTGTACCTCAAGCCCTGATGCCCTATAAACACGCTCACAGCGGCGTTTCTCACGTTTTAAGTTGCGCAGCTTAGATATAAACCATGGTGCATGCGGTCGTAGAGTAATAAAGCGGGACTCCAGGGGCGCGTGTTTGTCAAGCGCCTTCTGCAGCTCTGTGTTGTAGAGATCAGCCAACTCATTAGGGTCACAGTCAGTATGGTCATTAGACAGCGGGGACCTCGTGATCTCTGTTTTAAAAGCATCCATATCTATGTCTCGCAAACAGCGTTGTTTGAATTGTGATTTCGAGGCAGCAGGCTTGACGAAGTCCACGTAGCACAGCACAACATAGTGATCTGATGGCACATCACTCAGGGTCGAAAACGATGACAATTTAGCATCCTCTTGACGGTCCATGATCAGATCCAGAGTGTGACCGCTGCGGTGGGTGGGACCAGTTATATGTTGCGTAAGACCCGCAGAATCCAGTAGGTCCTTGAAAGCGTTAGCAGGAGCATCAGTCTCGACATCCATATGGAAGTTCAAATCACCATTCAGCAATAGGTAACCAGGAGCGAGAGTCAGCATTTCAAGGAGGGTTGAAAATTCTTCGCGGAAGGTGGCCAACGTAGCGCGGTTTTTCTTCGAACGGGTTGGTCTGTAAATTGTCACCAGTCTCATCGAAGAAGCATTATGGCAGATCTCAAGGTCTAGATACTCCATTGAACTAAACTGAATACAATCTTTCCTCTGTACTTTGAAGCCCTTCCGCAGGAAAACACCCACACCGCCTCCAGTCCTGTTTGGTCTTGGGATGTCAACAAACTGAAAGTCCTTTAGGGTATTTAATATTTCGGCAATAGTGTTGTTGTCATGCGAGTTTCCGGAAATCCAAGTCTCGGTGATCGCGAAAATATCAAGGCGCTCAGAGATTACGACATCGCACACAGTGGCAGACTTTTTGTTTACAGATTGAGCATTCCAAATCCCGAATTTGATGTTAGAAGATGGCTTTGTTGCGACACAATGGACAGGAACAAGGTTCTGAAGGTTTCTATGCTCACCCAACCGTTTGCTACGTTTACAAGTGTTATAGCTTCTTAATCGTCTTGTAGTTTCAGTCACCGGGATTGGTTTTAATCTTGATGGGAGGCCAATAGTATTATGTGGAGCGGTGAAATAGATATCGTTAATCTGTAGCTTCAATAATAAATCAAGAGTAACGACAGGATTTGATCGGAGACTTAAAAGTTCAGTTCTTGAATATTTAATTACTGCAGCGAAGTTCGAATTGCATAATGTAGACTGAGATGCCTGAACACTATTCTCTGTATTAACTGGTCCAGGATTCCGTTGAATATCCATACATATAGTTAAATCCACCCGGAAAAGCTTGTCTGGTAGCGCCAGACACACAGATCCATGCTTCGTTGCCTTGATAACCGCGTACACAATGTTCTTGTCGGTACGAAAATTGACACGGTTGAGTTGAAATCTCGAAGCTACAAAATAAATCTTTCCAAAGTCCCTCTCTAAAAATGACAATGGTTGGTTTGCCACAAAAAATTGGTTATTGCCTAATCCAGGACAAATATAAGAATGTGTATAGAGCTCTGGTAGAGGTATAAAAGCTAGGAACCAAAAGAAAACACGGAGCCAGCTCAGGCAGTGACCGGCCATGAAGGACATTATCTATGTATTCCGCGAAGTCCTTTGTGAACTTCCGGTAGTAAGAGCACAACGCAAGGAAGCTGCGTAGCTCGCTTACTCCTGACGGCGCCGGCCATTCCACTGCCCTGCGTTGCTGACCACGTGGCCCAGGAACGTCACCGACCGACACCGAACGTCAAGCACACGTCCCAGGGGAGCCCGGCGAGTACTCTCTCTTATCTCGAGCCGGATAGTGCGTCGAAGCAGGAGTCCGCCACTGGGAGAGGGTAGGAGTCTTTGATCGTCGTCTCGTTTAGCTTCCGGTGGTCTACACAGAACCTCGTAGACCCGTCCTTCTTCTTCACCAGTACGATCGGCGAGGCCCACGCACACGAAGACGGCTCGATGATCCCGTCCTTCATCATCTGCTGCACATGCTGCTCGGCCTCTGTTCGTCTGTGCATCGGTAGACGACGCGCTGGCTGCTTGATCGGTCTTGTGTCTCCAGTGTTGATCCGGTGCTTTACGATATCCGTCTGTCCGAGGTAACCAGACGAGGAGGCGAATACATCTTTGTACTCTAGCAGCAGGGCGGTGAGCTCACTTCGCTGCTGCTCGTCGAGAAGCCGACCGCTCCGCACCACCAGGTCCAACAGGTGCCTTGGGAGAGTGTCGTCGACTGCCGGCTCGCTCGTGGTCAGCGGTGGTCCGTTCTGGTCCCTCCCAGCTGTGCGGCTGGCTGCTACGACTGCTACGGTTGGTTCTTCTGCGGTGACTATGCTGACTGGCTCGCAGACTGCTGCCACTGTGTTGCGGTAGATGGTACGCGGGACATTCGTTGGATTCAGCAGCCGAAGTGGAATCGTTGGGTTCCCTGTGCTGACCACGGTCCGTGCCAGGAGCAGTTGGCTTGACTTCAGGAGACGTTCCGTAGACTCTAGAACTCCGATACCGCTCATCTCCCCCGGCTCTACCAGCTCTCCCGGAACGATCGTTTCACTATGTGGTGGCACTACATAGGTGGCCTTGACAGCGAATCGACAACAGGTCGATGGCAACTGCTGAGCACTCGGTCCCACTCCAATCTGCCCTCAAAGTACGCGCATCAGGTCCAGTCCCAGGATTCCGTCCGATGCTATGTTGCCCACCCAGACCTGGTGGATCACAACCTTCCCCCACGCGGCACAGTCCTCGACCAACAAACGACGACGAACTGCCATCTGCCAGGACCATCTTCGTCTCCACGTGCTCAAGTTCAGGGCGGTTGGACATCTGCTCCCAGTCGCTGGACTTTACGATGGTGATGTTGGCGCCGGTGTCAATCAGAAATTTGACGGGCATGTGTACAGCATCCATCCACGTAAAGCTCACGCCACAGTCATCAATCCTCCCTGACTTGACAGCTGGTTTGGTGGGCGTGGTAGTTCCTGCCGAGCTCAAGCCCTTGAACCCGGCAGGTTCTCGTTTCCCGCTGCCTGATGCTGTTGGTAGCTCGTCTGCTGCACCGTCTGCTGAGGTTGCATGGCCTGGTTCTGCTGCTGCTGTTGCTGCTGACGTCCTCCCTGCTGCTGACGCTGACGTTGTTGGCCCCCGCGCTGCTGCGGCCGCTGCTGTGGTCGTGCTTCCAAAGGGAAGTCGCGGCGGAAGTGGTCCAGAGCTCCGCAGGAGAAGCAACCTTCCGTGCGGCGCCTCCTCTGGGCTTGCATCCTCGCCAGCTGCGCCTTCAGCTCCTCAACCTCCTTCGCCAGATCACTCTTCCCTTCCTCTGGTGCCTCCTGTAAATGTATGGCTCGAGAGTGCGGGGCGCATCCATGTTTGTTCACGAGCTGAAACGCTTCCAGCTCTACAGCGATTTCCAGCGCCTGGTTCAGTGAAGTCGTCCGTGTCTGCTTGATCTTCCACTTCGTGTCGACATCTCCCAATGCATCCACGAAGTGGTCCCGAGCCAGGACTTCTCTCAGGTCCGCGGGAGCCTGGGGATAGGCGTACCTGACCAGCCGTCTAACCGCTTGTGCCAGCTTTGGGAGCGTCTCGTCTTTTCGTTTGGTTCTTGTTCGGATTGCGGCGCGGTACATCTCGGTTCGGTTTTCTGTCCCGAATCGAGTAGCTAGAGCTTCTTTCAGGCCCATGAAGTTCTTTCTCTGGGAGCTATAGACAAATCTCCCAGCACCTCCCTCGCAGGGCCGGAAAGGCTCACAGCGAGATACGTGGCCTTTGTAGCATCATGCCAGTGGTTGATCTCCGCCACGATCTCGAATTGTGCCAGGTAATCTTCCCAGGTAGCAGTTCCATCGAAAGTCGTTGGCCTGATTTTCGGTTTTCCCTGCTCCTGAGTTGATCCCCGCTCGGAGTGTTGCCTCGCTCTGGACTCTATCTCGTCGAAAGCTCGCATAAGCTCGTCGGTATGTCAATAAACGTCACGTTCGGCCTGTTTCTGCCGCGTTCCGGCATGCGGGAGTTCTCAACTGTATCCAGCCTCAACGTTACTTCGTCGAACCGTTTGACCACTTGTGCGTCTCTGCTTTCGATCCTCGATGCGAGCGCTTCTATGGCCTTCGTTAGACTTTCTATCTTTTTTGTGACTGGTACCAGTAGCGGCGTGGAACTTCTCCACGTTGTAGCTGTAACTCTCTCCAGTTCGTCTGGGCTCATATCGATAAGGCTACCTATCTGTACTTCAGTTGAGCTTACCATGGTTTCGATCCCAGCGCTTGCCACCAGTTGTTACGGACCGAGGTACGAGAGTGAGAGACGACACTAAAGAAGTTCGTGTTTCTTTGGGTTTATTGCTCGCTTCTGCGATCACAACTAAAACTAACTACTGTTACAATTCATGCTCTACTTATATGGGTTATAAAGGCTAAATTAGCTACATGAAGGATAGGATAAGATAGGAGGACAGGATAGGATAGGAAAAACTTTATTTATACACGCTAACCATTGTCAACCTAGGCTGATTTCCACAAGGGGCGTGTAAACTATCAAAATTACAAAGATATAGTAACATAACATATTACACTGTAAAAGTAGAACAGTTGAAATAACCACAAAGTTGGTCATCTCAGATTCGATTGAATCTGAGATAACCAACCCCATGGTCACTCCAACTGCTCCGCTCTTACTGTGAGTAGAAAGTTATAAGTACAAGAATATAAACTATAGAAAATAATATACAGTAAAACAAATCTATTTACAAGTCTTTTATGCGATGTTATTCAAAAATGTGAGTAGCAATTTTAGTTTGAAAGGACATGAGGGAGTTGCTCTCCCTAATTTGTTTCGGTAAAGAGTTCCATTTTTGTGCCCCATCAAACATGAAACTTTTTTTCATGCTATTTGTACGTGGCTGTGGCAAGCAAAGAATACTTTCAGAATCTAGAAGTTCATAACTGTTCATTTTACTTTTGAAAGCAAAATTAATAGATCAGTTAGTGAATTCGGACCCATTTTATTCAACAGCTTGTACATTAATTTTGACTTAGCCTTTATCCTTTCCGTTTTAAGTGGCTTCCAGTATAAAGCATTTAGAGCAACTATATGATCTACATCATTGCTCATATTCATTATGAGTCGAGCAGCTCTGTTTTGGAGCTTTTGGAGGCGTTTGGATTGTGTTTCACCAAACACGTCCCATACTTCACAGCAATAAGTAAAGTATGGACGAACAATATAATTATATACAGAAACAAGTGTATCTTTCTCAACAAATTATTTCATTCTACGAAGAGCTGATATTCCTGATGCTATTTTCTTGCAAATGTTATCAGTATTATTCTTCCAAGATAAACACTGGTCAATAGTCACTCCAAGAGTTTTGCAATCATAAACTTGTTTAATTGGTTTGTTTCCTATGACAACGAAATACTTTTTATCATTGGTTTAGATCCAATTAATATAAATTCAGTTTTGGCCACATTTAAACTTAGTTTATTGGCAATTAACCATTTGCTGAGGTTTTCTAAATCAGAATTCATAGCAGCTTCAACATCATTTTATAGATTCTCCAGCAACTGTTAGGTTTGTAGCATCCGCAAACAGTCGTGGTTTTGTTTTGTTTAAACAATGAGACAAGTCATTAATATATAACAAAAACAATAAAGGCCCTAAAATTGAGCCTTGTGGCACACCACATTTAATGAACCGCTGTGATAAAATAGTTCCGTTTACCTGGCATTTGTGAGTTCGATTCATCAAGTACGATTTTAGTAGTGATAGAGCATCTTTTTTTACACCATAACATTCTAGTTTTTTTAGTAACATCTGGTGGTCAACAGTATCAAGTTAAATAATTTGTTGTCAATATTCATATACCAACTATTAGTACAGTCTAATAATGCTGTAGCAGTTGAATGAAATTTGCGAAATCCAAATTGGCAATCATTAAGTAGTTTAAATTTGGTCAAATAATCATATTAATAGTTGGTCATATAAAATTATTTCCATAACTTTGCTTACAGTTGGCAACACAGAAATTTGTCTGTAGTTACCAGGTAAATTTTTTTGGCCATTCTTATAAAGAGGTGATACCCTTGCCATTTTCCATTCATCTGGAAAGCTGCATAGTGTAATAGCCTGGTTATAGATATATGTTAATGAACTGGAGACAGCAGGTGCTGCTAGTTTTAAAATTTTACTTGAAATCTTGTCAATGCCAGTGGCTTTTGCACTAGAAAGGCCACACAGGAGATGATAAACTTTGTTGGTAGTAATCGACTCAAATGCTGTGAATTCTGATTTACCTTTCTTAATATAATCTTCGAAATTGAAGTTTGAGGTGTAAATTTTGCTAGCTAGGTCAGAACCAATATTTGAGAAAAATTCATTAAAGCCTTCAGAAATGTCTTCGGCATTTGTTAGATTTTCCCCACTTATATTTAATTCATTTACTTTTGTTGGCTTGTTTTGTCTGCCTAGTAAGTTGTTTATTGTTTTCCAAGCCTTTTTTGGATTATACTTTTGACCAGCGATTCTTTTGGAGTAATAATCTTTGTTGGCTTTTCTCAGTTCTATATTTACCTTATTTATTGTTTGTTTATACACTATCCAATCACCTTCAAGGTTTTGTATAATGACTTTTCTCTTAAATTTATCTCTTTTATTTATAAGATTTTTTATCTCACTAGTAATCCAAGGGACGTTTTTGGATCTGATCTTTTTTTGTTGAATAGGTGCATGCTTATTTAGTACTTCCTCAAACAGTTTCTTCCAAATCTCCCACATAGAATTTGGATTATCTGCGAGAAAGTACACATATTCCCAATGTTGACTAAGCAAGTCTTCAACAAATTTTTGGCTATCAAAGTGTTTCATATTTCTAATTTCCACTATGTTTTCATCTTGCTTTTCAGAAGCACGAATTTTTCTGATGGCATATATCAAACTGTGATCACTGATTCCTGTATCAATAACACCAGAGTCTGAGATTTTTTCTGGTGTATTAGTAAAAAAATGATCAATGAGGCTGGAAGTTGTCATGGTTACCCGTGTAGCTTCCTTAACTAATTGTGACAATTGATACAATTCATACAGTGATTTTATTTTCTTGGTTTGTGTATCAGATTCTGTTTTAAGCATGTTGCAATTTAAATCACCAAGAATATACATTTATTTATTTTCATCATGAATTGCTTTGATTAAATTTTCAAATTGTTCAAAGAAATCTTGTGGTGAATTTGGTGGTCGATAAATAGTTGTAACAAAGAGTGGTTGACTATGTGGCTTCACAATTTCAACACAAACTGCCTCCAATTCAGAGGGAATCAGATCATTTCTTATTCTATATATCATTCTATAATTCGGTTACATTTACGTAAACTATGATGTAGAGTTTATTTCGAGTCAATCACAAGGTCATTGAGTCATGCTGAGTAATAGCCGCTCCTAAATCACGTAAACATTGAAACTACTAGAACTGTAATCAAATACCACAGTTGCTCACACGATACGTCAAATGGGTGCGACGGATATCACGGACAGTCACGCATACAGTGTCGATTTTCGTCACAATATATATATATATATATATATATATATATATATATATATATATATATATTATATATATATATATATATATATATATATATATATATATATATATATATATATATATATATATATATATATATATATATATATATATATATAGATCATGATTTTGTCTAAATAGATCAGTGTTTACATTCTCAGAAAAAGAGGAGCAGCAGTTCTTTTGCCGTTTACGTGTGACGGAAAACATTCAGATTGTTGTTTTGCATATTGAAATAACTTCTGTTAATTTTCTTTATATCATTTCTTAGCTAATTGCCCCATAATAGATTTTAATTCAAGAAAATAAAAAATTAACAATATTCAGGTACAAGTTCAGACACAAGTACAAAAAAGAAGAAAAAGGGGGAAAAAAGAAGTGCAAGTAATAGTGGAAGTTCTAGTACAAGTGAAAGTACAGGTACAGTTACATACAACTATTATAATGCTTAATCAATTCAACGAATTTTTTATTTATTTAAACTTCGCCAAAAAAAAAACAGTACATACAATGGAATACATGGCTGGGAAATCATCACAGCTCCAGACGAAAATAATCCTCAGGGGCCATTTACGATGAGCCCGTACAAAAGTTCAACACGTACATTTACTTATAATAATAGTCAAAACAATATTGAATATATATAATCTGTCTAAAAGCAAAAGGTCTTCTACAAGTATGACATTTCACAACAGATAGACTTAAACGTTAAGGGATTATTTGGATCATAAACATTTTCAAGATAACATTTATATTTTCCCATAAGGTTATTTTTAAAACTAAAAACAGTTTGGGAAATGTCTCTTTCATCTGGAGATAAACTGTTCCATATTCGACTTCTACGAACGAAATAACTGTTCTGGAATGCTACTGTTCTACTCCGCGGAATATCTATCAACACATCAGTGACATTGTTATTTTGGAGAGTTACTCCTTTTGTTGTTTAATCTGTACCATATATCCAGTAGGGCACTCAACGTCTCTTATCTGCATAATACGACAGAATAAAACTAAATCGAGAATTTCGAGTCAATAAGCAATTGGCAAGAGACCAATTTCAGCAATCGATTACGATATGTAACCTTCGTACGAAAAGGAAGATTGAGTATGAATTTATAATGTTTAATCAAAGTAATGAGTACCAAAATAATGCCCTCCGTTAAACAAGCTGGGGCTTCATTGCAGCAATCCACTCTTATTTCACACGGAATTTGAATCCGGTTCCATTAGAATACGTTCATGACACCCCAGGATTAAACATGAAATATGTACCCTTTCGAGTAAAAAAGCAAAAAGAATTACTACGTGACTATAAGTTTGAAGGATTGCTTTAAAGCATTGGTCACATAACCGTTGCTCTGTTACCGGGAATATCCCTCTTTCTTGCCAAATCCTGTGAATTCTTTGTCGATATCCACGGATCGGCATTCCTGTTTTTGTAAAGCGTCTACTTAGATAGAAACATTCCATCCATGAATACCAGATTAACTTCCTCTGGCCATTTCAATCTAACGATTGCAACAGGAATATACTACAGGACATCTGCTGGACGAGGTTCCAGTCTCATTTACGCAGTCTGTCCTACGTTTCCTACCACATAGGATAATATTTGTTTCTGCCCAAAGTCGTCGTTGTGAGTAGAAAACCGTACACGACTGTCTTTGACCCAGCAGTCATACAGCGATTGACACGATAAACATCATAGCTTGGGGACTATTTTTCCCGAAAAGATGGGGATTTGATTCACCTAGATGGGTTACCAACCAATGCTGAAGAACTCAGACAATCTCTCCTTTCGTTGTGACACTAACAGGGGTGGTTTTGGGATTACTAGCACTTACCAAGTTATTTAGTGTATTCATGGTTCGGCATTGTACTCCTATATATGCAGATATATATTTAAATGTGTGTCAAAAAGAATATATAAGTATTTGCTAGCTGGATAACCGAATTAATAACCCTCCTAATCAATATATATATATTTATGCCCTCTCTCTTAACTGAATTATCATTTATTTAAATTATTACCGACGCATTGGTAGTTGCACTTTCCGAGCTCTGTTTACTGGGCGGAATGAAAGAAAATACCACAAGTTTGGGATAATATGGCTAGGGTATCACCCTAGCCTTTTTATTAAAACTTTGAAAACACAAATTAATATTAACTACGTTGTAAAGAATTGTAATAGAATGTTTGTGCCCAGTATAGGTGAGGGCAAAATAACGCCAGCACATAGAAATTATAGCAATAATACACATAGCAAATAATATGGAGGCTGACATGGGGAGGAGGCGGGTGAATAAAAGACACCGCGTCACAACTTGACCAGAAGCACGTCTTCTCTAGGTGATGAAGAGATGTGAATGATCGAAGAAGTGATTGACCGTGTATTATAATACCCGAGTCCTCGAGCGAAATCTAAGAGCTCCCTTATTCTTCAGTATTTAAGGAATTTCCTATCTTTAGACTTTACAAGCATGCCTTGTTCTTCTTGATAAGCTCAAGTAATCTACTCATCTAACTATACTAAATACTATTAAGAAAGAGGACATAAAATGCCTATTCGCCAGCAAATATTTTATTTATGCCCTCTCTCTTAACTGAATTATCATTTATTTAAATTATTACCGACGCATTGGTAGTTGCACTTTCCGAGCTCTGTTTACTGGGCGGAATGAAAGAAAATACGACAAGTATGGGATAATATGGCTAGGGTATCACCCTAGCCTCTTTTATTAAAACTTTGAAAAGACAAATTAATATTAACTACGTTGTAAAGAATTGTAATAGAATGTTTGTGCCCAGTATAGGTGAGGGCAAAATAACGCCAAAGCATCTTGGCGAAGCCGAGATGCCGACCCACCCGAGGCAAAATGCAATACCAGTGCGTCAACGTTAACGAGATATTAAAATTTTAAATGACGACGGTTCGTCATGCTGACTGTCTTACGCCCTAGTGTTGGCTAGCTAATAATATAGACCATAGTATAAGCAGTTGTGAAGAAAATTCATCCCTAGAGACGCGGTAAGTTACCGCGCAAGACAAAATAATCAAGAAGTAACTGGATGGGGCAACACAAAGCTTGATGTAATTGTGCTTAAAGTCGAGGAATCATAAATGTGCTCGAGTTGACGCATTTGCAATGGAAAACAACATGTTTGTTTCCCCAATCCTCAAAAACGAAAAAAATAATTTGATATTGAGAACCGGCTATTTGAGGAGATCGATGCTCGTAGCAAATTGCTGAGGATGGGCACGACTATCTAGACGGACCCCGCTTTTGCCATACCCCTTGAGCATCTGAATGATATAAAACACTCGCGTCGGATCTGGTAAACCAGACAATTTATGAGAGTAGCTTAGGGCTGATGTGTACGTGTTAACAGCAGTATCACCCTTGCCAATAAACTCCCCTCGTGAATTTTTAGTCAGGGATATATACATATAACGATAGTAAATTTACGCAGTCATTGATAGTATTCGAATGTGTTTGTGAAATGCATTTGATTTCCAACGGCCAGGTGTGCGAATCTGTGCATCCGACATTCCCTGTTCTGCAGCGTAGGACGCTGCGTCGATACGAAAACTATGACCTTTGTATCAACTGTCTAGGTCAAGACCACAATAGCGTATCGCTGCAGTCAGCCGCGGTGAAGCGAATGCTTCTCGAGTGACTGGTGCTCCCTGTTGTGTAAGGAAATTAGCTCCTGGTAGGTTACCTCGTATAGAGATTTAATCGAGCATGAATGTGAGTTGGGTTGACGTTTCAGGGCTAAAGTAAATGGGCGGTTGTTATAATTATGTTTGAAGTCGAGAAACGTTAGTTTTACACCAACTACAAGCTTGTCACTCGAATCGTACATTTTTGCGAGTTGATGCATTTAACAAGAAGAATTTATCTTCGTAATTTTGCCAATCCTCAAGAATGCAAAGAATGCTGCTCTAAATTGGTAAATCTGGTTATGAAAACCTGTGATTCGAAGGGATACCTCAAGCAAACTTCTGAGGATAGGAAGGTAAAAAGATGACGAAGTCTGATGAAATGGTGCGCTTGCGTGACGCCACCTGTGAGGTCTATTAGTCGTCGAAATGACGCTCGTCAGGTGTGATAACCGAACAAGTAAAATTTAACAAACCAATTAAGGATTGCATTTATTTAAGTGTCACCTTACGGCGATTTAAGAAATTTGAGATGTGTGCAACGCACTTTTTGATATTTTCCTTCGGTATTTTATCGAACATAATTCAATCCCAGCGAAAGAAAGTATTGTTGCTGGCCCACCGATTTTCTCGGGTTCTAAGGGAATGCCTAGGTCATTACAAAAATCTATAAAGAGGTCTAAATATACCTGGCATTCTCGAATAGATGATGGAATGATAAGAATATCATCTAATAAGTGCCGAATTTTGCATGTCGACTTTAGTTTATGCTGAGCAATCCACTCGACGGCTGTTCTAAACGTTTCAAATGTCTTACATGAACTGGCACAGCGCATTGGCATGCAGCGATCGTAATAATATAATCCCCTCCATTTCATTCCTAATACTGGATAGGCATTTGGGTATATTGGTATGATCCGAAATGCACTCTTTATATCAGTTTTAGCCAGAAAACAGCCTAGTCCCGCGCGTTTTATTAAGAGAAAGGAAAAACAAATCTTTTCAAGGAGGTAGAAAATTGCCAATCGTATGCAAGACAAATTGTGTTTGCAATTATAAAAATCAACCGAATTCAGTATGCCTACGTATTCCTAAGCTGGTATATCAGGGTAGAAACCTGTTTCTGATAAAAACCCTGTGGGAAAAGTCAGAAACAGGAAAACCTGAGTGGGGACAAGATATATAGCAAGCAAGCTTCCCCACGAAGCACGGAACCACGCAAAGCATATGACTGCGCCTAGATTGCATAGCAAATCTACAAACTACACAATTATGATATGTTCCGATGATCGACTTCTAATACTCTTTGAAAGATATTTTCTTCACCGCATCGGGTAGCCCAAGAGTTAATTCATAAAATACAGCTTTTTCCACGACCATGACGAGCCACTGCGGCAAGCTGGAAACTATTTGGCGACATCTTGTTCTGAATGACTTCACATGTTAACGATAAGCTTACTGAACTCTGAAGAAGCAATTACACGTCTTCACTCCGTGGCAACGAAAGTTCAATGAACTAACAAACCAATTCGATTTTTTGCACGTCTTCCTCGTTCGTGGACTGAGGTAGTTCTGGAGCTACGGTCGAAAGGCGACGGCTGCGGAAACTCTTTTGCGTTGTTGCGATCGTTTAGGAGGCATGCTGAAACGAGAAACTTGCAAAAAGAGCAGAGGATGCAAATTATGTTTGAACGTAAAAGTTACCTCCGACAGGTGTGATGAAACGTGAAAAATTGATCGATAATTTTCGCAGGGACAAGCATGGCTGACATGTAGTAGTCGCCGCATCACAAGCCCTGGATGGCCAAACGGTGAAGAACAAAAAAACCAACAAATGTTGGGACAAAATCTCAACAGAAGTGAGAACAACTCCAATTAATTGGAGACAACTTGCATGTTCAACCAAAAGGTTAAAACAATACCTCAACCAAAATAAGGTGAGGACGATAGACCCAATATAAATATTGGTACAAAACCTCAACATAATGTGAGGACAAAACTCCGTACAAATGGAGAAACATATATACAATCAATAAAAAAAACCAAAAAAACAACAAAACAACCTCAACTAATGAAGGTGAGGACAAAACTCCGTGCAAATGGAGAAACATATACAATCAATAAAAAACAAACCTCAACTAATGAAGATGAGGACAAAACTCCGTACAAATGGAGAAACATATATACAATCAAAATAAAAAACAAACCTCATTACTCATAGTCATGAACTAATGAAGGTGAGGACAATAACAATTCAACATAAACTATACACACTTCCCATAAATGGAGAAAATGCGGACAACTGTCCAAATAGAAACATGCACCACACGAATAATTACCATGAACCAGAATAAAGAAGAAAAGGGGTTACAATGGACAATGCCCCATCTATATTTTATAACGAAAATTCCATTGCGGATCAATTTAAGTGGTGCTGTAGGCCGCTTATCTGATTAAAAGTGTGCTGATTACGAAAAGTAAAATTCATGTTGTACAATTTTAGCAACAAAGCCAATTGGCAACGTAATTAAACTAGCAAGAAAATTAGGGGTTTCTGAACGTATAAATCGTTACAAGCAGAGAAGCAGTCAAAATAGAACCGCGATAGCCCCGGTACAATCAGGGATACTGGCCTATATGGTTGAAATGAACACCGTCAGATAAAACGGGGGTTACACCGGCGTTTGAAAACCCGCTTTGTGTGTCCAGCAGATGACGGAGGAGAATTGTTCCAATACAACGCGCAAGTATTGGTTCAGAATCAATAGTGGCCTGCATATTAAAATGCAATGCCCCTGCCTGACTGATAGCGCGCGAAGTAACGTGGCAGACAGCTATGACACGAACGAAAAACTTCTCTAAAGGAAGACGGACAAGGTCTTCAATAATAGAACCGACGACCAGTGTGGGTTAGAATAAGATATATCGTTAGTTCCTATCTACAGAATTACTATGTACGGATCTAGGCGAGAAACCACAATTTATAAGTTATGCTGCTTGAGTTTCGGAACTGTGCGACCGCCAATATGAATACCGTGTATATGTAGGGAAGCGTCATTGCCATTGGCTAATCCGAAGTCTATTGAAGCTCGCTTGTCGAAATTACCGCTTTTTAAAGTCGAACTTAAGTCTTTGGACAAACGAATGACCTATGGGATGAGAACTTTAGATAGTGAATGAACCATTGAAGCAAATAACGGATAGAAATCACTAATAGCAATGCCGCACACAAAAACGATAGAGAGAAGAACGTAAAATCATACTAGTGCCGTAGTGGCGCGGAACAACAGGCTACTGCGTTGCTGACCACGTGGCCCAGGAACGTCACCGACCGACACCGAACGTCAAGCACACGTCCCAGGGGAGCCCGGCGAGTACTCTCTCTTATCTCGAGCCGGATAGTGCGTCGAAGCAGGAGTCCGCCACTGGGAGAGGGTAGGAGTCTTTGATCGTCGTCTCGTTTAGCTTCCGGTGGTCTACACAGAACCTCGTAGACCCGTCCTTCTTCTTCACCAGTACGATCGGCGAGTCCCACGCACACGAAGACGGCTCGATGATCCCGTCCTTCATCATCTGCTGCACATGCGGCTTGGCCTCTGTTCGTCTGTGCATCGGTAGACGACGCGCTGGCTGCTTGATCGGTCTTGTGTCTCCAGTGTTGATCCGGTGCTTTACGATATCCGTCTGTCCGAGGTCACCAGACGAGGAGGCGAATACATCTTTGTACTCTAGCAGCAGGGCGGTGAGCTCACTTCGCTGCTGCTCGTCGAGAAGCCGACCGCTCCGCACCACCAGGTCCAACAGGTGCCTACTGTCGAGCGGAGATGAGACCCTGGGTACTCGTGGTCAGCGGTGGTCCGTTCTGGTCCCTCCCAGCTGTGCGGCTGGCTGCTACGACTGCTACGTTTGGTTCTTCTGCGGTGACTATGCTGACTGGCTCGCAGACTGCTGCCACTGTGTTGCGGTAGATGGTACGCGGGACATTCGTTGGATTCAGCAGCCGAAGTGGAATCGTTGGGTTCCCTGTGCTGACCACGGTCCGTGCCAGGAGCAGTTGGCTTGACTTCAGGAGACGTTCCGTAGACTCTAGAACTCCGATACCGCTCATCTCCCCCGGCTCTACCAGCTCTCCCGGAACGATCGTTTCACTGTGTGGTGGCACGACATAGGTGGCCTTGACAGCGACTCGACAACAGGTCGATGGCAACTGCTGAGCACTCGGTCCCACTCCAATCTGCCCTCAAAGTACGCGCATCAGGTCCAGTCCCAGGATTCCGTCCGATGCTATGTTGCCCACCCAGACCTGGTGGATCATAACCTTCCTCCCCAGCTGCACGCGGCACAGTCCTCGACCAACAAACAACGACGAACTGCCATCTGCCAGGACCATCTTCGTCTCCACGTGCTCAAGTTCAGGGCGGTTGGACATCTGCTCCCAGTCGCTGGACTTTACGATGGTGATGTTGGCGCCGGTGTCAATCAGAAATTTGACGGGCATGTGTGCAGCATCCATCCACGTAAAGCTCACGCCACAGTCATCAACCCTCCCTGACTTGACAGCTGGTTTGGTGGGCGTGGTAGTTCCTGCCGAGCTCAAGCCCTTGAACCCGGCAGGTTCTCGTTTCCCGCTGCCTGATGCTGTTGGTAGCTCGTCTGCTGCACCGTCTGCTGAGGTTGCATGGCCTGGTTCTGATGCTGCTGTTGCTGCTGACGTCCTCCCTGCTGCTGACGCTGACGTTGTTGGCCCCCGCGCTGCTGCGGCCGCTGCTGTGGTCGTGCTTCCAAAGGGAAGTCGCGGCGGAAGTGGTCCAGAGCTCCGCAGGAGAAGCAACCTTCCGTGCGGCGCCTCCTCTGGGCTTGCATCCTCGCCAGCTGCGCCTTCAGCTCCTCAACCTCCTTCGCCAGATCACTCTTCCCTTCCTCTGGTGCCTCCTGTAAATGTATGGCTCGAGAGTGCGGGGCGCATCCATGTTTGTTCACGAGCTGAAACGCTTCCAGCTCTACAGCGATTTCCAGCGCCTGGTTCAGTGAAGTCGGCCGTGTCTGCTTGATCTTCCACTTCGTGTCGACATCTCCCAATGCATCCACGAAGTGGTCCCGAGCCAGGACTTCTCTCAGGTCCGCGGGAGCCTGGGGATAGGCGTACCTGACCAGCCGTCTAACCGCTTGTGCCAGCTCTGGGAGCGTCTCGTCTTTTCGTTTGGTTCTTGTTCGGATTGCGGCGCGGTACATCTCGGTTCGGTTTTCTGTCCCGAATCGAGTAGCTAGAGCTTCTTTCAGGCCCATGAAATTCTTTCTCTGGGAGCTAGACAAATCTCTCAGCACCTCCCTCGCAGGGCCGGAAAGGCTCACAGCGAGATACGTGGCCTTTGTAGCATCGTGCCAGTGGTTGATCTCCGCCACGATCTCGAATTGTGCCAGGTAATCTTCCCAGGTAGCAGTTCCATCGAAAGTCGTTGGCCTGATTTTCGGTTTTCCCTGCTCCTGAGTTGATCCCCGCTCGGAGTGTTGCCTCGCTCTGGACTCTATCTCGTCAACTGTATCCAGCCTCAACGTTACTTCGTCGAACCGTTTGACCATCTGTGCGTCTCTGCTTTCGATCCTCGATGCGAGCGCTTCTATGGCCTTCGTTAGACTTTCTATCTTTTTTGTGACTGGTACCAGTAGCGGCGTGGAACTTCTACACGTTGAAGCGTAACTCTCTCCAGTTCGTCTGGGCTCATATCGATAAGGCTACCTATCTGTACTTCAGTTGAGCTTACCATGGTTTCGATCCCAGCGCTTGCAACCAGTTGTTACGGACCGAGGTACGAGAGTGAGAGACGACACTAAAGAAGTTCGTGTTTCTTTGGGTTTATTGCTCGCTTCTGCGATCACAACTAAAACTAACTACTGTTACAATTCATGCTCTACTTATATGGGTTATAAAGGCTAAATTAACTACATGAAGGATAGGATAGGATAGGATAGGAGGACAGGATAGGATAGGAAAAACTTTATTTATACACGCTAACCATTGTCAACCTAGGCTGATTTCCACAAGGGGCGTGTAAACTATCAAAATTACAAAGATATAGTAACATAAAATATTACACTGTAAAAGTAGAACAGTTGAAATAACCACAAAGTTGGTCATCTCAGATTCGATTGAATCTGAGATAACCAACCCCATGGTCACTCCAACTGCTCCGCTCTTACTGTGTAGTAGAAAGTTATAAGTACAAGAATATAAACTATAGAAAATAATATACAGTAAAACAAATCTATTTACAAGTCTTTTATGCGATGTTATTCAAAAATGTGAGTAGCAATTTTAGTTTGAAAGGACATGAGGGAGTTGCTCTCCCTAATTTGTTTCGGTAAAGAGTTCCATTTTTGTGCCCCATCAAACATGAAACTTTTTTTCATGCTATTTGTACGTGGCTGTGGCAAGCAAAGAGTACTTTCAGAATCTAGAAGTTCATAACTGTTCATTTTACTTTTGAAAGCAAAATTAATAGATCAGTTAGTGAATTCGGACCCATTTTATTCAACAGCTTGTACATTAATTTTGACTTAGCCTTTATCCCTTCCGTTTTAAGTGGCTTCCAGTCTAAAGCATTTAGAGCAACCATGTGATCTACATCATTGCTCATATTCATTATGAGTCGAGCAGCTCTGTTTTGGAGCTTTTGGAGGCGTTTGGATTGTGTTTCACCAAACACGTCCCATACTTCGCATCAATAAGTAAAGTATGGACGAACAATATAATTATATACAGAAACAAGTGTATCTTTCTCAACAAATTATTTCATTCTACGAAGAGCTGATATTCCTGATGCTATTTTCTTGCAAATGTTATCAGTATTATTCTTCCAAGATAAACACTGGTCAATAGTCACTCCAAGAGTTTTGCAATCATAAACTTGTTTAATTGGTTTGTTTCCTATGACAACGTTTAGCTGCTTATTTGAAATACTTTTTATCATTGGTTTAGATCCAATTAATATAAATTCAGTTTTGGCCACATTTAAACTTAGTTTATTGGCAATTAACCATTTCCTGAGGTTTTCTAAATCAGAATTCATAGCAGCTTCAACATCATTTATAGATTCTCCAGCAACTGTTAGGTTTGTAGCATCCGCAAACAGTCGTGGTTTTCTTTGTTTAAACAATGAGACAAGTCATTAATATATAACAAAAACAATAAAGGCCCTAAAATTGAGCCTTGTGGCACACCACATTTAATGAACCGCTGTGATAAAATAGTTCCGTTTACCTGGCATTTGTGAGTTCGATTCATCAAGTACGATTTTAGTAGTGATAGAGCATCTTTTTTTACACCATAACATTCTAGTTTTTTTAGTAACATCTGGTGGTCAACAGTATCAAATGCCTTTTTTAAGGTCAATGAGTACTGTTAAGTTAAATAATTTTTTGTCAATATTCATATACCAGCTATTAGTACAGTCTAATAATGCTGTAACAGTTGAATGAAATTTGCGAAATCCAAATTGGCAATCATTAAGTAGTTTAAATTTGGTCAAATAATCATATTAATAGTTGGTCATATAAAATTATTTCCATAACTTTGCTTACAGTTGGCAACACAGAAATTGGTATGTAGTTACCAGGTAAATTTTTTTGGCCATTCTTATAAAGAGGTGATACCCTTGCCATTTTCCATTCATCTGGAAAGGTGCATAGTGTAATAGCCTGGTTATAGATATATGTTAATGAACTGGAGACAGCAGGTGCTGCTAGTTTTAAAATTTTACTTGAAATCTTGTCAATGCCAGTGGCTTTTGCACTAGAAAGGCCACACTGGAGATGATAAACTTTGTTGGTAGTAATCGACTCAAATGCTGTGAATTCTGATTTACCTTTCTTAATATAATCTTCGAAATTGAAGTTTGAGGTGTAAATTTTGCTAGCTAGGTCAGAACCAATATTTGAGAAAAATTCATTGAAGCCTTCAGAAATGTCTTCGGCATTTGTTAGATTTTCCCCACTTATATTTAATTCATTTACTTTTGTTGGTTTGTTTTGTCTGCCTAGTAAGTTGTTTATTGTTTTCCAAGCCTTTTTGGATTATACTTTTGACCAGCGATTCTTTTGGAGTAATAATCTTTGTTGGCTTTTCTCAGTTCTATATTTACCTTATTTATTGTTTGTTTATACACTATCCAATCACCTTCAAGGTTTTGTATAATGACTTTTCTCTTAAAGTTATCTCTTTTATTTATAAGATTTTTTATCTCACTAGTAATCCAAGGGACTTTTTTGGATCTGATCTTTTTTTGTTGAATAGGTGCATGCTTATTTAGTACTTCCTCAAACAGTTTCTTCCAAATCTCCCACATAGAATTTGGATTATCTGCGAGAAAGTACACATATTCCCAATGTTGACTAAGCAAGTCTTCAACAAATTTTTGGCTATCAAAGTGTTTCATATTTCTAATTTCCACTATGTTTTCATCTTGCTTTTCAGAAGCACGGATTTTTCTGATGGCATATATCAAACTGTGATCACTGATTCCTGTATCAATAACACCAGAGTCTGAGATTTTTTCTGGTGTATTAGTAACAAAATGATCAATGAGGCTGGAAGTTGTCATGGTTACCCGTGTAGCTTCCTTAATTAATTGTGACAATTGATACAATTCATACAGTGATTTTATTTTCTTGGTTTGTGTATCAGATTCTGTTTTAAGCATGTTGCAATTTAAATCACCAAGAATATACATTTCTTTATTTTCATCATGAATTGCTTTGATTAAATTTTCAAATTGTTCAAAGAAATCTTGTGGTGAATTTGGTGGTCGATAAATAGTTGTAACAAAGAATGGTTGACTATGTGGCTTCATAATTTCAACACAAACTGCCTCCAATTCAGAGGGAATCAGATAATTTCTTATTCTATATATCATTCTATAATTCGGTCATTCTATAATTCGGTTACATTTACGTAAACTATGATGTAGAGTTTATTTCGAGTCAATCACAAGGTCATTGAGTCATGCTGAGTAATAGCCACTCCTAAATCACGTAAACATTGAAACTACTAGAACTGTAATCAAATACCACAGTTGCACACACGATACGTCAAATGGGTGCGACGGATAAGGTGATGAAACCGGAACTAATCGATTGCCTCACGGACAGTCACGCATACAGTGTCGATTTTCGTCACAATATGTCTAAATAGATCAGTGTTTACATTCTCAGAAAAAGAGGAGCAGCAGTTCTTTTGCCGTTTACGTGTGACGGAAAACATTCAGATAGTTGTTTTTCATATTGAAATAACTTCTGTTAATTTTCTTTATATCATTTCTTAGCTAATTGCCCCATAATAGATTTTAATTCAAGAAAATAAAAAATTAACAATATTCAGGTACAAGTTCAGACACAAGTACAACTTCAGACACAAGTACAAAAAAGAAGAAAAAGGAGGAAAAAAGAAGTGCAAGTATTAGTGGAAGTTCTAGTACAAGTGAAAGTACAGGTACAGTTACATACAACTATTATAATGCTTAATGAACTCAACGAATTTTTTATTTATTTAAACTTCGCCAAAAAACAAAAACAGTACATATACAATGGAATACATGGCTGGGAAATCATCACAGCTCCAGACGAAAATAATCCTCAGGGGTCATTTACGATGAGCCCGTACAAAAGTTCAACACGTACATTTACTTATAATAATAGTCTAAAACAATATTGAATATATATAATCTGTCTAAAAGCAACAGGTCTTCTACAAGTATGACATTTCACAACAGATAGACTTAAACGTTAAGGGATTATTTGGATCATAAACATTTTCAAGATAACATTTATATTTTCCCATAAGGTTATTTTTAAAACTAAAAACAGTTTGGGAAATGTCTCTTTCATCTGGAGATAAACTGTTCCATATTCGACTTCTACGAACGAAATAACTGTTCTGGAATGCTACTGTTCTACTCCGCGGAATATCTATCAACACATCAGTGACATTGTTATTTTGGAGAGTTACTCCTTTTGTTGTTTAATCTGTACCATATATCCAGTAGGGCACTCAACGTCTCTTATCTGCATAATACGACAGAATAAAACTAAATCGAGAATTTCGAGTCAATAAGCAATTGGCAAGAGACCAATTTCAGCAATCGATTACGATATGTAACCTTCGTACGAAAAGGAAGATTGAGTATGAATTTATAATGTTTAATCAAAGTAATGAGTACCAAAATAATGCCCTCCGTTAAACAAGCTGGGGCTTCATTGCAGCAATCCACTCTTATTTCACACGGAATTTGAATCCGGTTCCATTAGAATACGTTCATGACACCCCAGGATTAAACATGAAATATGTACCCTTTCGAGTAAAAAAGCAAAAAGAATTACTACGTGACTATAAGTTTGAAGGATTGCTTTAAAGCATTGGTCACATAACCGTTGCTCTGTTACCGGGAATATCCCTCTTTCTTGCCAAATCCTGTGAATTCTTTGTCGATATCCACGGATCGGCATTCCTGTTTTTGTAAAGCGTCTACTTAGATAGAAACATTCCATCCATGAATACCAGATTAACTTCCTCTGGCCATTTCAATCTAACGATTGCAACAGGAATATACTACAGGACATCTGCTGGACGAGGTTCCAGTCTCATTTACGCAGTCTGTCCTACGTTTCCTACCACATAGGATAATATTTGTTTCTGCCCAAAGTCGTCGTTGTGAGTAGAAAACCGTACACGACTGTCTTTGACCCAGCAGTCATACAGCGATTGACACGATAAACATCATAGCTTGGGGACTATTTTTCCCGAAAAGATGGGGATTTGATTCACCTAGATGGGTTACCAACCAATGCTGAAGAACTCAGACAATCTCTCCTTTCGTTGTGATCCTAACAGGGGTGGTTGTGATCCTAACAGGGATTACTAGCACTTACCAAGTTATTTAGTGTATTCATGGTTCGGCATTGTACTCCTATATATGCAGATATATATTTAAATGTGTGTCACGAAGAATATATAAGTATTTGCTAGCTTGATAACCGAATTAATAACCCTCCTAATCAATATATATATATATATAGAAAGGATTTATGGTGAAGGAAAATCTCGAGTGTTGGAATACATACATTTTAAGACCAAACCGGGACCAGTTGCGAAAAATGCAACTTAGCGGCCTTCTGGTAGGAATTGAACCCGCGACCCTGCGATTGCTAGTGCAGTGCTCTGACCACTGAGCTACGGAAGCCGTTGCCGAGAGCCTAGTCACGAGTTCTGTATATATATGGTGGTAATGCCGGGATAAGATTTCGGATATATTATAGGTAATATTTGGCATTTCACTCGATCAAACTACATGTTGAAAGGATTTATGGTGAAGGAAAATTTCGAGTGTTGGAATACATACATTTTAAGACCAAACCGGGACCAGTTGCGAAAAATGCAACTTAGCGGCCTTCCGGTAGGAATTGAACCCGCGACCCTGCGATTGCTAGTGCAGTGCTCTGACCACTGAGCTACGGAAGCCGTTGCCGAGAGCCTAGTCACGAGTTCTGTATATATATGGTGGTAATGCCGGGATAAGATTCTGGATATATTATAGGTAATATTTGGCATTTCACTCGATCAAACTACATGTTGAAAGGATTTATGGTGAAGGAAAATTTCGAGTGTTGGAATACATACATTTTAAGACCAAACCGGGACCAGTTGCGAAAAATGCAACTTAGCGGCCTTCCGGTAGGAATTGAACCCGCGACCCTGCGATTGCTAGTGCAGTGCTCTGACCACTGAGCTACGGAAGCCGTTGCCGAGAGCCTAGTCACGAGTCCTGTATATATATGGTGGTAATGCCGGGATAAGATTCCGGATATATTATAGGTAATATTTGGCATTTCACTCGATCAAACTACATGTTGAAAGGATTTATGGTGAAGGAAAATTTCGAGTGTTGGAATACATACATTTTAAGACCAAACCGGGACCAGTTGCGAAAAATGCAACTTAGCGGCCTTCCGGTAGGAATTGAATCCGCGACCCTGCGATTGCTAGTGCAGTGCTCTGACCACTGAGCTACGGAAGCCGTTGCCGAGAGCCTAGTCACGAGTATATATATATATATATATATATATATATATATATATATATATATATATATATATATATATATATATATATATATATATATATATATATATATATATATATATATATAATATATATATATATATATATATATATATATATATATATATATATATATATATATATATATATATATATATATATATATATATATATATATATATATATATATGCATAAGGTTATTTTTAAAACTAAAAACAGTTTGGGAAATGTCTCTTTCATCTGGAGATAAACTGTTCCATATTCGACTTCTACGAACGAAATAACTGTTCTGGAATGCTACAGTTGTTCTGCTCCGCGGAATATCTATCAACAGTCAACACACCAGTGAGATTGTTATTTTGGGAAGTTACTC
This sequence comes from Chrysogorgia sp. JL179-B06, assembly GCA_035772405.1. Classification (NCBI taxonomy): domain Eukaryota; kingdom Metazoa; phylum Cnidaria; class Anthozoa; order Scleralcyonacea; family Chrysogorgiidae; genus Chrysogorgia; species Chrysogorgia sp. JL179-B06. Next base: position 2,174,143 of record JAYKKM010000244.1, read on the forward strand.
GTTTTTTTTGTCTAGTCTGTACAAAATGTTCAGTAATGCACTCAACGTCTCCTATCAGAATACGAAAGAATAAAACTAAATCGAGAATTTCGAGTCAATAAGTAATTGGCAAGAGGCCCAGTTTCAGTAATCGATTACGATATGTAACCTTCGTACGAAAAGGAAGATTGAATATGAATTTATAATGTTTAATCAAAGTAATGAGTACCAAAATAATGCCCTCCGTTAAACAAGCTGGGGCTTGAAATCCACTCTTATTTCACATGGAATATGTTCATCACACCCCAGGATTAAACATGAAATATGTACCCTTTCGAGTAAAAAAGCAAAAAGAATTACTACGTGACTATAAGTTGAAGGCTTGCTTTAAAGCATTGGTCTGGTTGTGATGGAACACAGTAGCCCAAGTATACGTTTAAAACAAAATGACAAGTAACAACTTGAAGTAACAATCATGTTCCATGATTTTTATGACGAATATTACATTAACAAAAGTCAATATATGTAGCTGAAAACAAAAGCAGGGAGGTTTAAAGAAAGTACAGTTACAGAAAATATGTTGACAAGTATATAAATCAAAGATACAGGAAGAAATCACAAAGAAAATCTCTGGCATCATTTTAAAGTATTTATCAACAATTTGTACTTACCATAACTTTAAAAAACCTTGCATTCTAAAAACTTTAGGAAAATGTCCCATCTTCCGCTGAAAAACGGGCTGCGGAAACGGGCGGGGCGAGAACACGAGAAAAAGAAGGCCCCGACCTTTCTCTCGTGTTCTATATTTTCCTAAAGTTTTTAGAATACAAGGTTTTTTAAAGTTATCGTAAGTACAAATTGTTGATAAATATTTAAAAATGATGCCAGAGATTTTCTTTATGCTTTCCTCCTGTTGTCCAGATTCTAGACGGAAATTTTACGCCATCCGATTGGCTGTCTAACTAAGATTTTAGGTTTTGATTGGTATCTCACTTATATAAATTTATCCTAGGTCATATTGAGCAAAGTTTGTATTAACTACAACCATGGAGTCGGAAAGCTAAATCGAAGTATTTTTCGAAATGGCGTTATCAAATTCATTGACACATTTCGCGTATGAATCTTTAAAACCAGAACAAAAGACGTGTATTCAAAAGCTCACTGTTAAATATATATGTAAAATTAAATTATATCATACATGTATTCACTGTTTGGAAAGAGTATTATTACCCTTCGTGCGCTAAAATGTGATCTATATCTGACCAACTAAGATGTGATCTATATCTATTTTAGCTAACGAATATTTATCATAAGATTGTCTGAAATCATCCATTTACGAATGGCCTTGATACAGTTAGACGTTGGCGTATCAGTGGAGTCCATTTAGATTGAATGAAAGATATTACCGTGTGTGTCATCTACGTAGCAATGGACTTGGGGCAGATGTTCCTCAACTATTTCGAATAGTATACGGGTGTACACAGGAACCTTGATTCAAGTAAAACATTTGACTGTGTCTACGTTCACTGACTCGCGTTGACATCGTTCTGACAAATACGATTGGAATCATGCTAGAGCATTAGCACCGATACCAAGATCAATTCTTAAGCGAAAGTAGTACTAATGCTTCCTTCCGCAACGTGGCCTGTTTTAAACGATAAGTTGATCATATATGTGATAACTAGCAGTAAAGTATCAAGTTGCTGGAGTAGGAGAGACGTTAATATGGGATCTAAACTACCGGATTTTTAGCAGACTTTCCATTCAGACTTCGCACCTCTTCTTCAGACAGTGTCTTAAAATCAGTGCAGACACCGAGGCATCATCAACATCGTCACTTGTTGGCGCTAGAGGCGGCGTGGATAGATCAGTTTTCAAGGAGTTGTTGATATTCTTTTGAATGACGTAATCACCAAAATCATTTGGAAAGTTGGTTGTAGACCTCCTTCATAATGGCGGCCAATTTAAATATTCCTTTATGTACATCTAAATTAACCTCTATGGCCTCGTTTGTGTATCAGCAATTCAAAATAATCTTTGCTTCCTAACGAGGTTGTAAAGGCTAATTTATATGCGCACAAAAGAATATTTAAAATGGCTGCAGTCATTATGAAAGACGTCTATAGGATCACCTTGGGGGAATGACACATCCTTTGACTCACACAATAAGGATATTGTAGCCTTGAACACTCGCCGTTGATCAGTTCAGTTTTCTTGAATATGAATGGCATTATATTCACAGCGTTCTTGGTTTATCAGGAACATGGCATGAATTAAAAAAATCAAAATCAACGTAAAATATATTTTAGTATTTACTATAATTTTGTGACCGTATTTCAAAGATTGTAAAAGCCCGTTTGCTTACAATAAATAAAAATATTGGTTAAACACGGAGTGCTTGCATATATTGGCGGTGAGATGCTCACCGTGCCAATCATAATTAGTTCAATTACTGTGATTGGTCAGGAAACAGAGAGAAATGAGAAGTAATCAAAAAAAAAAAACTCCATTGTTTCGAGACTCCATTGTTTGAATTGATTTTTAAAATTTCAAAGACTCCATTGTTTCGAGGGGGAGGTGCTTCCCCTTTTATGCGAGCCGTCCGTGTTTAAACAACACAACCAATCCTGTCAACGTTGATGGAATATGAAATATGTATTCTTGTAGTTTCATCACAAATATAGTGAACTGGATTATACCGGATAATGCATATTGCAACCTCACAACTACATTTCATTAAGATCGTACAGCGCAACATCCAAATACACATCGTTATTGCCTGAACCCTGTTACTGTTAATTTTATAAATATGCAGATAAGGCTACTCAAAACCAACAAGGCTACTGGATTAGATGGAATTTCCGCGCGATGAATGGAATCATGCGAGAGTGGTTTGCATTCATAAAGATGGTGATAAAACAGCCATGGATAATTATCGTCCATTATCCATATTGCAAGTTGTGTCAAAGATCCTCGAAAGAGTAATTCAAAAGCAAATGGTCAATGCCTAATAGAGACTGGACAACTGTCACAATTCCAATGTAGGTTTAGAAAGCATCACTCCACTCAAGATGCAGTTACATACTTTACAGATTGTATAAGGAAGGGAATTGACAAAGGCTGTTTTACTGGAGCGGTGTTTATTGACATGCGCAAGGCCTTCGCTAGCGTTGATCATTTGTTGCTGTTGGGAAAACATGGCAAACTGGGGATAGTTGAACATGAACAGAGATGGTTTTCTCACTATTTGTCAAATCGGAAGCAGTCAGTATTATACGAGGGGGTACTGTCTGAGCCTGACGAAATTAGATCAGGAGTAGCGCAAGGGTCTATTTTGGGGCGCATACTATTCTCGCTATATATCAATGATATATCAGCCTCTTTGGGTAAATCTCAAGTGCTCTTGTATGCTAATGATGCAGTTATACATTATATGAGCGACGACATTCAGGAGTTAAAGCTGGTTTTACAAGAATATTTAACCAATCTCTTGGCATGGTCAATGGCTAATAGACTTTCTATTCATCCCGTCAAAACGGAGGCTGTTTTGTTTGGTACACGCCAAAAGACGTCCAAAGTTGACAAATTCGAACTGTTTCTTGGGGAGAGACTTGTTAAACAAGTTGATCATTACAAATACTTAGGTATTATCTTAGATGCGCTTCTTAATGTCAAGGAACATGTGGCTAAAATGTTTGGTAAGGTTTCTTCATGACTTGGCGGACTACGCAGATTTAGAAAAAATATAAGGTGTATAAATCAACAATCCTGCCAGTGTTGGATTATTGTGATGTCGCATGGAATAGCATTGGTGCGAATGAATCTAAGAAATTGGAGCGGCTACACAAACGAGCAGCTAATATAATTCTACTTTCTTCCGCTGTAGATATGGAGGACTTCAAGTGGCTGTCTTTAATAAGTAGACGCCGCATGCATACAAACTGCCTAACTTTTAAATGTCTAAATGGAACTGGAACCTTATTTTGAAACGTTCTGGACACCATCAAACAAGTAGCCATGGTCAGGATTTCGTATTACCACGTGTTAGAACAGAAATGGCAAAGCGCTCATTTTATTATACTGGGGCCAAGTATTTTAATGAACTTCCTACTAGTATTAGAAATTCTAAATCGTATGTGACTTTTAAAACTTTAAGCATGGAATATTTCATAATGAAACTATATTTAGGTCTTTTAAATCTTTAGGTTATAATTTCCAGGGTCCTTTTTTATAACAGCATTGTGCGCTGATTAGGCTACCCTGTTAAAATATCAATATTATTATTATTATATTATTATGTTCTAGTTTCATCATCTATAGAGTTCCAGGCGACTGCTCCACTGTAGACAAGACTGTATTATAATAATAATAATTACAGTTCTTAGTACGCATCTTACATACGTCTCGATGCGTTTACAAAAGTTCAAAAAGCTAAATACATATATATCTATAATCCAATTTACAACTACTACTAATGACATAATTAAACGAATGAATCAGCAGCAAAATGCTTCCTTAAATAAATATGTTTTAACTTGGGATTTAAATGACATTAAAGAGCTTGCATTTCTAATGGTACTTGGTAGGCAGTTCCATAACTTAGGAGCTAAGACAGAAAAAGCCCTGTCCCCATAGGTGACGGTGGCAAACTGGGGAACAGCTAATAGGCCCTGAGACGCTGATCGTAGAGAACGCTTTGGAACATAAAGTTCCAGCAGGTCAGAAAGGTATGCAGGCGCGCAATTGCTAACGATCTTATAGACGGTAAGTAAGATCTTAAACGTTATTCTATGCTTAACAGGAAGCCAGTGAAGAGATATCAGTACCGGAGTAGTCTAGCTGCAGAGTTTTGAAGTCTCTGAAGTTTATCGAGGTCTTTGCTGGGCAGTCCATATAGTAAGCTATTACAATAGTCTAGCTTAGATGTAATAAAGGCATGCACTAGGCGCTCTGTGCTGAGACGATCACCCAGAGCGGCAGATACTATTGATATGGCTAGACATGGTAAGATGCTTATCAAAAATAACACCAAGATTGCGCGCTTCATTACTAGTGGAAACAGTATGATACCCGATAGTTATATCAGTAATTGATGTTAAATTTGAGAACCTAGAGTGAAAATGCACTATATCTGTTTTGGAGGGATTGCAGCAGAGTTTGTTGGATACGAAAAAAGACTGGATATCAGAGATACATTGTTCGAGGTTGGCTATTGCCACATGTCTCTGATCTGGGTTAACGGTAATATAAAGTTGTGAATCATCAGCGTATATCATGCAGTCAAGACCGTGGCACAGGATGAACAACAGAGGGCCTAGGACTGACCCCTGCGGGACACCAGAGGACAGCGGTTGAGGCGCCGACTCTGCATCACCAATAGAAACCCTTTGACAGCGACCTCGTATATAGGAAGTAAACCACTGTAAGACGGTGTCTTTAAATCCAAACTGTGTTTGCAGTCGCTTGATCAACATGTCATGGTCAATCGTGTCAAACGCAGCTGAAAGATCGAGCAGAACCTGCAGGATCACCTCCTCCTTGCTGTCGATAGCTCTAAGAATGTCATTGTGAACTCGAAGGAGTGCAGTCTCTGTGCTGTGAAACTGCTGGTACGCAGCTTGAAATTTAGGATATAGATTGTTTAGTCTTAGATAATGACAAGATTGGTAAGCCGCAGTTCTCTCGAGGATTTTCGACACAAAAGGAAGATTTGTGATAGGTCGGAAATTAGAGAATTCCTCCTTGTCAAGGGAGACCTTCTTAATTTTGGGCAATAACCGTCCCTCCTTGAAAGAATTAGGAAAGACGCCCGTCTTTAATGATGAATTAATCAAGGACGTTAGAGCAGGTAGTAGTTGGAACTGGGTCCAAGGGGCAGGACTTTGAAGGTGACTTTTCAATCATTCCCCTTACAGCTTCCGATGAAACCTCACAGAATTCTGCAAACGAGCTGCTACAAGGTGGTGTAGTGTCTAAAGGCGGATCTCTGGTCGGCAAATTCTGTCTCATGTCAGCTATCTTATTCACAAAAAACGCACTAAACCTCTCAGTAAGGTCTTGCAGAGAGGTGTGGGAGGGAAGAGGAGGCACAGGTTTAACTCTAAACATCCCATCAACAAGGCGGAAAAGTTGACATTGGTCAGCAGTCTCAATTTTACACTTATAGTATTGAGATTAAGCTGATCAATTGTTGCAGTGTATTGTCGACATTTTTCACGGTAAATCTGTCTGTGTACCTCAAGCCCTGATGCCCTATAAACACGCTCACAGCGGCGTTTCTCACGTTTTAAGTTGCGCAGCTCAGATATAAACCATGGTGCATGCGGTCGTAGAGTAATAAAGCGGGACTCCAGGGGCGCGTGTTTGTCAAGCGCCTTCTGCAGCTCTGTGTTGTAGAGATCTGCCAACCCTTCACAGTCAGTGTGGTCATTAGACAGCGGGGACCTCGTTATCTCTGTTTTAAAAGCATCCATATCTATGTCTCGCAAACAGCGTTGTTTGTATTGTGATTTCGAGGCAGCAGGCTTAACGAAGTCCACGTAGCACAGCACAACATAGTGATCTGATGGCACATCACTCAGGGTCGAAAACGATGACAATTTAGCATCCTCTTGACGGTCCATGATCAGATCCAGAGTGTGACCGCTGCGGTGGGTGGGACCAGTTATATGTTGCGTAAGACCCGCAGAATCCAGTAGGTCCTTGAAAGCGTTAGCAGGAGCATTAGTCTCGACATCCATATGGAAGTTCAAATCACCATACAGCAATAGGTAACCAGGAGCGAGAGTCGGCATTTCAAGGAGGGTTGAAAATTCTTCGCGGAAGGTGGCCAACGTAGCGCGGTTTTTCTTCGAACGGGTTGGTCTGTAAATTGTCACCAGTCTCATCGAAGAAGCATTATGGCAGATCTCAAGGTCTAGATACTCCATTGAACTAAACTGAATACAATCTTTCCTCTGTACTTTGAAGCCCTTCCGCAGGAAAACACCCACACCGCCTCCAGTCCTGTTTGGTCTTGGGATGTCAACAAACTGAAAGTCCTTTAGGGTATTTAATATTTCGGCAATAGTGTTGTTGTCATGCGAGTTTCCGGAAATCCAAGTCTCGGTGATCGCGAAAATATCAAGGCGCTCAGAGATTACGACATCGCACACAGTGCCAGACTTTTTGTTTACAGATTGAGCATTCCAAATCCCGAATTTGATGTTAGAAGATGGCTTTGTTGCGACACAATGGACAGGAACAAGGTTCTGAAGGTTTCTATGCTCACCCAACCGTTTGCTACGTTTACAAGTGTTATAGCTTCTTAATCGTCTTGTAGTTTCAGTCACCGGGATTGGTTTTGATCTTGATGGGAGGCCAATAGTATTATGTGGAGCGGTGAAATAGATATCGTTAATCTTTAGCTTCAATAATAAATCAAGAGTAACGACAGGATTTGATCGGAGACTTAAAAGTTCAGTTCATGAATATTTAATTACTGCAGCGAAGTTCGAATTGCATAATGTAGACTGAGATGCCTGAACACTATTCTCTGTATTAACTGATCCAGGATTCCGTTGAATATCCATACATATAGTTAAATCCACCCGGAAAAGCTTGTCTGATAGCGCCAGACACACAGATCCATGCTTCGTTGCCTTGATAACCGCGTACACAATGTTCTTGTCGGTGCGAAAATTGACACGGTTGAGTTGAAATCTCGAAGCTACAAAATAAATCTTTCCAAAGTCCCTCTCTAAAAATGACAATGGTTGGTTTGCCACAAAAAATTGGTTATTGCCTAATCCAGGACAAATATAAGAATGTGTATAGAGCTCTGGTAGAGGTATAAAAGCTAGGAACCAAAAGAAAACACGGAGCCAGCTCAGCCAGTGACCGGCCATGAAGGACATTATCTATGTATTCCGCGAAGTCCTTTGTGAACTTCCGGTAGTAAGAGCACAACGCAAGGAAGCTGCGTAGCTCGCTTACTCCTGACGGCGCCGGCCATTCCACCACCGCTCGGATTTTCTCGGGGTCTGTAGAGAGCCCTGCGTTGCTGAACACGTGGCCCAGGAACGTCACCGACCGACACCGAACGTCAAGCACACGTCCCAGGGGAGCCCGGCGAGTACTCTCTCTTATCTCGAGCCGGATAGTGCGTCGAAGCAGGAGTCCGCCACTGGGAGAGGGTAGGAGTCTTTGATCGTCGCCTCGTTTAGCTTCCGGTGGTCTACACAGAACCTCGTAGACCCGTCCTTCTTCTTCACCAGTACGATCGGCGAGGCCCACGCACACGAAGACGGCTCGATGATCCCGTCCTTCATCATCTGCTGCACATGCGGCTCGGCCTCTGTTCGTCTGTGCATCGGTAGACGACGCGCTGGCTGCTTGATCGGTCTTGTGTCTCCAGAGTTGATCCGGTGCTTTACGATATCCGTCTGTCCGAGGTCACCAAACGAGGAGGCGAATACATCTTTGTACTCTAGCAGCAGGGCGGTGAGATCACTTCGCTGCTGCTCGTCGAGAAGCCGCCCGCTCCGCACCACCAGGTCCAACAGGTGCCTTGGGAGAGTGTCGTCGACTGCCGGCTCGCTCGTGGTCAGCGGTGGTCCGTTCTGGTCCCTCCCAGCTGTGCGGCTGGCTGCTACGGTTGGTTCTTCTGCGGTGACTATGCTGACTGGCTCGCAGACTGCTGCCACTGTGTTGCGGTAGATGGTACGCGGGACATTCGCTGGATTCAGCAGCCGAAGTGGAATCGTTGGGTTCCCTGTGCTGACCACGGTCCGTGCCAGGAGCAGTTGGTTTGACTTCAGGAGACGTTCCGTAGACTCTAGAACTCCGATACCGCTCATCTCCCTCGGCTCTACCAGCTCTCCCGGAACGATCGTTTCACTGTGTGGTGGCACGACATAGGTGGCCTTGACAGCGACTCGACAACAGGTCGATGGCAACTGCTGAGCACTCGGTCCCACTCCAATCTGCCCTCAAATTACGCGCATCAGGTCCAGTCCCAGGATTCCGTCCGATGCTATGTTGCCCACCCAGACCTGGTGGATCACAACCTTCCTCCCCAGCTGCACGCGGCACAGTCCTCGACCAACAAACGACGACGAACTGCCATCTGCCAGGACCATCTTCGTCTCCACGTGCTCAAGTTCAGGGCGGTTGGACATCTGCTCCCAGTCGCTGGACTTTACGATGGTGATGTTGGCGCCGGTGTCAATCAGAAATTTGACGGGCATGTGTGCAGCATCCATCCACGTAAAGCTCACGCCACAGTCATCAACCCTCCCTGACTTGACAGCTGGTTTGGTGGGCGTGGTAGTTCCTGCCGAGCTCAAGCCCTTGAACCCGGCAGGTTCTCGTTTCCCGCTGCCTGATGCTGTTGGTAGCTCGTCTGCTGCACCGTCTGCTGAGGTTGCATGGCTTGGTTCTGCTGCTGCTGTTGCTGCTGACGTCCTCCCTGCTGCTGACGCTGACGTTGTTGGCCCCCGCGATGCTGCGGCCGCTGCTGTGGTCGTGCTTCAAAAGGGAAGTCGCGGCGGAAGTGGTCCAGAGCTCCGCAGGAGAAGCAACCTTCCGTGCGGCGCCTCCTCTGGGCTTGCATCCTCGCCAGCTGCGCCTTCAGCTCCTCAACCTCCTTCGTCAGATCACTCTTCCCTTCCTCTGGTGCCTCCTGTAAATGTATGGCTCGAGAGTGCGGGGCGCATCCATGTTTGTTCACGAGCTGAAACGCTTCCAGCTCTACAGCGATTTCCAGCGCCTGGTTCAGTGAAGTCGGCCGTGTCTGCTTGATCTTCCACTTCGTGTCGACATCTCCCAATGCATCTACGAAGTGGTCCCGAGCCAGGACTTCTCTCGGGTCCGCGGGAGCCTGGGGATAGGCGTACCTGACCAGCCGTCTAACCGCTTGTGCCAGCTTTGGGAGCGTCTCGTCTTTTCGTTTGGTTCTTGTTCGGATTGCGGCGCGGTACATCTCGGTTCGGTTTTCTGTCCCGAATCGAGTAGCTAGAGCTTCTTTCAGGCCCATGAAGTTCTTTCTCTGGGAGCTAGACAAATCTCCCAGCACCTCCCTTGCAGGGCCGGAAAGGCTCACAGCGAGATACGTGGCCTTTGTAGCATCATGCCAGTGGTTGATCTCCGCCACGATCTCGAATTGTGCCAGGTAATCTTCCCAGGTAGCAGTTCCATCGAAAGTCGTTGGCCTGATTTTCGGTTTTCCCTGCTCCTGAGTTGATCCCCGCTCGGAGTGTTGCCTCGCTCTGGACTCTATCTCGTCGAAAGCTCGCATAAGCTCGTCATCCTCTGGCTCTTCGACGTGCTCGCCCGTTGGTATATCAATAAACGTCGCGTTCGGCCTGTTTCTGCCGCGTTCCGGCATGCGGGAGTTCTCAACTGTATCCAGCCTCAACGTTACTTCGTCGAACCGTTTGACCACCTGTGCGTCTCTGCTTTCGATCCTCGATGCGAGCGCTTCTATGGCCTTCGTTAGACTTTCTATCTTTTTTGTGACTGGTACCAGTAGCGGCGTGGAACTTCTCCACGTTGTAGCCGTAACTCTTTCCAGTTCGTCTGGGCTCATACCGATAAGGCTACCTATCTGTACTTCAGTTGAGCTTACCATGGTTTCGATCCCAGCGCTTGCCACCAGTTGTTACGGACCGAGGTACGAGAGTGAGAGACGACACTAAAGAAGTTCGTGTTTCTTTGGGTTTATTGCTCGCTTCTGAGATCACAACTAAAACTAACTACTGTTACAATTTATGCTCTACTTATATGGGTTATAAAGGCTAAATTAGCTACATGAAGGATAGGATAGGATAGGATAGGAGGACAGGATAGGATAGGAAAAACTTTATTTATACACGCTAACCATTGTCAACCTAGGCTGATTTCCACAAGGGGCGTGTAAACTATCAAAATTACAAATATATAGTAACATAATATATTACACTGTAAAAGTAGAACAGTTGAAATAACCACAAAGTTGGTCATCTCAGATTCGATTGAATCTGAGATAACCAACCCCATGGTCACTCCAACTGCTCCGCTCTTACTGTGTAGTAGAAAGTTATAAGTACACTCTAAAAAAATCTTGGTGAAATTTCACCAGAAACTGGTGAAATTTTCACCACGTTCCATGTTCGTATAACACCCACACTATCCTGGTTATTTTCACCAGGAATCCCTGGTGAATTCATTCCAACCATAATCCTGGTGAAAATAACCAGGCAGCAGTGGTGAAATTTCCTGGTTATTTTTTACCAAATTCCTGGTTAAACCCACCAGTAATTCCTGGTATAACACCCACGCTATCCTGGTTATTTTCACCAGGAATCCCTGGTGAATTCATTCCAACCATAATCCTGGTGAAAATAACTAGGCAGCAGTGGTGAAATTTCCTGATTATTTTTGACCAAATTCCTGGTTAAACCCACCAATAATTCCTGGTTAAGTTGGTTGCTATCCTGGTTAATAACACCAATACTTCACAAAATTCATCATATATATATATATATATATATATATATATATATATATATATATATACTAATAATAAAATAGACTACACGTTCATACAAACATTTTACTTTAAGTTTCTGGAGGTGTTCCTCCGTCTTCAGAAAGTTTCTACAAACTTTCTGAAGACGGAGGAACACCTCCAGAAACTTAAAGTAAAATGTTTGTATGAACGTGTAGTCTATTTTATTATTAGTATTAAGCTCTGACCAACACGGCCATTGAGCACTCTAGAAATCTAAAGAAGACTTAACTTTGGATATATATATATATATATATATATATAATATGTAGCTTTCACGTAGTATTGAGTTTATTCTCGATAACATTAAATAAGACTCCTGTGAAATATAGTACATATGTAACATAATAAGAAATCAATTATAGCTATATAGAAGAAACATCTCACATATACTGTAGACCTGATATTTAAGATATACCGACTAAGTGAGGCAAGCATGAAATAATGATACATTTTAAAATGTTAAGAGTTCATGTCCATGAGTTATATATATAATGGTTATATATATATATATATATATACATGGGTTATAACTATACAGTTAATGTTGTTCCACATAAAGCAACCTCACACCTAGAGACACACCTATACTATTTTGTTGCCTTTTAATGCTGTTCGCATGGCTATAACAGCTGGAGAGGTATGTTTGTGACTGACAGCTTTTTTAAAGTCCACTTTTTTAAAGAATTCCCACGTGGTGGAACATTGCCACGGGTAGTTTACATCCAAAACATAGAACATTTTAAAGCAAACATCCATGGCCTTCAAGAGTGATATTTGCTGTAGTACAGTACTGCCTAGAAATAACCTAACACTGCGGTTGCGGTCATTTAGCGGTGAGGTTGCGGTGGATTAGCGGTGAGGTTGCGGTGGATTAGCGGTCAATTGGCGGTGAGGTTGCGGTGGATTAGCGGTGAGGTTGCGGTCGACAAAACCAACCGCATGAGAAAAACTACGTCGACTAAACACTTCGGGTTCCGACCTTGTCCGACTATTCAGTAACGCGCGTGTGTCAATAAAAGTATGACAGTATGCCGTCCCATCCAAAATCAAATATTAGTCTCGGTGTAAAAAGTAGAGTGCTGTGTAAACAGCGGACTTTTGATTTGTGAAACCAACCAGTGAGTTTGTGATTAAACAGTGATCGGCGTTTGGAATATGGTTTAGAGTTGTAGTTTGGAGTTGTAGTTTGTGGCGAATGGCACCACCAAGGTCCAAAATCACGATCTGTCGGTTTCAGTTTACTTTCAGACGATTAGAAGTTCCGCATTGTGTCATTCTTTTCTCGGCCATGATCAGTTTTAGATTTGGAACTAAGCATATAAATGTCGAATGCCAACGAACTTCCGAACGCGCGTTTAAAACCCCGTGACGTTTGAAACGGAGGTAACCGGTCGGTTTCGCTAAACCTAGAGTCAGTTCGCCACACACATAAAGTCAGTTCGCCACATACATAAAGTCAGTTCGCTACACACATAAACGGAAAGCGGAATATATATCACCGAAAGCGCGTTGGCGATTCCGATGAACGGCATCTCTGAGTCACACTTATTGTGTATTATTAATATATATTATGTATTATTACGTATTGTTGTATAGCAGCTATTTCAACAAAACCGCGTTAAATTAGCTTGGCAAAAGACTGAGAGCATTAATGGCAGCGCGCATTGGCGATGGACGGCATGCATCTGAGTCATCGCTTAGATTCCATCTAAGATTTATAACGCTGTTGCACTGTCATTATTTGAGGTGATCTGTTTAGTAAATACATATTAAACAAATCAAGTTGATTGTTTTTTAACAAATGATGAGTTGTAGCGAACTGACTTAATTGTGTAGCGAACTGACTTTATGTGTGGCGAACTGACTAATTTATGTGTGTGCGGAGCCTTCAGTAATTATACTCAGTAATTATATGTCAGTATTTCGTTGCCATTTGGCAGTTCATCACCTTTTCACTTTACTGCCGGTTCAGTTTTCTTTTAAACGCGTGCAGTAACTTCGCACAGCACTTTAGCGGTTTGGCCCCATTTGCCACAACCTACTAAACTATCACAAACAACCAAACGCTTGAAGGACATTTTAGCCATAATCACAATTACCCTGTCACTGCACTATACTATATGCACACCATTCGCGTTTTTTCATTCGAAATACTGAAAAGTGCACGTTTAATAGTGCCAGTGTCAAATCCACCGGAATTTGATTATTATTCTGTGCCAGCGAGGTGTCACACCGTTCTTATTCATAGCACACATGTATAATATCATAAAAGAATGCTTTAAGGTTTCCGTAAAGAAGGTACCCAAGGAAAACAAAAGGGACGTCTAAAGCATCGCCTGAAGGTATTAAAGTCTTAATAATTATTGGTTGAATATATGTAAATCCTCCTGTTGATATGCTTATAAATTCAGATGGCCGGCTGTCGGTAAAATATACGAACCAAATACGAATGTAAACAAAAAGCCGCTTTAACGAGAATAATATATTGACCTGCGCGCTGCGCTTAGGTGATTTATTCTTTACAAGAATATTTGTTATTCCTCATGCGATAATATTTTGATATTAATATTAATCAGCATGGTTGAACCTAATGTTCGGCACATGAGAAGTTCGAAGTGATATTGCCAGTGATATATGCACGTGCATATTGTTCGATTTGGACACTAGTCTCGTCCGTAAGAAATGACGTCCTCGAACGCGTCTTTTACCGCTAAGGCATTCAAACAGAACAAGAGCCTCTTTATTTTGTTTGGCTCTCGAACAAACTGGCAATAACGCGAATCTGTATGCCTCCGTGAGACATCAACGGCGCATTCGTCCACCAGTTTGATATTTATTTTCAGCAGATGTTAATTCGTTATTCGCTTTCATTGTTTCCTCGATGAACTTCAAATGTTCCTTTTTTTTAAAAGCGGTTTGCTTCAATTACGTGGCGCATCTCGTAGATTCCCACCATTTCGTCGATACCGAGAAAGATATAAAATTTAAAGCCGATCTCGATGTTTGAATTCAAGGATGTCCGCGATTTTTGTTATCGGAACTGATGAAGACCAAAGCGAAACAATTCGTTCCCTGGCGTATTGCGATAATTTCTCCATTATTTACGAAACGATGGAGTGAACCTTGTTTGCGGTTTTCTCAAATGGCAAAGGACGCCAAACTTCGGAAAAATCTACTCGTTCCGGAACGTGTCGTATAATTTCCGACGTGAGAACCGCGCTTGCTTACGAAAGGTTAAACCTAGGTTGGACCGAGGTTAGACCGAGGTGAGACCTAGGTGCCACCTAGGATCAACCGAGGTGAGATTTAGGTTGGCCCTAGGTTGCACCGAGGTTCAACCTAGGTTCGACCTAGGTTTTCGTTAGGTTACTTCTAGGCAGTACTGTACCTTCCTTTCGACAATAACTAAACACTGCAATGGCTCGCCATCAATGAACCCAAGATAAGCACGTGTGGCTGTTTATTTGTAATTTCTTCCAAATATTTTGGCATGTTTGTACCAATCTAAAAAGGAAAGAAATGTAAGTGTTTTACATGTATATTTATTACTATCAAAAATTGCATATTCATTTTCTCAAAAAAAGTTTTATCAATGTTAATATGTTAGGAAATGAGAGCTTTTGGATCGGTATGACTTTGGAAGGCATGTGTGAGGATGCAGTAAGGTGGGATGTAGTGGATGACTGTGAGGGTGGGATGGTATGCAGATGGTGACCAGCCCTTTACTTGGGCAAAAATGCTCAAATTTATAAATTTTATCCAAAATTGCTCAGGATAAGGGTCCAACCTTAATTAATTAACCACCATTGGTGACCCTCCAGTGAAGGGGCAGGTATATTTCGCTTCCATTTTCCGGTATATGCAACCGGGTTTAGGTTTGCAACCGGGCAACATTAAGGTACTTCATGTTAGATATATATATATATATATATATAAGCTTATATATTAGTCCACCGCTATCAACACATAAAGAGATACATAACTATATATTCTCACTTTTTAAAGGCAAATTTGTGCAAAACCTTTTTATAATTTATAGTTTATAGTAGACTTATACTAGATGTAACTCAGATGTATATGGAAAATAGCGGCTGAGACATCAAATCGTGTTTTATCTGGAAATGCGTATTAAAATAGTCAACGCAGTATTTGCCGTAAAATTATAGACCACAAAAAACTGTAAACAACTGTTTGTATGATCGGTGATGAACATCGGTGATATCTTGCCTTCTGTACTCGACCAAGTGCAAACACAAACAAATTATCCTCTCCAGTTATTGCTCACACATACATTACACATCAGAATACTGTATAATATTACAATCTCCTTACCGGTTTAACATCAATGTAAGCGACCAAAGCTTCATCAATGCTGGCCCTCTTCTTCCCCTATCTTCCCGGTGGCAGAATACACGGGAGAAGGCCCACTGAAACATTTATCTTTTTATCGTCTGAACCTAAATAAAAAGAAAAAACACTCATTGTAATTAAGACCGATGGTACCACCAGAAACCATCGTCATAAACAATGACAAAATATGATAGCTGTTCATCTTTAGAAATACTTTTTTAAAAGAAATCTACCATCTTAGGATGGAAAAATTCCTATACCATTCTCAATTATATGCCAAAAACATTTTGTGAACAAGCATGTGTCTTACAACACCAACAATGATCCATTGGTAATGTGGGTGGCTCGGATCGGACGATTTCAATGTTTGAAATCCGAATTCTTCATCATTATCATCACAAAATCCCCTTTCATGCAAAAATTTCAATGTTTTTTCCTTCAAACCCCAACAATATCAAGAAACAAATTTGACGAGTCCGCAACTACCATATCTTTTGTTGATTGGACAATATTACTTGAGGCTTTCATTCTCGCAATACCAGCTGCAACCATATCAGTAATTTTTTCCTTGCTGAACTCATCCCAAAAATCATTATCCATTTCAACCTCTTGTAACTCATCTGGATTATTATGATCATTATCATTGTTATTATCATCATCATCACCATTATCATCATCATCAATATTAACCGAGACATGACTATTATCGATATGTCGTTGTAGTGCATACACCTATATCTATTCCTGAAAGTACGCTTACATCCATCTTGAGAGCATGTTACTGAAGATGTGAATGAATTTCCAAAGAGAATTGCATGTGTGTTTTTAAGATGTGATATAAGTCTGTTAACGTTACCATTGATAACATGGTTACACTTTGGACACATATAACCCATGCTTAAAACTGAAAGGTACAGTAATTTCCAAATACAGTATAATGTCAATGTATCCAATTTAATTCAGTATACCTCATCACTATCAGCTTTGAGCTTCTTCAAATTTGCCAACAACTTCATCCTCGGGCCAACTGGTTTAATTATTTCTTTCATGGTATCAAAATCAAGCAACATAAATGCCTCTTCATCGATACAATTCTCTGTATAAAACACAAATAGAAATAAATAGTATATAGACCTACAGTATACAAATACATCTCTATAGTTGCTTTACTATAAAACTATAAATTCGACGAACAAAGATAATGTATTTTTACTAAATTGAATGATTTAATGCAAATAATATAATGGTTGACGAAAGACGTTTGTCAAAATAATTATCCAACATGGCGGCAAATATCAAAATATTATTAGAAAAGAATAGAAGATATGGTATACTATATAGTTACTATACTTTGTAGTATTAACCTATAAAGTTTATACACTAACAACGTGATGCGCCCTAGGAAAATGTTGAATATAAATAGAAAATATTAACAAGGTGTAGTTTCTGTCGAAATAGCGAGTACGAAGTTCGACGTTTCGAGCGAAGGCCTTCTTCCTCGGGCTTCCCTGAGAGCGCTCGTTTGAAAATGTTAAGCCTCACATTCGCTATTTCGGCGTTGTACAACGACAGCTTGTAGTTTGATGTAGGTTAGCATGATGTTCATGTTGTATAGTAAGTAGCCCAAACAACCAGAACGTCATGACACTCGTTATGCATTATGCATCGTTCCCGCTCAACCATAACATACTATTTATAATAATAAACGTACCTTCAAATACGTCCTTCAGAGTCAATAGATTCCATTCTTCTAGTTTCTCCAACACAAAACTATCCATTACTTTAAGACGCGCGTCGGTGTTCAATGTGACGTTATAAAAGCAGTATATACAGTACATATATAAATTATAGCAGTATAAAATACCTTCACAATCACACTAGCACTTCATGGCAGAATTGCGCCAAAAGAGAAACTGAACTGACGTATATAGCAACAGCCAATCAGAAACGTAATGACATCATACACCATAACCCTCATTAGTGAATTCACCAGACTAATGTGTTATAGCGATTATGCAGTAAAGATATTATCATTACTAACCAGGAATTGTGGTACAATTAACCAGGATAGTGTTAAAAATATTTCTCCAGGAAATTTTCACCAGACATTTTTTAGAGTGTACAAGAATATAAACTATAGAAAATAATATACAGTAAAACAAATCTATTTACAAGTCTTTTATGCGATGTTATTCAAAAATGTGAGTAGCAATTTTAGTTTGAAAGGACATGAGGGAGTTGCTCTCCCTAATTTGTTTTGGTAAAGAGTTCCATTTGTGTGCCCCATCAAACATGAAACTTTTTTTCATGCTATTTGTACGTGGCTGTAGCAAGCAAAGAATACTTTCAGAATCTAGAAGTTCATAACTGTTCATTTTACTTTTGAAAGCAAAATTAATAGATCAGTTAGTGAATTCGGACCCATTTTATTCAACAGCTTGTACATTAATTTTGACTTAGCCTTTATCCTTTCCGTTTTAAGTGGCTTCCAGTATAAAGCATTTAGAGCAACCATATGATCTACATCATTGCTCATATTCATTATGAGTCGAGCAGCTCTGTTTTGGAGCTTTTGGAGGCGTTTGGATTGTGTTTCACCAAACACGTCCCATACTTCACAGCAATAAGTAAAGTATGGACGAACAATATAATTATATACAGAAACAAGTGTATCTTTCTCAACAAATTATTTCATTCTACGAAGAGCTGATATTCCTGATGCTATTTTCTTGCAAATGTTATCAGTATTATTCTTCCAAGATAAACACTGGTCAATAGTCACTCCAAGAGTTTTGCAATCATGAACTTGTTTAATTGGTTTGTTTCCTATGACAACGTTTAGCTGCTTATTTGAAATACTTTTTATCATTGGTTTAGATCCAATTAATATAAATTCAGTTTTGGCCACATTTAAACTTAGTTTATTGGCAATTAACCATTTCCTGAGGTTTTCTAAATCAGAATTCATAGCAGCTTCAACATCATTTATAGATTCTCCAGCAACTGTTAGGTTTGTAGCATCCGCAAACAGTCGTGGTTTTGTTTTGTTTAAACAATGAGACAAGTCATTAATATATAACAAAAACAATAAAGGCCCTAAAATTGAGCCTTGTGGCACACCACATTTAATGAACCGCTGTGATAAAATAGTTCCGTGTACCTGGCATTTGTGAGTTCGATTCATCAAGTACGATTTTAGTAGTGATAGAGCATCTTTTTTTATACCATAACATTCTAGTTTTTGTTAGTAACATCTGGTGGTCAACAGTATCAAATGCCTTTTTTAAGGTCAATGAGTACTGTTAAGTTAAATAATTTTTTGTCAATATTCATATACCAACTATTAGTACAGTCTAATAATGCTATAGCAGTTGAATGAAATTTGCGAAATCCAAATTGGCAATCATTAAGTAGTTTAAATTTGGTCAAATAATCATATTAATAGTTGGTCATATAAAATTATTTCCATAACTTTGCTTACAGTTGGCAACACAGAAATTGGTATGTAGTTACCAGGTAAATTCCATTCATCTGGAAAGCTGCATAGTGTAATAGCCTGGTTATAGATATATGTTGATGAACTGGAGACAGCAGGTGCTCCTAGTTTTAAAATATTACTTGAAATCTTGTCAATGCCAGTGGCTTTTGCACTAGAAAGGCCACACAGGAGATGATAAACTTTGTTGGTAGTAATCGACTCAAATGCTGTGAATTCTGATTTACCTTTCTTAATATAATCTTCGAAATTGAAGTTTGAGGTGTAAATTTTGCTAGCTAGGTCAGAACCAATATTTGAGAAAAATTCATTGAAGCCTTCAGAAATGTCTTCGGCATTTGTTAGATTTTCCCCACTTATATTTAATTCATTTACTTTTGTTGGCTTGTTTTGTCTGCCTAGTAAGTTGTTTATTGTTTTCCAAGCCTTTTTTGGATTATACTTTTGACCAGCGATTCTTTTGGAGTAATAATCTTTGTTATCTTTTCTCAGTTCTATATTTACCTTATTTATGGTTTGTTTATGCACTATCCAATCACCTTCAAGGTTTTGTATAATGACTTTTCTCTTAAATTTATCTCTTTTATTTATAAGATTTTTTATCTCACTAGTAATCCAAGGGACTTTTTTGGATCTGATCTTTTTTTGTTGAATAGGTGCATGCTTATTTAGTACTTCCTCAAACAGTTTCTTCCAAATCTCCCACATAGAATTTGGATTATCTGCGAGAAAGTACACATATTCCCAATGTTGACTAAGCAAGTCTTCGACAAATTTTTGGCTATCAAAGTGTTTCATATTTCTAATTTCCACTATGTTTTCATCTTGCTTTTCAGAAGCACGAATTTTTCTGATGGCATATATCAAACTGTGATCACTGATTCCTGTATCAATAACACCAGAGTCTGAGATTTTTTCTGGTGTATTAGTAAAAAAATGATCAATGAGGCTGGAAGTTGTCATGGTTACCCGTGTAGCTTCCTTAATTAATTGTGACAATTGATACAATTCATACAGTGATTTTTTTTTCTTGGTTTGTGTATCAGATTCTGTTTAAAGCATGTTGCAATTTAAATCACCAAGAATATACATTTCTTTATTTTCATCATGAATTGCTTTGATTAAATTTTCAAATTGTTCAAAGAAATCTTGTGGTGAATTTGGTGGTCGATAAATAGTTGTAACAAAGAATGATTGACTATGTGGCTTCATAATTTCAACACAAACTGCCTCCAATTCAGAGGGAATCAGATCATTTCTTATTCTATATATCATTCTATAATTCGGTCATTCTATAATTCGGTTACATTTACGTAAACTATGATGTAGAGTTTATTTCGAGTCAATCACAAGGTCATTGAGTCATGCTGAGTAATAGCCGCTCCTAAATCACGTAAACATTGAAACTACTAGAACTGTAATCAAATACCACAGTTGCACACACGATACGTCAAATGGGTGCGACGGATAAGGTGATGAAACCGGAACTAATCGATTGCCTCACGGACAGTCACGCATACAGTGTCGATTTTCGTCACAATATATATATTTATATATATATATATATATATATATATAGATTTTCGCTTACCTCAAAACTGTTCTGCTACAACTTGTTTCATCTGTAAAAGAATCTTCAGGCAGTGACAATATCGAAAGGGATGACCGCTTATTTATAGGCTTTCTGCCGGAAAGTGGGGGCGTATGTGGGGGACAAAGCATGAGGTCATGGCTTTGTTTGCGTTGATTACGCGAAATTTATTACGATGACGACACTGTGAAATTATTTCCGCTCTTTTGTTGAGTAAACTATTCTTATTTTTTTCTTTTAAAATACAAAATTTTTCTTCTAAACATAAATTGCATCGTTTTGATCCTCCTGTGTACGAAATAGAATGTTTTAGAATTTGCCAATTAATACTGAAATCTTTATTGTTTTCTTTCAATGTCCAAATATATTTCGAAAGTTCGGTGTCATTTTCATGCTTTTTATGTTGAAAAGATTTAGTGTGGTTGGCCAATCGCTCTTTGAATGTGGTTGCAGTCATACCAATGTAGTGTTTTATTTCGTTTGTGATGTTTACTGTCACTGTTGCTTTGTATACTATGTCTCTAGTCATGCATTGTTCTTGAAGCGGGCAAATGGTGTTCTCTCTACAACTGCAATTAGTAGCGTCCCTATCCTGCGGTTTGATGTTCCTAGCTATGCCTGCATTGTGCTTAGTGATTATTGACTTAACATTGTTCATGCAGCTGTAACTTACTTTAACTGTATTTCTGTTAAAAATCTTATGGAGCTTGTGGTGCGGAGGGAAATGTTTGTCAATTAGGCTAAGGAAATTACGTCCTATGTTAGTGCTGACACTCTTGCTAAATGGTGGGTTGAACCAAATGATATTGCGTTGCCTATTCCTACGTGGTCGTTGCGGTGTATCATGAGTGTAGCTAAGTTCATGATTAAAGTTGCTGTGCCTAAGCGCGTTCTGATATAAGGTTGCAGATTCCTGAAAAGTTTGCTCATCTGACGAAAGGAGTTTAATGCGTTTGTTAATTGATGCAGGTAGTTGCCTTGTTATGCTTGGTGGATGGTTAGAGTGCATATTTATGTATAGCGGATCGTCATTGGGCTTCCTATAGGGCCTATAGTTTCCATTGTTAAGGTCGAAAGTTACATCTAAAAAGTTTACTATACGTAAATTTGATTCGGCGGTGATTTTTAGGTCAAATTGCTCGAAAATTTTGTGGAGATCTTTTCTTGTTTTGTCTGCTAAACGTGCTGATTTACTTTTTATGATAGCCAAACCGTCATCTCTATATAGGCCGATGCTTTCTTTGCCAAATTTCTTACTTAGGTGGTTTAAAATGAAAAGGCCTACGAGCTCACAAATTTCCGCGCCGTCGAAACTGCCCATGGTAACGTCGAACAAACTCTTGCTATCTTTTTTTATCCATGAAATTCCGCTATTGAAAAGGAGAGATTTTCTAGCGTGTTTTATTATTGAAATGTTGTTTTGAGGTATAGTAGCCAAATTTGAAGCCCAGGACAGAGCTTGGTCCAATAGTTTTTCAGAAATAGATGGATAGAAATCGACAATGTCAAATGAAATGAAACTGTGTCTGTCCTTATCTTTTATATTGCCAAACCACTCAATAACTTGTTTTGTATTTCTCCATTGATTTAAATTCAGTTTTTGTCTCAAATTAGAATTAATTTTGTCCAAAATAGCTTTGCTTAGTTTTCCGGATTCGCTTTTGGCGGGGTTAATTAATCGACATTTTGGGTTGTTTTCGAAATTTTCTTTGTGGTCTTTTAAAGATATAAATGCTTCGCGTTTTTTTCATTTTTTCAATTCTGTCGCCGATTCCTAAATTGTTCGAAATGTCTTTTAGTTCTGAGTCAATTTCATCTATAGAGTCCTCGGATCCATGCTTATATGTTTTTGTGATGTTGTCATGTAAGAGATTGTTGTATATGTCGGGCGGGGTTTCATAAATATTCCGAGTTTTGTCTGCAAAAATGAAAATGTTGGGAGACGTATTAATTTTCTTTAAATCGTTAGCCAAATATTTCTGAAATTGGTTCCTATATGGCCGGAATTGTACATTCTCGATTAGTTTTATAAGTTCGTCTTCGAAGGGTTTCATATCTGGAATTGAAGGAGGTGTTTTGTTGGACGCAAGGCCGAAATGGTTCTTTTGGTTCTCACTATTTTTGTTTTTAAGAAAGAAATTGGCTTTCCATCTCATACGTTTTAATACACTTTCCACTTTTTCAATCAAATTCTTCAAATAAGCGTCCTGTGATGGTATAGGGATATTCTTTAGAGAATAGTCAAATCGAAATTGCCGCATTTTAAGGTTAGATAGGAATGAATAACGTAAACAAGAGTGCACAACCGATATACGGGTGCAAATATACGTGTAGGTTTTGGTCTACGAAATGCAAAGAGTGCTCAACAACATATAGTTAGAGCAAATAATAGATTTTCGCTTACCTCAAAACTGGTCTGCTACAACTTGTTTCATCTGTAAAAGAATCTTCAGGCAGTGACAATATCGAAAGGGATGACCGCTTATTTATAGGCTTTCTGCCGGAAAGTGGGGGCGTATGTGGGGGACAAAGCATGAGGTCATGGCTTTGTTTGCGTTGATTACGCGAAATTTATTACGATGACGACACTGTGAAATTATTTCCGCTCTTTTGTTGAGTAAACTATTCTTATTTTTTTCTTTTAAAATACAAAATTTTTCTTCTAAACATAAATTGCATCGTTTTGATCCTCCTGTGTACGAAATAGAATGTTTTAGAATTTGCCAATTAATACTGAAATCTTTATTGTTTTCTTTCAATGTCCAAATATATTTCGAAAGTTCGGTGTCATTTTCATGCTTTTTATGTTGAAAAGATTTAGTGTGGTTGGCCAATCGCTCTTTGAATGTGGTTGCAGTCATACCAATGTAGTGTTTTATTTCGTTTGTGATGTTTACTGTCACTGTTGCTTTGTATACAACATCCCTTTCGATATTGTCACTGCCTGAAGATTCTTTTACAGATGAAACAAGTTGTAGCAGAACAGTTTTGAGGTAAGCGAAAATCTATTATTTGCTCTAACTATATGTTGTTGAGCACTCTTTGCATTTCGTAGACCAAAACCTACACGTATATATATATATATATATATATATATATATATATATATATATATATATATATATATATATATATAGATCATGATTTTGTCTAAATAGATCAGTGTTTACATTCTCAGAAAAAGAGGAGCAGCAGTCCTTTTGCCGTTTACGTGTGACGGAAAACATTCAGATTGTTGTTTTGCATATTGAAATAACTTCTGTTAATTCTCTTTATATGATTTCTTAGCTAATTGCCCCATAATAGATTTTAATTCAAGAAAATAAAAAAATAACAATATTCAGGTACAAGTTCCGACACAATTACAAAAAAGAAGAAAAAGGGGGGAAAAAGAAGTGCAAGTAATAGTGGAAGTTCTAGTACAAGTGAAAGTACAGGTACAGTTACATACAACTATTATAATGCTTAATCAATTCAACGAATTTTTTATTTATTTAAACTTCGCCAAAAAACAAAAACAGTACATATACAATGGAATACATGGCTCGGAAATCATCACAGCTCCAGACGAAAATAATCCTCAGGGGCCATTTACGATGAGCCCGTACAAAAGTTCAACACGTACATTTACTTATAATAATAGTCAAAACAATATTGAATATATATAATCTGTCTAAAAGCAACAGGTCTTCTACAAGTATGACATTTCACAACAGATAGACTTAAACGTTAAGGGATTATTTGGATCATAAACATTTTCAAGATAACATTTATATTTTCCGATAAGGTTATTTTTAAAACTAAAAACAGTTTGGGAAATGTCTCTTTCATCTGGAGATAAACTGTTCCATATTCGACTTCTACGAACGAAATAACTGTTCTGGAATGCTACAGTTGTTCTGCTCCGCGGAATATCTATCAACAGTCAACACACCAGTGAGATTGTTATTTTGGGAAGTTACTCGTTTTTTTTGTCTAGTCTGTACAAAATGTTCAGTAATGCACTCAACGTCTCCTATCAGAATACGAAAGAATAAAACTAAATCGAGAATTTCGAGTCAATAAGTAATTGGCAAGAGACCCAGTTTCAGTAATCGATTACGATATGTAACCTTCGTACGAAAAGGAAGATTGAATATGAATTTATAATGTTTAATCAAAGTAATGAGTACCAAAATAATGCCCTCCGTTAAACAAGCTGGGGCTTGAAATCCACTCTTATTTCACGTGGAATATGTTCATCACACCCCAGGATTAAACATGAAATATGTACCCTTTCGAGTAAAAAAGCAAAAAGAATTACTACGTGACTATAAGTTGAAGGCTTGCTTTAAAGCATTTGTCTGGTTGTGATGGAACACAGTAGCCCAAGTATACGTTTAAAACAAAATGACAAGTAACAACTTGAAGTAACAATCATGTTCCATGATTTTTATGACGAATATTACATTAACAAAAGTCAATATATGTAGCTGAAAACAAAAGCAGGGAGGTTTAAAGAAAGTACAGTTACAGAAAATATGTTGACAAGTATATAAATCAAGGATACAGGAAGAAATCACAAAGAAAATCTCTGGCATCATTTTAAAATATTTATCAACAATTTGTACTTACCATAACTTTAAAAACCTTGCATTCTAAAAACTTTAGGAAAATGTCCCATCTTCCGCTGAAAAACGGGCTGCGGAAAACGGGCGGGGCGAGAACACGAGAAAAAGAAGGCCCCGACCTTTTTCTCGTGTTCTATATTTTCCTAAAGTTTTTAGAATACAAGGTTTTTTAAAGTTATCGTAAGTACAAATTGTTGATAAATATTTAAAAATGATGCCAGAGATTTTCTTTATGCTTTCCTCCTGTTGTCCAGATTCTAGACGGAAATTTTACGCCATCCGATTGGCTGTCTAACTAAGATTTTAGGTTTTGATTGGCATCTCACTTATATAAATTTATCCTAGGTCATATTGAGCAAAGTTTGTATTAACTACAACCATGGAGTCGGAAAGCTAAATCGAAGTATTTTTCGAAATGGCGTTATCAAATTCATTGACACATTTCGCGTATGAATCTTTAAAACCAGAACAAAAGACGTGTATTCAAAAGCTCACTGTTAAATATATATAATGTAAAATTAAATTATATCATACATGTATTCACTGTTTGGAAAGAGTATTATTACCCTTCGTGCGCTAAAATGTGATCTATATCTGACCAACTAAGATGTGATCTATATCTATTTTAGCTAACGAATATTTATCATAAGATTGTCTGAAATCATCCATTTACGAATGGCCTTGATACAGTTAGACGTTGGCGTATCAGTGGAGTCCATTTAGATTGAATGAAAGATATTACCGTGGGTGTCATCTACGTAGCAATGGACTTGGGGCAGATGTTCCTCAACTATTTCGAATAGTATACGGGTGTACACAGGAACCTTGATTCAAGTAAAACATTTGACTGTGTCTACGTTCACTGACTCGCGTTGACATCGTTCTGACAAATACGATTGGAATCATGCTAGAGCATTAGCACCGATACCAAGATCAATTCTTAAGCGAAAGTAGTACTAATGCTTCCTTCCGCAACGTGGCCTGTTTTAAACGATAAGTTGATCATATATGTGATAACGAGCAGTAAAGTATCAAGTTGCTGGAGTAGGAGAGACGTTAATATGGGATCTAAACTACCGGATTTTTAGCAGACTTTCCATTCAGAGTATCAGACTTCGCACCTCTTCTTCAGACAGTGTCTTAAAATCAGTGCAGACACCGAGGCATCATCAACATCGTCACTTCTTGGCGCTAGAGGCGGCGTGGATAGATCAGTTTCCAAGGAGTTGTTGATATTCTTTTGAATGACGTAATCACCAAAATCATTTGGAAAGTTGGTTGTAGACCTCCTTCATAATGGCGGCCAATTTAAATATTCCTTTATGTACATCTAAATTAACCTCTATGGCCTCGTTTGTGTATCAGCAATTCAAAATAATCTTTGCTTCCTAACGAGGTTGTAAAGGCTAATTTATATGCGCACAAAAGAATATTTAAAATGGCTGCAGTCATTATGAAAGACGTCTATAGGATCACCTTGGGGGAATGACACATCCTTTGACTCACACAATAAGGATATTGTAGCCTTGAACACTCGCCGTTGATCAGTTCAGTTTTCTTGAATATGAATGGCATTATATTCACAGCGTTCTTGGTTTATCAGGAACATGGCATGAATTAAAATAAATCAAAATCAACGTAAAATATATTTTAGTATTTACTATAATTTTGTGACCGTATTTCAAATATTGTAAAAGCCCGTTTGCTTACAATAAATAAAAATATTGGTTAAACACGGAGTGCTTGCATATATTGGCGGTGAGATGCTCACCGTGCCAATCATAATTAGTTCAATTACTGTGATTGGTCAGGAAACAGAGAGAAATGAGAAGTAATCAAAACAAAAAAATCTCCATTGTTTCGAGTCTCCATTGTTTGAATTGATTTTTAAAATTTCGAAGACTCCATTGTTTCGAGGGGGAGGTGCTTCCCTTTTATGCGAGCCGTCCGTGTTTAAACATTTTTTTCGTGATTTTGTTTTATCAAGGAGTATCAAGTCCACTAATGGTTCGTGACATCCGCTATGGTGTCATGGAAGAAATATGTCGTTTGCTGAATGTAACGCGCTCTCTTGGAAATGACTACAGGACATTAGCGGACAAGTTAAGAATGAAAACCTCAGATATAACATTAATATCACAAGAAGATAATCCAGCTGCCGAATTACTGACGAAATGGTGGGATGCACAAAAATCGGCCACAGTAAAAACATTCCGAAAGAAACTGAAAGAAATGGGCCGCTACGATGTTATAAAAGTTCTTGATGGAAAAAAACGATCAGGTAAATATATAAAATGTAAATACATAAAAAGTTGGATTAATATTTTTGATTGCAAATTTATTGTAAACTATTTACCAAGTAATTGGCCAATAGCACAACGAAATTGACGCAAGCTTTTTGTGATTGCCCTGCTTATATTTTGTTTATTTAGTTTCTATGTTTTATTTATTCCAATTTTCTTAAGCAAAGATTAATAAAGAAATTTTTGTTCACAAGGCCGATAAAATAATATGTTTAGATAGGAATAGATAAAAATAATATGTTTAGATAGGAACTGACGTTTCGCCGGCATCAGTTGTGGTCATCTTTAGAGCCGTCAAGTTTATCAGAAGATGTTTGTCGAAGTTGATCGTCTAGGTTAGTGTATAGTCTTGAGAAATACTGTTGATGTAGGTGACTGATATTTTGACGGCATCAGTGGCATGGTTATCTGTCAAGGGTATTATACTAGATGTATATTGACGTTGATCGTCTAGGTTGGTGTAGTTTTAAGAAAGGCTTGCTGATGGTGACTGACATTTTGAATGCTTCAGTATTGACAATCTTCGGAGTCAAGTGTATTTATAGATACTTATACAAGTTGATCGTTTAGGTTTTCATCCATATATCAGCGGGAGAGAAACATTGTTGTAGCAGCAGTTGAAATATTTTTTTTAGCCGCCCAAGTGGCTACCAGGCAAGGCCTTTTTAAAGGGATCTTCATATCCTTCGGTCGTGCATTTGACCATAAAAATATGGGGTTGCAGTATTCTATTAAAGTGCCTATGACACGAAAATTAAGTTTGCCTTATTTGAAAGAACACTTAAAATGACAGAGTAACATCTTTTGTAGTTTTTCGTTTCCTAGCTTCGTTCTCGAGATATTTCAGTTTGTATTATATGCAAATGACAATGGTGTGACGTACGTATGCATAATGACTTATCGGAGGTTATATAATCTTTGTTATTATTACACAAAATCACTTGAAATTCTACAAGTTCCATGTTTTTTGAAATACTCACGCACATGCTTCATTCAAATTAAATTTGGTTTTATATTAGCAAAGATAAATAACCTTCTCCGATAAGTCATTATGCATACGTACAGTACGTCACACCATTGTCATTTGCATATAATACAAACTGAAATATCTCCAGAACGAAGTAAGGAAACGAAAAACCTCAAAAGATGTTACTCTGTCATTTTAAGTATTCTTTCAAATAAGGCAAACTTAATTTTCGTGTCATAGGCACTTTAAGGTTGCTCTTTCTATATGCAAATTTTGGGAGGAGTATCTCTTTTACACCTTATAAGTCAAGTAGTTACATCATCAAGGAAACAGGGTTTATTTTAAGAAATATTTATCACTGAAAAAAATGAAAAAATTCAGGTCTGCGCAGGCCGATCTAATGGAAGCGAAGCTGCGATCCACGCCCTGCGTAATATATTTTTTATGCAGACGACACTGATGCGATCCTGCTCATTGATGCCTCTAATGCTTTCAACGCCCTCAATAGAGCCGCTGCTCTTCACAACACCAGAGTTCTGTGCCCAACTATTGCGAGCTGTTATATAGTTGGCGGTCAAGAACTGAAATCATCAGAGGGAACGATGCAAGGTGACCCTCTATCGATAGCCTGCATCTACGCAATCAGCCTTCAACCA
Source organism: Chrysogorgia sp. JL179-B06 (assembly GCA_035772405.1). Taxonomy (NCBI): domain Eukaryota; kingdom Metazoa; phylum Cnidaria; class Anthozoa; order Scleralcyonacea; family Chrysogorgiidae; genus Chrysogorgia; species Chrysogorgia sp. JL179-B06. Next base: position 2,203,625 of record JAYKKM010000244.1, read on the forward strand.
CTCATCACATATTTGTACCTCGCAAGTTCCACAAAGCAGTGTTGGTATGCTGATGATGCAAGTGGAGCAGGATCTACCGTGTAATTAAAGAAGTGGTGGGACACATTGACAGAAATTGGCCCTGATTATGGTTACTACCCAAACGAAAAGAAATGTTGGCAGATCGTTAAACCGGAAAAAGAAGAAATCGCAAAAGCGACTTTTAAAGAAACAGCCATTAATATTACAACTGAAGGAAAGACCTAGGAGCCGTAGTGGGATCGAGATCGTACCTGACCGAATAAGTCGATGAGAAAGTAAAAGAATGGATAAAAGCCACGTTGTCCGAATTTACGATAACGCAAGCCCAAGCAAGCTACGCCGTCTACACCATCGGCCTGAAACATCGTTGGACATATTTCTTTCGAACTTTGCCAGACATGCAAGACCTTTAGAGAAAGCAATGTAGCTAAGGTCTTTTTACCGGCGATAACAGATCGTGAATGCACCAAACTCGAACGTAACATTCTGACATTACCAGTAAGAAAGGGTGGCCTAGGAGTTACAAATCCATGCCAAGAAGCATCAGTAGAATATGCAGCGTCAACAAAGGTAACAGCCCCACTGGTGGAACAAATTTTATCACGAAGGCATAAACTAGCTGATGTTCATAGAATACAAACGCTGAAACAGATATTGCGGAAGGAGAAGAATGACGCCATAAATGAAAAAGCCGAAGTTATCACTATTTCAGCATCACATAAGACAAAGCGAATGCTGGAATTCGCTTCGGAGAAAGTAGCTTCAACTTGGGTGACGGTGATCCCGATTTTAGAGATGGGCTTTAATTTAAATAAGCGCGAGTTTAGGGATGCTTTGAAGTTAGGATATGATTGGCCACTCAATGATAATCCATCGAAGTGTGTATGTGGATCAAACAAATCAGCTGATGCCAGACTAGATGTTCATGCACGTAGCTTATGGGAAAAACAAAGATCAAAGGATCATTCTTAGATGTAAAGGTATGTCACCCAAATACAGAGTCTTACATGGATCTAACTCCCAAGTAGATTTACCGCAAGCATGAGAATGAAAAGAAACGGATGGCAGAAAACGAGTCACAGACTAATTGAACCTTTAATTTTTACCATTACTGGAGGCATGGGAAAGGAATGTCTGATATATCACATTCGATTAGCTGAGCTAATTGCTAACAAGAAAGGAGAGATGTATTCGAAGACCGCAATAGCATGGATAAGAGCGAAAATTTCGTTTTTAATTCTTCGATCGGCTTTATTATGCCTTAGAGGTTCAAGAAGAATGCATTGTAATATAGAGAACATTGACTTAGATGTTGAAACCAACACTGGAATGATTAATTAGTTGGGGTTTTTTATTATAATTTTTCTATTGTAATATAATTTGTTTTTTAAATAATATATTTTTATTTTTTATATTATAGCTTTAATCAGTAATTATTTCCGAAATGAAAATTTGCTGAAACTTCCCAGTCTTAAAGTTATTGACATACTTATATTAAAACCGAAAAAAAGTTGGGATCACCGACCTTGTTTGGAAGATATGGGATATCGCAGGTCACCTCTTACTCAGTATTGTGATGTCATTGTGACCAATTTACGAGTTGAGGAAAATAAACTTTTTCTTCAACCTTTTGACAAAGATAATTTTTTATTTTTCGCAATTAGTAATTTTATACAAGAAAAACATGGTATTTTAGGGGAAAAGAAACAGCTAACATGGTTTATTATGATAAAGAAAGGTCGTTTCCCATATTCTTTGACATGTTATTTGAAGAAACATTCATCAAAAATGTAAAATATTGTAAGTTGTAGAAATGATTTTTCTCTAAGTTTCTGTTATAACACGTAAAAGTGGTAGAAGAAAACAATTATTAAGGAACAAATCATGGTCACCGACCTTCTTTAAGAACTATGGCCTTAAACCGGCATTATCAAGTAGTTTACAAACCTACTTGCACAGAGAACCCTAGCTAGACTTGTGTAACTACTCGGAAAAAAAATTGATTTAGTCCCTTAATAACTCTTCCCTACCAGTACATAAGCGTCCATTGCTAGATTTGGCACTAAATTGTCCTAAAATGATCGGAATTTTTTGAAAGAGTTGCATAATGGCCATGAAAACACTGATTATTGGATGTGCGCAGTAAATGTGCGCAATGCAAAACTGAGGAATCACCTTAAGGTACGGACAGAAACTCTATAAGAGAAACAACAGATATATATTAATATTATTCTGAATATTATCCTTTTTTTAGTGCCTGTTATTTTGAAAATTTTATGATAAGAAATAAAATTATACTTAATTTAAAAAAATATCGTTATTATTATTATTATTAGTATTATTATTATTATTATTATTATTATTACATTTAATATATAATAATAATAGCAATAAAGATGTTTTAGGACCATTATACAATAGTCTCGATGCTTTTACAACATTATATAAAACTAAGTACATTTAATTGTAGACAATAACAACAAACAACAACTAACAATAGACCATTTTCAACTAACAATAGACCATTTTCAACTAATAGACCATATTCAACTAACAATAGACCATTTTCAACTAACAATAGACCATTTTCAACTAATAGACCATATTCAACTAACAATAGACCATTTTCAAGTAACAATAGATCATTTTCAACTAATAGACCATATTCAACTAACAATAGACCATTTTGAACTAACAATAGACCATATTCAACTAACAATACACCATTTTCAACTAACAATAAACCATATTCAACTAACAATAGACCATATTCAACTCACAATAGACCATTTTCAACTAACAATAGACCATATTCAACTAACAATAGACCATTTTCAACTAACAATAGACCATATTCAACTAACAATAGACCATATTCACCTAACAATAGACCATTTTCAACTAACAATAGACCATATTCAACTAACAATAGATTATTTTCAACTAATAGACCATTAACTTCTATGCCATAATCTAACTGTACAGTCCCTCCTGATAATTCGTTGCCACACAATCTGATCACCCACATAGTCCGGCTTACGCCTCATGCCCTGCCGATACTGATTACGAGACTTGCATGATCTATAATACTCTTAGTTTTGGAGGGTGTAGTACCGTCGAAGAGGTGCTTCCATAAACAACCACAGGACGAGACAACGTTTCACCCGTGAATTCTCACTACGATAGAGTAACCTTCTAGGTAAGGTAACTGTCCAAGGCAGTAGACCACCAACCTAAACCTAGTAAACTCCTTTTGTAGCTGAGAATCAACCTCTCCCGACAAGCCGATACTACAAGTCACACTTCCAAAGTGGAGAGACACTATACCGAACATATTAATATAACGTTAAATCGGTTAACGGGAAAAAATACTTACCCCACATCGGACTGGACACACACTGACCTGAGACCACCGTATTGGCTTTTGGAACTGCATGGTGAGGACGATGGCATCGGGCCACCGAGACCAACCAAGGCGATGCTAGAAGAAACAAAAATAACAACGCACGGCGGTCTTGACAGACCGCGAAGTTCCAGCGGCAGCTGTCCTAAACCGACGTGACACACGAGCTAAACGACTATCTGTCGTAACCAAGGAGGAGTTGCGATAAAGGCTAATGTTATAGAGCTATCGATGAGTACGGTGGTGCAACCCTCCCCCCTAATCCGCCGATGGAATAAACCGTATATCCACACCAACACAGCATACTGGACATCCTGATTTAAATATAATGTCCCCTGGCGGTACTCCAAGGGAGCCGTTACCAGAAAATAAAGTTATGAAGCCGCCGACAGATCCGGTGATGCAACCGGCGGCGACGAGTACTATTTATTACCTGGTGGTAATCCCGGGATCATATACAATAAGGTATCGAGCGCAGCCGTCGAGAGGCACAGCGATACAATGCTCCCCCTACCTGCGAGCCGTTATCGTTGCGGCGTTAAATGACGTATAACAGCAAATGACGTATACCAATACTGACAGCACCAACATAACACACGAGTTAGAATAATATCACCTGGCGGTTATCCAGGGAGCAGTTACGATAAGCTGTTAAAGTTATAAGCCGCAGATCTTGATCACGGCGATGCAACCTTCCCCCTAAATACCAACCGTTCTCGAGGTGGATGCGAAAAATGACGTATAACAGCAAATTACGTATAACAGTAAATTACGTATAACATGAGCAAATGAAGTGTAACAATACAGACAACACCAACGGGACATACGAGTTAGAAGAATATCACCTGGCGGTAATCCAGGGAGCAGTTACGATAAGCTAAAGTTATAAAGCCACAGATATTCCTGCCGACGATGCGACCTTTCCCCAAAATACCAAAAGTAGTCGTGGCGGCGGCAAATGACGTATGACAGCAACTGACGTATAACAATACAGACAGCACCAACGTAACACACGAGTTAGAATAATATCAGCTTTAAAGTTATAAGCTGCAGATATTCACGGCGATGGAACCTTCCCACTAAATACCAACCGTTCTCGTGATTGCGGCGGCAAAAGACATGTAACAGCAACTGACGCGTGTAACAATACAGACAGCACCAACAAAACATACGAGTTAGAATAATATCGTGGTGGCGGCGGCAACTGACGTATAACAGCAAATGATGTGGATCAACCTCACCCGATAACAGCAAATGATGTGTAACAATACAGACAGCACGAACAGAACCTACGAGTTAGAATAATATGGTGGTGGCGGTGGTAACTGACGTATAACAGCAAATGATGTGGATCAACCTCACCCGATAACAGCAAATGATGTGTAACAATACAGACAGCACCGACAGAACATACGAGTTAGAATAATATCGTGGTGGTGGCGGCGGAAACTGACATATAACAGCAAATGATGCATATGTAACAATACAGACAACACCAACGAGTTAGAATAATATCGTGATGGTAGCGGCGGCGACAACTGACGTATAACAGCAAATGCTGCATGTGTAACAATAAAGACAGCACCAACGAGTTAGAATAATATCGTGGTGGTGGTGGCGGCGGCGGCAACTGACGTATAACAATACAGACAGCAAAGACGTGACCTACGATTTTGAATATCGTGGTGGCGGCGGCAGCAACTGACGTACGATGTGTAACAAACAATACAGACAGCAACTGACGTATAACAATACAGACAGCAAAGACGTGACCTACGATTTAGAATATCGTGGTGGCGGCGGCGGCAACTGACGTACGATGTGTAACAAACAATACAGACAGCAACTGACGTATAACAATACAGACAGCAGAGACGTGACCGACGAGTTAGAATAATATCGTGGTTGCAGCGGCAGAGGCAACTGACGTGTAACAGCAAATGATGTGTAACAATACAGACATCACCAACAGAACACACGAGTTAGAATAATATCGTGGTGGCAGCGGCGGCGGCAACTGACGTATAACAATACATTCAGCAAAGACGTGACCGACGATTCAGAATAATATCGTGGTGGCAACGGCGGCGCCGAGGTATTTTGTTTAAGGGTACTATGTAGTGGCTGCGGCGGCAGCAACTGACGGAAAAAAACTGACGATAATTACATCAAGTGATGTCTGACTATACCGACAGCACCTACGAATTAGAATATTATTATCTGGTATCGAGTAGGTAATCAGTTATGAGCACGAAATTCGAGGCGAACACGCGCGGGTGGGGCACATAATGGGTGGGACACGATGTTGACTTGAGTACGTTCAGCAGTAAGTGACGCGCCCAAAACCAGTCCAAGATCCAAAGACCAAGGAGTGGCAAAACATACGAGTTGACGTCACATAGGTCAGCCAATGAAGATAGAGCCCTGGGTCAACCCTTGCTCCTAACCCCCCCCCAATAATTGACAGGACACTAATATTATGCACGAAGTTAATTTTATTTATTGCATAAATGCATTTAACTTCTATGCCATAATCTAACTGTACAGTCCCTCCTGATAATTCGTTGCTACACAATCTGATCACCCACATGGTCCGGCTTACGCCTCATGCCATGCCGATACTGATTACGAGACTTGCATGATCTATAATACTCTTAGTTTTGGAGGGTGTAGTACCGTCGAAGAGGTGCTTCCATAAACAACCACAGGACGAGACAACGTTTCACCCGTGAATTCTCACTACGATAGAGTAACCTTCTAGGTAAGGTAACTGTCCAAGGCAGTAGACCACCAACCTAAACCTAGTAAACTCCTTTTGTAGCTGAGAATCAATCTCTCCAACGCCACCCTCCAGCACAGCTGGAGAAAGGGATTCGAAGCCCGAACCCTCTCCCAAAAGGCGACCAAGAACAGATAGACGCATGCCTTGTCCTATTGGTAAATGACCAGTAACCTTACGGAATAATATCAATTACTAACAAACAGCTAAACCAACAAACGAGCTATGGACTGTAGAACGTGGGGCGGAGTCCAAATGTACCGCAAATATGCAACGCTGGACCATCTGCCCAAAGTCTTCATTAAATGATCGGGTGTACCCGCCAACGCTGCGGAGGACGCGGCTCCGATTTGGAAACTGTGACTGGAGTAGTTACCAGGGATGCTCGCGGCGGCCAAAATGCGACGATCGAAGCCATGAATTGACGATGACGGGGGATGGCGGTGCGCCATTCTAACAGATGAACAACGGCCTTGGCATCAATGCCCGAACGGCCAGATAACGAGATAGTGCCTCGATTGTGAAGACGAATTGTCCCCGACGACTCCATACACACATCCGCGGTAAACCAATTAGACGACGGATCAAAGGCGGCGAATTCCCTGACCCTCAGAAAACCGGAAAAAACAAAAAACAACGCCACGCAGCATGCTGACTAGAACATGGTGTGGTCAAAAACCGCCGGCGATAGCGACACGTGAATGAGGCCCAATAGACGATTGGTAACCGAGCGCGGCGAACCCCACGAGCGAGATGAGACAAACGAACCGTGCCAACTATCGGATCCGGGAACCCCTGATCGATGTGCAAAGACCGAACCGCAGCAAAATAGCTGACAATCGACGGCGGCGACAAACGACGAACCTCATACAGGTATGTCACGAATAGCACCAAGCTCCATTCCGATGTCGGGAAAGGTAGAACCCGAAATGGGGCGCAAAATTGGAGAAAACCCCGCAGACCAACCGCATACACGACGCGTGGATAGTGCTAAACCCTGCACCAAGAAGGCGAAACACTGGGACACTAGGAATACGACGGGACAGGAAAAGAAAGATCCACGATAAGCCGCCATTTTCCGGTGCGCTTTTTTGGCGATGACCCCAAAAGGACTCATGTGGGGTTGGGCATAGGAAGCTGTGCATTGACCGGCAAGGCGTCCTGATGAGAGAAGCATCTACGACTTGAGATTGTCGATAGCTGACGTTAAGGTACGTGGCCGAGACCGCAATGTGTTCGCAGGAGCTGAAAAACCAAGACGAAAACCGTGCGACAGCCCCGCCAACACCAGCTCTTTGAAGGCGTAAGGACAGAGGCAAGTTCCCGAGAAAACATATCGACGGCCAACGGAGAAACGGTGGTCAAAGGTAACGTTACTAAATTTACTGGAAACGACGCTGAAATAAAGGGAGCAAAAAAAAACAAAAAACCCAACAACAAACAAACGGGAAAAGTCTCAAACGACCGTGAGCGAACCGATCCTACATGCCCAACGGAAAGATACGACCCCTCCCCCACATACACACACATTTGCAATCATTTGTGAGTCAAATCCGGCTTGCCTGTCCGCATTTTGAGCAACCGCTTAAAGGGCTTTTCCATGAACGACAAATATACAACGACGAAGGCGTACCGGAAGGTTCTGAACGCGGGCAGGCGATACTCTCCCCACTGGGGTAGGGGCGCGTGGTGACGATGCGGCAATGTGGAACAAATGCAATTCCACGTTCATATGTGACCAATGACAAATCTGACGAGCAGCGGCATCACGGCGAAATGCTTCGTCAATTATACCACGCGGAACCCCCGAACTGCGCGAACATACAGAGAATCCGCAATAGCGCCCGTCGAGATGACGTCAGCACCGAAGTTTGTCCGCTTTTACCCATAATTCTTGCGGCCATAACAAAAGAAATAGGTCATTGCAATCATTTGTGAGTCAAATTTGGTGTGTTTGTCCGCTTTGAGCTATTAATGGCAGCCAGACTCTACGCTATTGGTATGCTAGCAAATCACGAGCGCGATTGGGGGTAAAAGCCACCAAGAGGGCATGCCGTATATGGTAAACAACTATACCCATTGTTATAGAATATCGATAAGTCGTCGATTATTATTATTTTTATTATTATAACACAACCGAGCGTTCTTCGTGCGGCCGGGCAACAATGCTGACAATGCAACAAATTGGCCGCCCGAAATCGCCGCTGCAAGACGATAAGGTATAGGGTGGAAACCGGGGCCAATGATAAAAGTCTGTTGTAACATTGGGTTCGCCCTAGAATACAAACCCACTGACGCCGAATTCGGCCCCGAATGAACGTTAAAAATGTACCTGTTGGATTTCCTAGCTCGGCAAGCTGCGGCGATGAGAAAGGCGGCAAAAACCACAGACGCTCCAACGGGCGCTGTTATGCCCGATTGAAATCCCGAGCTAAATACAGCGAAGGAACGACAGGTCCTGACGCCATTGCACTGGGTGGCCCGACACCTGGCAACTACCATCTCACCGACGGAATGTAGGCTGACGGCAACGACGAAGACGAAGGCCGACCATACTCGTCTGAGAACGAACCCTCGCTCGAGTGAAGCCACGACCCGTGAAATGTTGGCAAAAAGCGGATGACCGATGCGATGGAGCACTCAACGGCGTCGATGTACTGTGGGCCAACAGGGACGGCGACTTGAGATTTGGGAAACCAAACTATAACTTTGTCAGCGAAGACGTTTGCACACGATTTTGAAAAAATACACGATGTTGACTTGAGTACGTTCAGCAGTAAGTGACGCGCCCAAAACCAGTCCAAGGTCCAAAGACCAAGGAGTGGCAAAACATACGAGTTGACGGGGTCAACCCTTGCTCCTAACCCCCCAATAATTGACACGACACTAATATTATGCATGAAGTTAATTTTATTTATTGCATAAATGCATTATTCAACTAACAATAGACCATTTTCAACTAACAATAGACCATTTTCACCTAACAATATACCATTTTCAACTACACAAAATTGTGCTTATCACTGCATAAATCAGCTAATTTATCACTGCACAAACTGGTTATCACTGCACGTTAAGATAAACCGTGCAAGGAATTTAGACTCCCAACAGGCAAAATCTGAACAAATTCTCTCCACTACTCCCTTTCAAGTATAATAAGTAAAAATGTTTTAAGAAATCATAGACGGCGGAAGATAGACCTTCTGAGGTGGTCAAGGGGCATACTTCCCCGGAAAATTTTAAAAATCTAAAGCTGTGAAACGTAATATTTTTCATTCTGAAATTACTATCGTAGCATTGGTCCTGGGCAAGACATAAAACTTCATCCGGCCTAGCTTCAGGAATATGAACGAGGTGTTCCCTTCACCTCTAGCGGAGGAGGGGAGGATTCCCCCAACGGTTAAAGGGCGAAAGAAGAACTGGAAATAGCTCCATTCTCAACGGCCAACGATGAATTGGCGGTAACTATAAAACGCACTTTAACATGTTCCATGGTACATCAAAAATCAAGATACCGCATCGCTCGTCGCGCGGGTTACAAAGGAGCGCGTCCCTCAGTGATCCAACAGGCTGAGATCGGAAAATATGCCACTGGTTTGGAAAGGTCTAGTCAGCCACCACACCATCAGAAATCAAAATCGACCAAAGCTCAAAACTTCAAATTTAGACCTAACATCGAGTCATACAACACAACATGCAGCAAGAAAATAAGAACATTCTATCAATGGAAAGCTGGACAAATCCAACCTCGTACCCAGGGCATTTTGCCCCACGGTGGAAGGTCGGCGAAAATGGCCCTGGGATTGGCTGGTCACATGACACCCAGTATTTCTGGGTATTTAGATATGATAATTTTTGTGGTCTTTGATCCATTTCCTTTGTCTACTTTGTTGACCTGAATAATTGAGAAATATTCAATGCTCTTCAGAGTTGTTCATGTCCGCATTCGTAGGCATAAAAGCAGCTAAGAAGCTTAATAATCCACCATACATCCATGGTTATCTCTTACAAAAGGTATGAAGAAGCATATATCCAATTTAGCGAAAGCTATCACTTCTAATTTGCTGTAAAATTTGAAGACAGCATTCAGATTTAGATGAATAAATTATACTCGGCTGAATTAATTGTTTTATGACAAGCCAATCGGATTATAGAATGGACCAGCCGATCCCAGGGCCATTTCCGCCGACCTTCCGCCGTGGAGGCAAAATGCGCTGGGAACGAGGTTGGGACAAATCAACATTCAATCTTGTTCAGATGACTTTAGATTAGATCAAATGCTAAAGCAATGTAAATCCGCTAACCTAGACATAGTGTGCATGCAAGAAATGAGGCGCATTGGTGATGGTTCCATCAGTCATGAAGGATATAATCTATACTGGAACGGTATGAAGACGAAACGCATGTATGGAGTTGGAATTGCAATAAGAAAAAGCTTGAGGATCCTGGTTAATGGCATAGTTAATGTGTCACCTCGTGTTATGGCTGCTGATATTACTATAAGGGGATGTAAAATCAGAGTAGTATCAGCCTATGCGCCCACAGAAGACAAACCACTTTCCACTAAGAAAACGTTCTACCGAGAACTCTGTAAAGTTGGTAAAGTCAGCAAATAAAGAAAGTTATTTAAGGTGACTTCAATGCAACATCATCATTGTGTTGTCAACATTCCAACTTTGATGGTAATGCCAATAAACCATACAATGATGAGAATGATACAGCAAATGAGAATGGTGGACTCTTTTTGTAATTCTGTAGAAAAAAGGCATATCAATCCTGAACACATGGTTTGATCACATACCACAACACAGAATAACTTGGCACAGCCCGGACGGCAGAACCAAGAAAGTATATGATTTCAGCCTTTCAGGATCATGGCTCAGACAGTTTGTGACAAATGTGAGAGTGAGAAATTCGTATTTCAACTCTGATCACAGACTTCTAGTGACAAACCTGAAAACACCTGCCAACAAAGCACCAAGATGGACACAACACCGTAAGGTTGCTCCAAGAAGTGACCTTAGAGCATTATCCAATGAAAAGATCAAGAAAACCATACAAGCAGCAATTCAAGAATCAATCATACAGTCTCTAATTGAAGGACTAGAACTTATTACTGTCAACATAGCAGTCTTGTGAAATCACTAGTGAATGCCAAAGAAAAACTCCCGAAAATTAAGAAAATCGAACAGAAATATCCTTGGGAGAACAGTGAACGATTTAGTCAACTAATAGAAGAGCGTAACCATATTAGGAAGCAATCCTGGTCCCAGACAAACAAAGCAAACTTGAAGGCTGTCAACAAATTAATTAAGAAAGAAATCACATCCATCAAAAACGAGTATTACGCCAAACTAGGTAAAGAAATAAATGAAGCCAAACAACATCGGCTAGCTGTATCAATGTGGAGAAAAGCCAAAGAGTACGATAAAGTCATTAAGAGTAAGCCAAAGCAAATCTCCTGTCCCGGATTGAGAACACACTTCAAAAATCACTTTAACCCGGACCAATCACATCTTAACTTTCCAGAAGAAATTCAAAACTCTCCTCAGTATATAATAGACCTTCAAGTCATTAACATAAAGATCGTTAATACACCTCCATCTTCCAAAGAAATAGAGGATGCAGTGAACAACATGAAAAAAGGTAAAGCCTCGTTGGACATTGAAGTGTAACTCCTAAAAATAGCCATGAGTGTTTCGGAGTTCAAACACAGTCTATGGTCGCATTTTCGGAACATATATGGTCGAGAAAGAGACTCCAACTCAGTGGAGCATTAGTAGAATAACATCTATCTGGAAGAAAAAAGGAAATGCTCTTGATGCTGAGCAATACAGAGCGATCTCGGTGGGACCTCTGTTTACGAAAGTTGCAATTAAAATAGTTTTAAGACGTCTCACGGAATTTTATGAAAGCCAACTGCTGCCAACCCAATTTGGATTCAGAAGCGGAAAAGGATGTAACGATGGCATATTCTTGATGAAGCAGCTACAAGAGATAGCCGTGAGATCACAAAGAAAGCTGTTTACATGTTATGTGGATCTGTCAGCTGCCTTTGATCAAGTAAACAGAACGTTTCTGTTCCAATCGATCAAGAACAGGTTACCCATAAATCAGTCAAATACCAACATGGATATTCTTGAGAGCCTGTACAATAATACATGTGCGTATATAGCCAATGAAGATCCAATAAAAGACTAGTTCATAACTACATGAGGGGTTAGACAAGGCGGCAGTGAAAGTCCAAATTTGTTCAATCTTTACATCGATTATGTGCTGAGAGTCTACAAGAACAAATGTGACGTGCATAATGGCATTGGAAAGCTCGAAATACCATTCCTCATCTCTATAGAAGCTACCAACAGAAAGCAAAGAGGTAAAGCTCCATCGAATGGTATATATAACCACAGCGAAGGAGGCTATGCTGATGATATCGGGATTCATAGCTGGTCGGAAAAAGAACTTCAGAAAATGATGGATATCTTCCACGAGGTATTCAGCGAATATGGCAAAGATGGTCCTTATCCAGAGCAGATAATCAAAATCAATGATGTCTGGATCCAGAACTCGAAGATTTTTAAGTACCTTGGAGTATGGAATACGTTCAATGATATGCACATTGGAAGGAGAGAGATCGATCATCGAATTAACAGCAAGAAGTGCTTTCGCTGAACATCGATCATCTTCTTAAATGGTCTCGTTAGATCAAGATTAATGTATGGATGCCATGCTTGGCGACCCACTCAGTCAGAAATTGATAAGATACAGACTACATACCACTACTTCCTGAGATGTATGATAAACAATGGATTCAAGCGACAAAATCCACCCAAAAAGATTAAAGCAAAACAACAAACTGATTCCACCACAGAAGATGAAGAAGTCGAGTGGGGACTTATTGTTACCAATGAACAACCATTCGATATTGTTAAAACTCCATCCATCAAAGAATTTTACATCCAACAGCAAAGGAATGGGTAGCTCACACTATTAGGAGAGAAAACGACAATCCATGTTTCACTCAACCAAAAACTCCAAGATTGGTCATAAGCTGAAATCAATCCTGGAACTTGCTGTCGTAAAAAGCGGAATTTCCAGAAGCCAATTCATGAGAGAATACTCTCGTGAAACACATTAGACAGCAGCATGTATAACTCTAAGAATTGAAGTGTTAAATATCGACTATATATAGTTTAGTCGATTGCCAAATGTTCCTGCATTTGAAACGGCTAAAGAAATTATTATAGGACATTTACTTCTAGGAAATAGTACTAGTTAATCCGTTCTTCACCCTCCTTGTTCCTCAAATATATATAACTCATCTTATACCAGTCAACCGAGTATAGGGTGGTACACAGGGCGAAAAAGGAACTTTAAGTTACATTTAAGTATGCGTAAATTTGCTTAAATATGTCCAGCAAATTTAAGTTAAGTTTAAGTTGCCGTAAATTACGCTTAAATTTGTTCAGAGCTTTACGCGTCGTTTAAGGTTATTTACATTTGCTTAAATGTGAATCACACAAGTTTAAGCACAGTTTACATTACCTTAAACTTATCGTAAATCTAAGTAAGTCCTGAGTCTCAAAGACGAAAAATCAGCTAACAAATGCACTTTGTATAAACACTTTATATACATGGTATATCCATCGCTTACTTTCTATCTCAAATATCGTAAATCTGTTAGCAGTTTCACTCATTTGCTCTGGAGTTTTTATCTGAATGACCATTGAAGGTTGCGAATGTACGGTTTAACATTGTTGTCCAGGTTTCCTTACAATGTGGATTGTACAAGACTTACTCGAACACATATTTCTGGCAAGATGAGAATGCCTTTATCCATTGATAAAACATCCTGATCCTCATTTAATTTTTGTGCGTAAAATCAAATAGCACTTTCTAGAGATGATTTCTAGAGATAAAAATTTATATTTCTTCATTCTTTGTTAATTTGTTTGTATTTCTGGAAAGGAAAATGACTTCCTGTGGGCAACATTAATTCGTGGAGGTGGGCTCAAGAGGGGACTGGGAGGGGGCTTTTTAAAATACAAGCTGGGGACCAAGCCCCCTGTTGCCAGAAACAGGATTACTCGATAGTGACACGCAGTCGGATTGACTGGAGAAAATCAAGCAAGTCCATGGACCACACAACCATGCACACATTTTATGATATAAAAGCTGTTGAATCACATCAAGTTTATTGTGCATAAATTTAGAAACACCATAATTAACAATCCAGGCCAAAATAAAGCAAATTATCAACACTAAAGTCACCTGAATACTTTAACATTGTGCCATGTGACGCTTGCCGACACAGCATATTTAAAGTTATCTATATTTTGTCATATTTAAAGTTATCTATATTTATTCCCTCGTCATGGAACATATTTGACTCTGAATGACACTTTTCAGTGCGGTTTATTGACATATTTAAGCTATAGTTTTCGTATACGATAGTTTTCAAGTTCAACGTACTCGTGTTTACATTCAGTTTAATCTCTTTGATATTGTAACCCGTTTCGATATCGCTCGTTATCGTGAGCTTTTTTATGAAGAATCCATAAATTCATGTTGTCAGCCACACCAGTCCATTGATGAACTATGCAAGAAAGAACCACGCGCGTGACTCGCAAAGTTTCGCAAAGCCTTATGGAAAATATTGCGCAATTTTGCAGATTTGTGACACCTCGGAAAATAACAGAAACGCAGTCGAAACGGCGAAACCTAGACTCGCGCTACCACTGTAAACCGAGTAATAATGTGTATCAATATCAATCTGTATATCAATATCATCTACGGAAATAATAGTCACCGTCACAATATAAACATTCACCATATTTGCCATGTGCTTTTCATCTGTTAACCTGGCAAAGGAAGTAGCCTGTGTACGAGGTTGATAATGTGTTCGCACCGGAATTTGACTGATGCCGCTTTCGATATTGCGCATTATTAACATGGCGGCAGCCTGTACAACACGAAATATACCGACGACACCAAATTCGTCAAAAATACTTTTCCACACTTTAGATAATGTTATCTATATGCGCTCAGTGTAATATTTGATGATTTGGCGATCTGGCTACTTTTATTCCAACCCCTTGTTGTGGTAACTGACTATTTCACAACTTACGTGTATAACATTGCCAAATAACCACCTCTCAAAGTAGACAACTACTATTGCTTCAAGAAACGTCAGACACCGTCAAAGAGAGTTTCTCTCAAGACGACACATAACATCCCTGGTCAATTTTTAACGTTATTTAATTTGCCATTTTTTTTTATTGTTAGTGCATCACCACAAAAACAAAAGACAGAGAGGGGAAGACACTTCCGAAAAACTTCAGCGTGCCCGAAAAAAACAAAAAAAGTTCTAGTTACGTCCAACCGTAACAAGAAATGTGGCAATGACGGTAACATTGTGTAGAAGAACCAAGATATGAAGAAAAAGATACAAAGAGCGTTTGAGTGCTTCACATTGGTATAATATCATAGCCTTGTCCTTACCACATTTGGTATTGCAGCTTTAGGTATGTAAGGTATTCCTTATTCCTTTTAATTTTCTTATTACTTTAAGATGAATATATCCAACCATTGGCTTTCATTTTTTTAGAGCGTTTGAGTGATTTACATTAGTCTAATATCGTAGCCTTGCCTTTATAGGTTTTCGCGATTACAGGTTGAGGTATGTAAGGTTTTCCTTTGATTATCTATCAATTCAATCATTTAAAACATTAATTAACAAATATTACAATGAATTATACAGAAGTTCCTCGATAATTTTAATGATGTAATACCTTATACACATCCACAAGACTTATTTTATATTTATTATTATTATTACATTAGTAAATTTAGTACGTAGTTGTAAATAATGGTTATTAGATTTAATATTTTGTATTTATATATAGTATTTTGCAAACACGACCCATCAGGAAACTGAAAGGCCACCGTGTCAAAATATATTTTAATAATAATAATAATTATTATTATTCAATATTAATTAATAATACATATTTCCATTGGCTTTTCGCTTGTAGAGCGTTTGGGTGCTCAGTGGCGGATGTTCCATGGAACCCCGCTTTTTCAAGCCGAGCATGTTCTTTACGCTCATTTCAGAACTTTATATTTTACTCAAAAGTGCCCCCGAAATGCAGGAAATGCTGTTTTAGAGACCCAAAAATTTTTCCAGTGGGCATGGCCCCGGACCGCCTTGAAATGTGTTGTCACTTAGGCCTAAGCTTGGAACCCCCCTTTTCAAAATCCTGGATCCGCCACTGGTGCTTCATATTGGCGTAGAAATAGAAAAGTTACTTATTTTTTTAAGATATTGGTCTAGACTGTTCCATAGTTTGACTGCTCTGTATAGAGGTATGTAAGGTATTCCTCAACTGTGTTAAATTTCCTTATTACTTTAAGATGAATACATATTTCCATTGGTTTTTCACTTAGAACGTTTGGGTGCTTCATATTCGTGTATTATCCTGGCCTTGCCCACGAGTGTTGGTGATTGCAGCTTTAGGTACATGTATGTAAGGTATTCATTCCTCAACTGTGTTAAATTTCCTTATTACTTTAAGATGAATACATATTTCCATTGGTTTTTCACTTAGAACGTTTGGGTGCTTCATATTCGTGTATTATCCTGGCCTTGCCCACGAGTGTTGGTGATTGCAGCTTTAGATATGTAAGGTATACTCAACTATGTTAATTTTCTTATTACTTTAAGATGAATACATATTTCCATTGGTTTCTCACTTAGAACGTTTGGGTGCTTCATATTGGTGTATTATCCTGGCCTTGCCCACGAGTGTTGGTGATTGCAGTTTTAGGTATGCAAGGTATACTCAACTATGTTAATTTTCTTATTACTTTAAGATGAATACATATTTCCATTGGTTTCTCACTTAGAACGTTTGGGTGCTTCATATTGGTGTATTATCCTGGCCTTGCCCACGAGTGTTGGTGATTGCAGTTTTAGGTATGTAAGGTATACTCAACTATGTTAATTTTCTTATTACTTTAAGATGAATACATATTTCCATTGGTTTCTCACTTAGAACGTTTGGGTGCTTCATATTGGTGTGTTATCCTGGCCTAATTGCCCACGAGTGTTGGTGATTGCAGTTTTAGGTATGCAAGGTATACTCAACTATGTTAATTTTCTTATTACTTTAAGATGAATACATATTTCCATTGGTTTCTCACTTAGAACGTTTGGGTGCTTCATATTGGTGTGTTATCCTGGCCTAATTGCCCACGAGTGTTGGTGATTGCAGCTTTAGATATGTAAGGTATACTCAACTATGTTAATTTTCTTATTACTTTAAGATGAATACATATTTCCATTGGTTTCTCACTTAGAACGTTTGGGTGCTTCATATTGGTGTGTTATCCTGGCCTAATTGCCCACGAGTGTTGGTGATTGCAGTTTTAGGTATGTAAGGTATACTCAACTATGTTAATTTTCTTATTACTTTAAGATGAATACATATTTCCATTGGTTTTTCACTTAGAACGTTTGGGTGCTTCATATTGGTGTATTATCCTGGCCTTGCCCACGAGTGTTGGTGATTGCAGCCTAGGTATGTAAGGTATACTCAACTATGTTAATTTTCTTATTACTTTAAGATGAATACATATTTCCATTGGTTTCTCACTTAGAACGTTTGGGTGCTTCATATTGGTGTATTCAAGTTTTTTATGGTCTCGATAGTGTCAAAACAAGTCTACCAGAGAACGGGGTGGTCTATATACCAAGTGACAACAAAAATGGGTTCTACCAGAGAACTGGGTGGTCTATATACCAAGTGACAACAAAAATGGCGTCGATCGTTGTTTTCGAATTACAAGGCAGATATTTTCTAGGTTTGCAATTGTTAAGTCGAAAACATCGGAATTTAACATATAGTCATCAAGCTTAGTTTCATAATTGAAATAATGTCTGTAGGGTTATGGGCAAGCAGAATTTTGAGCTCATCAATATGCATAGTCAGACTATTAATATTTCTCTAAATATTAATAGTCTGACTATGCTATTTTAAAGCCGCGTTTAGCTGACAATAGTATGTAAACTTCAGGAGTTATCGTTGCCCCAAAATTTGATTCTATATTAGACTGACACAAATTTTGCAACTCACTATCCATAGATACCCCTGCACACGCGGGTGTCAGATACTAATTAGACATTCTACGAAACATTAATAAAATAATTCATGATCATTACCTTACCTTCTCTATTGAAATGAAGTCCTCCCTATTACGTGCTTTCTGAGTAATGTTCGCGTGATGTACAATTTGACTACTGATTTTGGTTGCAGCATGTGTTTAGGTGCTTGTAAATAATCTTGACAGCTTTTCAATGATTATTGAATGTAAGTTTGGATATAATAATTTCAGCGTCACAGCTTGCGTCAATTAAATTTACATGGCAGCATATTTAGAAAACTATCATTAGAAGTGTTAAGTTAATCGTCCAGGTTGTTGTAATGTTGAGAAAGACTATAGTTGGTGACTGACGTTTCGACGGCGGCGGTTATCTTCAGAGTCAAGTAACTCTGACTCTGACTTGATTCTGAAGATGACTCTGAAGATGACCGCCTCTGAGTCCTGAGAACGTCGAAACGTCAGTCACCAACAATAGTCTTTCTTGACAATAATCTTTCTTAAGACTACAACAACCTGGATGATCAACTTCACACTTCTAATGATACTCCTAGGTTCAAACCATTTACTTTAAAAAAGTATCGTTAGTAAATGTGTAAAATGATCGTTACTAAAGTGCTCCGGTCAGAAATATCTCTTACCTTCCCTGGAGTCCATCTGCATTTCCTCTCAGGTTTTTCGATTTCCGCTTTCACATTCGCTTTCATTTCGCCTAAAGTCTCAAATCCTTTGTAGTAATTACACTATTTTTGACATTTCTTTTATGCTTCTAATCGCATTAACTTGATGATTTCTTTCCAGAAGCCATTGCGTCGTTCAGCGTTGGTAACAAATTTGAAACAGTCAGCTGAATTGAAAAGCAATCAATCTAGGGCAAACAGGTTAATCTGGTTCATCCAGCTTGTTGCCCACGTTAATAAATATTCGTAACGTACGATCTTGCTTTATATCTCAGAGCTCTCTCACGAGTAAATAGGGCGATCTTCCGAATTATTTAAGGAAGTAACAAAGGACAGATGTAGATTTTTTACAGCATTTGTCTGTTCATAAAATGTTAAAATCAGCAAACAGTTTAATAATCGCAGTTGAGCGGTATTTGAGATATGATATCCAGCAGTGCGATCTCGTATTTTTCTCTCACTATTTCAGGGGACACCCAGGCGGTTGGCCAGAATCTACCCCTAGTATATAATAAGTATTAACTACGTGATTGGTGGTCGAGGCGGAAAATAGCACATGTATCATTCAGTTCGTCGTTTGAACTCGTTTCAGCCATCCATATGAAAAGCTGAACTGACTATCGCAGTTGTTAATTAAAAGCAATCGGCTATCCTGGAAACGAAAATAACTGATAAAGACTGATCATTCTTCAACAGCCTTCGATCTTTCTCATTCTGTAGAAATTTAAAGACCCAACGGCAACAATATACCGATGATCGGAAATTATGCCAGAAAGCAGTAATTATGCAAGAATGTAACGAGCGGCGATTGGGTTCCTGATGAACAGCTTTGTACAAGATGTACACAAGATTCGATCTGCAGTTTACCGTTGTCTCACTGAACGGTCGATCATGGGACTTCTACTGCGAGTATGTGTATCTACAGTAGGCAATGTCGAAGTTAGCTATTTTGAAGGCGTTTTCATTTAGTTACTATTGTAATATATTAATTAATTCATATTATATTTGTCAAAACCGCTGTAAATGAGCACTGCACAATAAATAGTTGTTATTGTGAGTTCACCACACTGAATCGTTGAATGATTCACTCGAGAATTTCACAGTTACAAAGTTCATCTATACGTATACAAGATTCTGTTCACGAAACTTTCATTTGATGATGATAATCTCTTCGCGGCAGGGATCCATTTCTCACGGAAAATTATATATATATATATATATATATATATATATATATATATATATATATATATATATATATATATATATTATATATATATATATATATATATTATATATAATATATATATATATATATATATATATATATATATATATATATATATATATATATATATATATATATATATATATAAATATATATATATATATAAATATATATATATATATAATTATATATATATATATATATATATATATATATATATATATATATATATATATATATATATAAATATATATATATATATAAAATAATATATATATATATATATTATATATATATATATATATATATATATATATATATATATATATATATATATATATATATATATATATATATATATATATATATATATATATATATATATATATATATATATATATATATATATATATATATATATATATATATATATATATATATATATATATATATATATATATATATATATATATATATATATATATATATATATATATATATATATATATATATATATATATATGTATAAAATGTATATATTCCAACACTCGACATTTTCCTTCACCATAAATCCTTAGAACCTTTTTATATTTATATATATATATATATATATATATATATATATATATATATATATATATATATATATATATAATATATATATATATATATATATATATATATATATATATATATATATATATATATATATATATATATTATATATATATATATATATATATATATATATATATATATAGACTTCCGTAGCTCAGTGGTCAGAGCACTGCACTAGCATCGCAGAGTCGCGGGTTCAATTCCCAGCCGGAAGGCCTTAAAGTTGCATTTTTCGCAACTGGTCCCGGTTTGGTCTTAAAATGTATCTATTCCAACACTCGAAATTTTCCTTCACCATAAATCCTTAGAACCTTTTTATATTTATATATATATATATATATATATATATATATAGAAGAAAGGATTTATGGTGAAGGCAAATTTCGAGTGTTGGAATACATACATTTTAAGACCAAACCGGGACCAGTTGCGAAAAATGCAACTTAGCGGCCTTCCGGTAGGAATTGAACCCGCGACCCTGCGATTGCCAGTGCAGTACTCTGACCACTGAGCTACGGAAGCCGTTGCCGAGAGCCCAGCCACGAGTTCTGTATATATGGTGGTAATGCCGGGATAAGATTCTGGGTATATTATAGGTAATATTTGGCATTTCACTCGATCAAACTACATGCTGAAAGGATTTATGGTGAAGGCAAATTTCGAGTGTTGGAATACATACATTTTAAGACCAAACCGGGACCAGTTGCGAAAAATGCAACTTAGCGGCCTTCCGGTAGGAATTGAACCCGCGACCCTGCGATTGCCAGTGCAGTACTCTGACCACTGAGCTACGGAAGCCGTTGCCGAGAGCCTAGCCACGAGTTCTGTATATATGGTGGTAATGCCGGGATAAGATTCTGGGTATATTATAGGTAATATTTGGCATTTCACTCGATCAAACTACATGCTGAAAGGATTTATGGTGAAGGAAAATTTCGAGTGTTGGAATACATACATTTTAAGACCAAACCGGGACCTGTTTCGAAAAATGCAACTTAGCGGCCTTCCGGTAGGAATTGAACCCGCGACCCTGCGATTGCCAGTGCAGTACTCTGACCACTGAGCTACGGAAGCCGTTGCCGAGAGCCCAGCCACGAGTTCTGTATATATGGTGGTAATGCCGGGATAAGATTCTGGGTATATTATAGGTAATATTTGGCATTTCACTCGATTAAACTACATGCTGAAAGGATTTATGGTGAAGGAAAATTTCGAGTGTTGGAATACATACATTTTAAGACCAAACCGGGACCAGTTGCGAAAAATGCAACTTAGCGGCCTTCCGGTAGGAATTGAACCCGCGACCCTGCGATTGCCAGTGCAGTACTCTGACCCAAGGGCGGCGGAAGGGGGGGGCTAGGGGGGCTACAGCCCCCCCAATATTTCAGACGAGGGGGCTAAGCCCCCCAATATTTTCAGAAAGAGCGTTAATTGCCAATGTCTTTTAAATATCCGTCCACCATTGGGCCAACCAACTCCAATTTAATCCCCACAACTTCTAGAAACCCGTCCATTTTATCCAAACATTCGGAAAAACATCTCAAATTGAAACTTCGCTGCTTTAACTGTCCCTATTCAAAAGTGGACACACTCATGTTGGCAGCCATTGTAAAAGTTTGCTTCTCTTAGTTAATAGTTACTTGAAGTACTGTAATTAAATGCACGCACCGCTGACCGCTCACAATCTGCGCCCGCACAAGTGGGAGAAAATCGAGCAAATTGATTTTCTTTGTGAATTAGCCCCCCCAATATAAAACATCTTCCGCCGCCACTGCTCTGACCACTGTGCTACGGAAGCCGTTGCCGAGAGCCCAGCCACGAGTTCTGTATATATGGTGGCAATAAACACAAGATGAGAAACACAAGTTACTTCATCGAAATTTTATTTACTACAGAACTGTTTCGTATGGCAAGTGTTAAGCTTGCCACACTCATCAGGTAAATGATATAATATTTTGACAGCGCAACGGAATATATACAATAGATGCATAATTAATTTGATCATGTTACGTGTAGTGGTGAGATTGTTATCGTAGTAGGAATTTCTTCCGGTGTCGGCATGTGGATACGAGTTCGTTCCGTTTGTTGAGAGAGCTTAGTTCGGGGTGGCATATGATGATAAATTTTTCGGACAGGCATAAGTTACAGCGTTTGGTTTTATTAGAATATGGTTGTGATTTCTTAATGATTTTCCAGTTAATAGTATACGAGGTGTTAGAGTCTTTTAATTTCCAAATGTGCTTGCTTTGTTCGGTTGCGTTTCTCTTGGTTCTGTTACGGAAAGAGCTGGTGTGGTTAAGGTAGCGGGTTTTGAAAGTGTACTTGTACTTCTTTCGTGGCTTTGTTCGTCACTGCGGCCTGGTAGATTACTGCCTTTGTTTGGCATTCTCCTTGCAGTGGGCAGGCATCTTTCGCGCGGCAATTGCAATTTCTTTCTGTGACGGTGTTCTTGTTGGCTTCTTTGCGTAGAATGGTTTTATTGTGCGACGAGATGATGCTCTGGACATTCGGCATACAACTATAACTTAGTTTCATTGTGTTCCGGTTGAATATTTTGTTTAGCGGGTGGTTTATGGGGAAGGATTCATCGATTGCTTTAAGGAATTTATGTCCGATATCGGTTTTGACGTTTGAGTTGAAAGGAGGGTTGTACCAGGTGATATTACGGCTTCTGCGGCGGATTTTTTGTGCGGGTTGTGGATCGTAGTGTAGGTTATAGCTGTGGCCGCTCTTTTTCAAAGCTTCTTGATATGGGCGAGTGCTTGCGTCGAACGATTGCTTGTCGGATGAAATTCTCGAAAGGCGTTGGTTAATAGTTTCAGGGATTCTACGTAGGATGGACGGGGGATGGTTGCTTTGCACGTTGACGTACTGAGGGACATTGCCTGGCTTCGTGTACGGTTTGTAGGTGCCGGACCTGAGATCAAGAGTGATGTCCAGAAAGTTCACGCACTTCTTGTTAGCTTCGATGGTAAGCTTGAGATTGTTGTCGTTGAATACCTTGCAGATTTCTTTTTTGATCTTTTCGGTCTTTCTGGGTGAAACATTGAACGCGCTGAGGCCATCGTCGCGGTACAAGCCAATGTCGTTTCTGTACGCGGTTGGTAATTGCGAAAGTAGGTAGGATCCCAACAGTTCGCATGTTTCCGCACCGTCAAAACTGCCCATTGTCACATCAAAATTCGAGCTACTGTCCTTCTTGCACCAAGCTTCGGTTTCGCTAAAGAGCAAGGAGTTCTTAGCTTGAATTATGATGTGCCTTTCCTTCGCTGTGATCTCGTCATACTCGGACGCGAACGTGATGGCCTTGTTTAGGAGCTCGTCTGTTATCGATGGGTAGAAATCGACAACGTCGAAGTTGATAAACGAGTGCGAGGATTTGTTGTTAATGTTCTTGAACCATTCGATGACTGAGACACTGTTTCTCCATTGCATAACACCGGTGGCTGATACTATTTTATTGTTGATTCGTTCGAGGATTTTTTTTGCTCACGATACCGATCTCGGATTTGGCAGGATTGATGAGGCGTGATGTCGGGTTGTTGTCAAAGTTCGGTTTGTGGTCTTTTAATGTAATAAAGCATTCTTTCTCGGCCATTTCGTCAATTCTGCTGTCTAGTTTGAGGTCTTTCGCGATTTTTCTTTCTTCCTTGATGATTTCGGCTGTGCTGTTTGCTGGCGCTTTCTTGTAGGTTTTCGTAATGTTATTATGTAGTAGCTGTTTGTATGTCTCTCTCTCTGTCTCTCTCTCTGTCTCTCTCTCTGTCTCTCTCTCTGTCTCTCTCTCTGTCTCTCTCTCTGTCTCTCTCTCTGTCTCTCTCTCTGTATCTCTCTCATTGTTATTGGAGACAAACAAATCTTCCCATTGTTATTGGAGACAAACAAATTAAAAGAGTTGTAACTACAAAATACCTCGGAGTTCATTTAGATGAAAACCTTAAGTGGGATGAACATATCAATACATTATGTATAAAAGTAGGTCGATCTATCAGTGGTCTAAGGCAGGCTCGTGATTATGTTTCTTTGAATGTACTTAAAATCATATATAATGCTCTAATACAGCCTGTCTTTGACTACTGTGATGTTGTATGGGGTAGCTTAAATAAAGGACTTGCTAGTAATATTCAAAAACTACAAAATCGAGCTGCCCGCATTATTACCTACCAAGGCTACGATGTGAGGTCAGCTGATATATTAAATGATTTAAATTGGTGTAATTTGGTAGCGAGAAGAGAAAAACGTCTCAATATGTTTATGTACGATACAATTAATTGTAACGTGCCTAAATATTTGAGTGATATTTTCTCCAAATGTTCCAAAAGTAACCCGTACAAATCTCGACTTAGAGATAATGAGCTTAATGTGGAAATCACGCATATTCCAAATACTGAATATTATAAGAGATCTTTCTCATATAGAGGTGCTGTACAATGGAACTCTCTGCCTCATGAACTTAAGTCTTCTGAATCGAAAGCGATTTTTAAAAGAAAACTATCATCGCTATTGGACAAATCAGTTGACAATTAACTAATTGGTTTAATTTATAATTTGTATCTAATTTTACTTGTATATAGTAATTATATAGTTGTACGGCTTTCATGGAAAGAAGTTGTAAGACTTATGAAACTACCGTATTTTAAATAAAAGTGAATCAATCAATCAATCTGTCTCTCTCTCTGTCTCTCTCTCTGTCTCTCTGTCTCTCTCTCTCTCTCTCTCTCTCTCTCTCTCTCTCTCTCTCTCTCTCTCTCTCTCTCTCTCTCTCTCTCTCTCTCTCTCTCTCTCTATTAAAACAGCTTCTGGGCAATCCTAAGGTACAAATTGATAATAAAATTATTAAACGTGTATCAAAGGCAAAATTACTTGGAGTTATTGTAGACGAAAAACTCAGTTGGGAGAGTCATATAAATGACATTATACTACCAAAAGTTCTGAAGGGTCTGCGTATGATGCGTAATTTGCGCCCTTTGTTAGCAAATCCCCAAATGGTGTCGTTGTATAATTCACTTGTACAGCCGCACTTTGATTATTGTAGTAGCTTATGGGGAAATTTCGGGGCTCATTTAAGAAATAAAATTCAGAAATTACAAAATCGGGCAGCTAGAATTATCACTTGTTCTGGTTATGAGGTCAGGTCAGCTGACATTTTGTCTTTTTTGGGTTGGCATGATCTCGATACCAGACGAAAATACCATGCATCTAATCTAATGTATAAAATTATGAATAATATTGCCCCTAGTTATTTGACTGAACTTTTTGTTCCAGTAAACAAAACGCACGAACATAATTTACGTTCCTCTGATATAAACCTTAAAATCCCTCAGCCTCGCACTGACTATTTAAAACGTAGCCTAACATATAGGGGTGCCCTTTTATGGAACAGTCTGCCATCATGCGTAAGAAAACTTGACAATCTCAAGAAATTTACAGCAAATATTTGCAATTATAGTTTTTAACAAAGTGTAACTATTATGTAATGTATGTCTGACTTTTTATTAATATGTATATTTATTTTTGTCTATATATTTATTGTACGGCTTTTATGAAAAACAATTGTAAATATTGATAAAATTACCGTACTGAAATAAAGTTCTCTCTCTCTCTCTCTCTCTCTCTCTCTCTCTCTCTCTCTCTCTCTCTCTACAGTTAAAAGTAAACCAAGATTTACTAAATATTAAGGAGTGGCTGCTGGCAAACAAACTCAGTTTAAATGTCACTAAAACGGAATGCATGTATATCGGAACGACCTTTAGATTGTCCAATTTAGGGAGAATTGTTCCCATTGTTATTGGAGACAAACAAATTAAAAGAGTTGTAACTACAAAATACCTCGGAGTTCATTTAGATGAAAACCTTAAGTGGGATGAACATATCAATACATTATGTATAAAAGTAGGTCGATCTATCAGTGGTCTAAGGCAGGCTCGTGATTATGTTTCTTTGAATGTACTTAAAATCATATATAATGCTCTAATACAGCCTGTCTTTGACTACTGTGATGTTGTATGGGGTAGCTTAAATAAAGGACTTGCTAGTAATATTCAAAAACTACAAAATCGAGCTGCCCGCATTATTACCTACCAAGGCTACGATGTGAGGTCAGCTGATATATTAAATGATTTAAATTGGTGTAATTTGGTAGCGAGAAGAGAAAAACGTCTCAATATGTTTATGTACGATACAATTAATTGTAACGTGCCTAAATATTTGAGTGATATTTTCTCCAAATGTTCCAAAAGTAACCCGTACAAATCTCGACTTAGAGATAATGAGCTTAATGTGGAAATCACGCATATTCCAAATACTGAATATTATAAGAGATCTTTCTCATATAGAGGTGCTGTACAATGGAACTCTCTGCCTCATGAACTTAAGTCTTCTGAATCGAAAGCGATTTTTAAAAGAAAACTATCATCGCTATTGGACAAATCAGTTGACAATTAACTAATTGGTTTAATTTATAATTTGTATCTAATTTTACTTGTATATAGTAATTATATAGTTGTACGGCTTTCATGGAAAGAAGTTGTAAGACTTATGAAACTACCGTATTTTAAATAAAAGTGAATCAATCAATCAAATCTCTCTCTCTCTCTCTCTCTCTCTCTCTCTCTCTCTCTCTCTCTCTCTCTCTCTCTCTCTCTCTCTCTCTCTCTCTCGATTCTTGTTATATTATAATATTTGGCATTTCACTCGATTAAATTACAGGTTCTAAGGATTTATGGTGAAGGACAATTTCGAATGTTGGAATATATACATTTTTAAGACCAAACCGGGACTGTATACATAATTCGTGACTATGCTCTCGGCAACGGCTTTCGTAGCTCAGTGGTCAGAGCACTGCACTAGCATCGCAGGGTCGCGGGTTCAATTCCAGCCGGGAGTTGAATTTTTCGCAACTGGTCCCGGTTCGGTAAATACGTTCCATCATAAATTATATTGTATATATCGAGAAAGGGCCTGGAGGGGAGTATATTTTAAAAATCACGGAGTCGAACGAATCATAACGGCTTTTACGAATGTACCGGACTTTAAGGCTTTACGAAGTTCATCAGGCCTCTAGTGTATAAAGTAAGCGATTCCTTAGAAGATCAAACAACTCGAGAAGCCGTACGAAGAACGCATTCAAACGTATTGATTTGCCCAAACGAGATCAAACTTTGCTATGCATTTATAGACGTTGGTATTATTATAATAGCTAATAGATTATTTAAGAAATTGACTTGTCAAACGAAGCGAAGGTTGAATATGCACACGTACACTAGCGCGTGGGTCGTTAAGAGTCATTAGTGGTGCAACTCACAAATATTTGCATGACTTGGGAATAATTAGTTACTTTTTTTATTTTTAATTTAAACCATATTTGTTCATTACATTTACCCTAAGAGCTACAAGCTCATCGAGAGAGCTTACGTAAACTTACAATTAAGAAATAAAACCACGAATTAGAAGCAAAACAATAAAAAACAAGTAAATATAACTACACATAATACAAATACGAAGGAAAAGAAAAAATAAATGAATAAAGCTGCAGTGAAATTTACAAGTGATTTCAAATTATTAATCAAAACGACCAGATGCTATTATAAAAGCTTGAACGGCAAGAAAAATACTAGCATTAGCATAATAATTTAGGGTCGACAAGCCGTTCAATAAAATATTAAGTCGATCAAATGAATTTATTGTATTCCACACATGTCCTGTACTTTGCACGATGGAGTCAATCATTATGTCGCGCAGAGCGGCAAAGCGAGGACATATAAGAAGATAATGGAATACATCTTCTTTGGGCGCACCACAAATACATGCAGGAGAAACAACACAATTCATTAAGAAAAGATAACAATTCAACCAAAAGTTATTCAATCTTAATCTAGTGTGTAAAATTGACGCATAGCGATCGCCAATATAAAAAATATTTACTAGTAGGACATGTATTAAATCCGTTGGAAAGAAGTCAGATCTCTCTTGAAAGAGGTAACTGAGACACATTTACGTGACAGCTCAGACAGGGAATTCCATAATTTAATAGTTGAATAGAGAAAAGAATTATTTAACTTCTCAGTACGAATAGCAGGTAAGCACAGGTTATTCCTATCACGAAGACTACATGGGGTTCTTTGACTGACATGCGGAGGACAGAGAGCGGATAGATAATCTGGCAAAAAACCATTAATCATTTTGAAAAACATTACTAATTTATGCATTTCTCTCCTTTTGCTAAGTTTCGGTAGGCCAGTTTCAATTAATTAACTTTCCCTTTGCGTACACTTCATAGCTCCGGTAATTATTTTAAGAGCTTCGTACTGAATACTTTCAATGAGATCAGATTCGCCCCGCGAACACCCGTCCCAAACGACATCAGCATACTCCATTTTCGAACGCACAAACGATTTATAAAGAATCTCAAGAGTTAATCTAGGTGAGCCCTCCAGGGCATGTTATTAGAAAATAATAAACCTAGATGTTTATGGGTACTAACTTCGTCAACTGGATTCTCAGATAACTTCAAAACAGGATGCTGCTTTCTCTCCCTTTTGAAGGAAAACGTCATACTTTTGGTCTTGGTCGCATTCATAGTTACTAACCATTTACTAGACCAAGAAGCAATTAATAACGTTCAAATCATTATTTAAGGTAGAAGCAGTCGGCTCTGGTGAAGAAACCTCTTCAAGTAGCATTGTCATTTGTCATCCGCAAAAAGAAAGCACTCACTGTTTATACCAATGTGAATATCATTGATATATATCAAAAAAAGTAGTGGGCCTAAAACAGATCCTTGAGATACAGCGTTAATTTCTTTCCATGAAGAACTACTTCCCTCAATAACAACGCATTGCATTCTATTATTTAAATAACTTTCAAGCTATTTATATAAGCTGCCTTCAACTCCTAGTTGTTTCAATTTAGCTAAAAGTCCAGCATGCCAAACCTTATCAAAAGCTTTGGAAATGTCTAAACAGACTGCCCTTACCTCATTACCCCTATCTAGAGCTTCATAAATCTTCTGGACAATAAATAAATGCTAATTGCATTACAGTTGAATCACCAGGACGAAACCCAGATTGAAATTGATAAAAAACCTATTAGTTAAAAAAACCTATTACAACAATTAGTTACTTGAGGTATACATTAGGATTTTATGGGTAAACATTAGTGAATATGGGATAATGAGGGTCATAAACAGGATAGAGTAGGCGGGCAAGTTCAAACGAAAAATCGATGTTGCCATAGTAAAAATAGGTCGCGTCGAAAGAAAGTGATTAACGAAAGGGTAGCCATAGCGAAACCGCGTCGCGTCCTTCATTCGAATTCTGTTCTCTTACGAGTAACATCGAAAGTCTTCTCCGGAAAGTTCTCTGCGGCGTATTTTGGAAAGTATTTTGGGAAGTTATTCTCTTATCGAAAGTCTTCTTTTGCTTATTTTTGGAAAGTGTTTACTGGATTTGATATCTTCTTCTTTGAAAATAATTAAAGATGTCTCAAACGGTAAGTTGATCAACATTTACGAATTATATCTGTTTTATCGAATAAGACTCGAGTGCATACTTATGAATTTTGCCTTCTTAGATTTAGATAATGGACCTCATTGAGAGTTGTGAGAACGAGAGTGCTCTGGAGATCATAGAGCATAGGCTTACCGAGGAGCAGAAACGGACTGTTTTACAGCAACGGATTGTGTTTTGGCTCAACGCTATGGCTGATGATATTCTTCGTGAGATCGAGACGCCGACCAATGTTGTCAAAGACCTGATGAGCAACTGGAGTGACGAAGAACGGTGTCAGTTTAAGAAGACTGGGCCAACGACGAGTTATTGGTTCCTAACGACGAGAACGAGCAGCCTGAGTTTACCGAACCGCTGGAACGCCAAATCGGCGAAGGCAGTAATGTAATGTGTGTAATGTTTATTTATATAGCGCTAATCCCTTTAGCCCTTAGCGCTTTACAATAAAGATAAATAAAATAATTACAACATGCTTAAAGAACTCCTAACTATTAATAATTTACAAGTAGAAAAGTAACGTTCAATAATTAAAATGGATACTTAATAATAAGCTAAATTAAACAAATGTGTTTTAAGTCTATTCTTAAAAGTTTCTTTAGGTATGGTGGGATCTCTTAGATGGTCTGGTAAAGAATTCCATAATATGGGCCCTGCTACTGAGAAGGCTCGATTGCCATAACCTGTAAGTTTGTATGGTTCAGATTCGAGATAATGTTTCGATGAAGACCGCAATTGACGCTTGGACACATATGGGCGAATGAGATCTTTCAAATAAGATGGTGCGATATCATTCATACACTTGAAGACTAGTAAGAGGATTTTATAGTACTGTATCCTATGCTCCACAGGTAGCCAATGTACAGTAAGTCCTTTAATGTAGGTGTTATGTGCTCATGTCTGTGTATCGAGCTGACTAATCTGGCTGCAGAGTTTTGGACAGATTGGAGTTTTTGGATCATGTGTTTCGGTAGACCAAAAAATAAAGAATTACTAGAAATACGTGTACGCAACAAACCCCTCGCCCGTTCTAGCGCTCAACGAGAATCATATATAAAAAGCGTACATGAAGTAACAGTTAGAAATCTGTTGTTTGCAACGCGTGTGAACCATTTTTGAAGAGAGCTCGCGAGTTACTCGCGTGACACGCAAGTGTATCACGTGATACAAATTTACATCACGCGACGCGAAACTTGCGAAGTATTCGAACGAAAACACCATTTCCTTCACTATTTTGCTGTATCAATTTATGCTAATATATTATTTCTATTTGAATGGAAGATGGATGATGTTGAAGAATGGTATAGTAAAGCACTGTTGAATTGGAGTATTGAATGGACACAGTTTCTATTTTCACTATGAATTTTGACTCTAACCTACAATAAAGTTCTTTGTACTTGAAGGAGATTTAAGATTAAATACGATTACCAAACGGATAGAGATATAATTAACCAAGAATTTATAGGCACAAATAAAATTACCAGTTTACAAATTTCCTCCAGATTTGTAAACATTTGCAAGTTCAAATCACACAAGTGAATTCTATAATTAATTAATTTTCGTAATTTTCCAATGCACATTTAAATCTTGATGAACGTGGACTCGTGACCGCAAATTATATTTTCAAACTGAAATCAGTTTTTTGATCTTTCCCTTAGTTTCTTGCACTGTTTTTTTGGCATTGGTACTAATGATTATTTTTTGGAGAGTTCAATTCATCAAGATTCAACTGTACTTTTCTTTATATAATAATACATTTTATTAAATGTTTATGTGCAAAATAAAGAAATAAGTAATAATATGCAGTGATATGACAAAATTTAAATTATGATATTAAAGTTCAATAATTCGAATGCTTTTGTTCCTTGGTAATATTTTTGAGCAGCATTGAGAAACATCTCAATTTGAGATGTTATTTTGTGATCGAAGAACGTAGGTGATAGTTATCCATATCAGTGTTTGAATGAAAACAAATTTGCTATATAAGAAAACAAAAGAATCAAATATATTTCAGTGTTTGCTATATATCTGAGTAAAATAGAAACTATACAGATATTTACATATTTGATACTTTAATTGTTACAGTATTTGCAAGTTAGCTTTGGTTTTGAAAGAAAACATTACGCCCAAATAACGTCTCATGAAAGCACTTTATGCGATCTTGTATAAGTGCCATAATAGACCCTTGCTGATTTTGCTTTAACACCCATGAAACAATGGCTCAAAAATCTATGTTGGCAAAGAGAATTTAATGCATTTTCTGTTACAGTATCTTTTATATCCACCTCGGTTTGAAACCGTTGTTCATACCTGTTGAAGCAATTCTGGAAGTGTTTATAAATTACAGTATTGCAATGGTAATGAACGAAATTATGTAATAATTAAAATGCTTACTTTAACTGTACATTCCTCTAAAGGCTAATTAAGCATATAATTTTCTTATCTATATTAGCTCAACTGGCAGTCAGGCATCCCTTGATCCCTGTAATGAGAATATGAAGTGTTATACCATGAGATATATTAAAGTGATTTGCAGCTCAGCATAAATTGTTTGCTACTCAAGCTTTCAGAAAATGTTTCTGAGCCCCAGACGGGAATCGAACCCGCAACCTTCATGATCTCCGGTTAGACGCCCTAACCATTGAGCTACCAGAACTCAGCTGCCAGAACGAAGGCTACGTTGTGTACTAGTTCGTACGTGTGACATACGTACTGCTAATTCAGCAGTCTCGATATGTCTGTATATCTTATCAGAATATATTAAAGTGATTATTAAAGTAATATATTAAATGTAAATGTGATTCCTTGTGCAACATGCATTGTTCCCCTAATAGCCTTCTGTCATTGTACGTAATGTTTATTCCAGATAGTATACTTTTCCACTATTTTACTATAATCGCTAATAACAATAATGTTACAGTACCTTTACAAATTTAAGCATTTTAGCAAGATATAATTACATCTGCAAGTACATCAAAACCTGGAGAAAACAAAAATCGTATATTAGAAAAAAAATTAAAAGTAGAATATTTTATCACTATGGTTTTTTTCTCACCAGTGTATTGTTCAAATTTCCAGAGTGTGTGTTGTGTGTTTCAACCTGCAATATATGTAAAAAACTTATTAGAAATTAAATATGCCATATAAAATTCAAATGTCTTCCAAGTACATTTGATTCATTGACAGTCCAGTAAAAAGCCTTTTAATAACATTTAAGCATATGCTACTCATATCACCTGTCATTGTGTCACTGTTTGGGTTGTTTCCTGAATTGAACTTTGCCATCATGTAAAATGGAAGAAACAATTACTGTATAATTACTAATGCTGCAAATAAAAAAAGAAACCAAATAATTATAGCCTTTTTTGTTTAAATAATAATACAGTATACTACTTTGCTAGCTATCAAGGTAAAACAATTGTTTTTGACACTGTGCATGTACAGGACATAATTAGGATAACTGAATTTCAATCCATCCATCCATTAATTCTGTACTTAATAATTGAAATGGACCATCATCAGCAGGGATTACTGCATGAATCAATGTACAATTTAATAATTATTCATTTACACTGCATGTACTTACAAATCTACAGGGTTATATACTGTCCATCAATGCTAGACAATGATATCTGTGGTAGGGATGCAATTTATTACTGTTTAATATGTATTTTCATAAAATTGAAAGAAACAGTATAATTGTAATTTAATTCTGTACAAATTAGGTATATGTCCTTATATTATAATGTAAGAGTAATTAGATCTGGAGATGGAGGGCTTTATGCTATATAAAGACCCGAGGACGCGCAGCGTCCGAGGGCTTTATATAGCATAAAGCCCGACATTAGAGGGATCTAACTGATTTAGTTCATGATTGAGGAGGTTTTCCAACAAAGTTTTGTCCATTTTATCCACTTTGGACAAAGATTTCCCTAGTTTTTTCCTTCATTTCTTATCTAATTAGTATTCACGGTCTTTATGCTAGATAGAGCCCATGGTACATCAAAGAGAACCGACTCAATCATAAACTAATAACATATATACACTTATTTATATGTATCTATTGTTTTTATGTTTTGATAATTATACCTTCTGTTTTGAATCGTAAATGACAATATGTCTCATACTGTACAACCCCTCCCTTTTTACTGTACAGTATACTCTACCTGTCATAGAACTATTTTGATTATTTTCTACATTGAACTTTGCCATATGCATCAATCAGTACAGTAAAATGCAACAAATATTGTAATCATGCCTGCAAATAAAAAATAAAAGGAATACGTGTACAATTTATATGCCTTAGTAGCATTAGCTTACAGTCTTTTTAAAGAAAATAAACTATCACTTTTCAAGTTAAAACAATTGTTTAATTTTGTTACTGTAAATGTACAGCTAGGACATGGTGATTGTTGGACCAAGATAAATGAATCTCAATACAGTCAGCCATTAATTCTGTAACAAATGTAAAATGGAGCAGCATTAGTTGACAATACTGGTACATGTACCGTTTCAGTCAGTGTACAATTTATACAATTATTAAACTGCATGAACTTACAACAATCTGTTGTCCTGCATCAATGCTGGGGGTCTTTCCTAGGGATTATCAATTGCTGCTTCAACATGTCTACAGTATTTTCTTGAAACTGAAATTGAAAGGGATAGTTTTGAAATTTAATTCCTAATTACAGCATCCTATTTATTGCTTTAAATTATACATATTACAGTAAGTTGTGTATTCGAACTCTCATTACCCGAGGAACCAGCATTACTTCCTACATATGGGGAACTGTACAGTAGATACCGGTACTAAACAATTTCTTAGTATTGGATTAACGGTTTGTCCTTAATTGTTGTACTGTACGTACCTAATTTTGTTGTGATAAAAATTCAATTTTGTCATTCATCTGTATGTATACAGTTATGAAGAGTATTTTAATTGCTACAAATTTGTTATCTATAGAAAAAAAACAATAAAAAAAATTAGATTTAACAATGACCAAAAGTTCATATTACTGCAAGCAATGTGTGCATAGGAAAAGTAATACCTTGTACATTTCAATGTTGTAAATTTCTTTTTTGCAGTTTGATAGCTATGAAATGAATTTTATATTTATCAACTGGCCGGCCTTTATCATATCACCTCTAAAGAAAGCACACCCTTGCAATTAGCATTTCCCCTATCTGCGTCAGTCCTTCTAACTGTAGGGGAACAATACCTGGGTCCATGTCATTCTCTTCACTGTACACTTTCGGTGATTTCAAATGCAGATATTTACCATATCTAGTTACCAGTACCAAATTTTCCGATGCCGCGCATGGGCCGTTGATCTTGAATATATAAAATTAAACTGGATGCAAGTTCAGATTCCCTTTTGCATTTCCCGTGATAAGGGACCGGTCGATATTAGCACCCTCAGGCCTTCGGCCCAGTGCTTCCACTTGCAAGGAAATTTCCTTGCAGAAGGAAATTTTGGCCTTTGCAAGGAAAATGCCAGGAAATGAAATTTACAAGGAAATGGCAAGGAAATTTGATCTAAAAGAAGGAAATTGAAAGGAAATTTGGAGATTCTTATAAAAAAACACTTATAATAATAGTCTTTTTTAATAAATGCTCCAAACAAACGTTAAAGCTTACATGAGTATAGAATATAAAATATTAAGTTAGAAAGTTAAATGTCCATCTAATATATATAGCACACTTAATACATATGTATGTATATCATTACTATTAAAATGTGTAAAGTCTCCTATTAATAAAACACTTCTTAAATCTCTCTGTATTAACACGTGGAATATGATAGGGATGTGATCTATTGAACGAACATGATTTTCAACTATTTGACCTTCCTACCTGTTTTCAGATGCTGAACTAACATGATTTTCAACTATTTGTTCTTCCTACCTGTCATCCAGATGCTGAACTAACATGATTTTCAACTATTTGACCTTCCTACTTGTCATCCATGTTCTGAACGCATATGATTTTCAACTATTTAACCCTACTTGTTTTCAGATGCTGAACGAACATGATTTTCAACTATTTGACCTTCCTATCTGCCATCCAGGTGCTGAACGCATATGATTTTCAACTATTTATCATTCCTATCTCGAGGAGATGAACTAAGTGGTGGACTGATGCAGCCATTAATTTGAAGACATTGAAGAGAAGGATTGAAACAAACATAAATCACTATTTTGTGCAAAAACGGTTCCTTTGGAACTGCCAAATATCTCAAAAGGGTACAAAGAATATGCTCGGATCAACAAATATCAGACGACTTTATACTTGTGTCTTTTGTATTGGAGTCAATTTAACTCTTATTTGGGAGTTATTTTAACTCTGAAAAGGATCATTAGAAAAAGGTTCAAAACATCCCGTTTTAACTTTACTTCCATAGTTATTTTAACTCTACTCCAAGAGTTAAAATCAGATACAGCTGCAGGATAAGAAACATAAATATATTCCACTTCAACTGGCTATATACAATGTACGGAAACTTCTATTGAACGAGCTGCCGACGCATTTCCTTTACCCACTGACGACATTATTTAATTACTTACGCTTTGTTTGACCTCCACTTATTTTCAATATAACGGCACGCACTACAAACAGTTACACGGGACAGCTATGGGATCTCCCGTCTCAGTTTGGTTGCTGAGACCAAATGACACCAAAAAAAATGACACCAAAAGAGTAGTTCTGGGGTCTTTTTGACCACAGAACGACTCCTTGAGGGGTTGTTTTAACTCTTTTCAATTAACAGTATAGAGGAACGCGCACTCACAAAAAAACATTACCTTTTTGGTTTCGCTACGTTGACGACAACATTACTGCGCTACATGAAGACGACGTCGACGATTACAATTTACAAAAGAAATGGAATAGAATGGAACTCTTCCTTTTCCAGACTGTTTGGTAACACGTGACAAGAACAAACTAAGGACTAGTGTTTACAGAAAACCAACACACACTGATAGACTACTGCACGAATCATCTTACAACCCAACGGTACACAAAGCAACAACCATCAAGACTTTGACAAGACGAGCACAACTTATTCGCGATTCACCCGAAACTCTGCGCAACGAAAACGACTATCTTCGGCGCGCGTTTCGCAAAAACAACACAATACTAACTTTATTGAACGGAACAACTACAATATCAATGAGAACAACAAGACCAACAGCAGTACAACCGTAACAACATCAACAATACCATACATTAAAGGTGCATCAGAGACTATTGCACGTATTTTACGACCTTACAACATACGTGTAGCCCACAAACCTATGACTACTTTGCGACATATACTGACTAACGTGAAAGACAAAGAACAGCCTCACGAAAAACAGGGTGCAGTTTACAAGATCAAATGCGCAGACTGCCAGGACACTTATATTGGTGAAACCGGCAGAAACCTAAAAATCAGACTAGCTGAATACAAACGAGCTACTAGAAACGGGGACAGGACTGATCACATAGCTGAACACCACAGTAGATAACCCCCCCCATACAGCGCCCAAAGGGATGCCGCCTCATTAAATATTCATTTTTTAATTATTCATTCTCAGGCTCCTTTAGGACCCTCTAACCCTAGTCTCATTACGTCATGACTTCTCGTCTTCCTGGGGGAGCCTTAACCCTAATTATTTATTCAGATACGTCATTAAAGCTTCAGGATCCCTAACCCTAGCCTCGTGTACCTGTAGGATCCCAAACCCTAATTAGTATTCAATTTAATATTATTATTCATACCAGTCTTCACTAACCCTAGTCAGTCTTCTTCCTGCGCTCTCATTCCCGACTCCTTCCGAACTTGATTTCCGAAGGCATTACGTCATCAAAAGGTAGCTCTTATTGCTTTTAATAATATAAGAAATGCCTTTGTAATTATACACTTCGTCTCCCTACGGCAATGTGAATGTGGGAAAGTGGGCAGCCCGAGAGCAGCGCATGCGCCATGGATATGATATGAACTAAAGAGAGTAACGAAGAAGCATCTTATACTTTCACGTCTTAAAAATGTACGATCAACAGAGATTTATACGATTTGCCTCGCTGATACATCGGTTAGATATTCGATAGAGCTATGCAAGAACCGCTTTAGGAAGGTTATGGAGGATAGTATATTTTAAAAATCGCGGAGTCGAACGAATCATAACGGCTTATACGATTGTATCGGACTTTACGGCTTTACAAAGTTCATAAGGCCTCTAGTGTGTAAAGTAAGCGATTCCTTGGATAAAGAAATACTTCGGCAAGGTAATCGAAAAAAGAAGTCAAAGGTATCGATTTTCCTAAGCGAGATAAAACCTTGCTTGGTATATATTATATTAGCTATTAAATTATTCAAGAGATAGCTTGTCAAACGAAGCGAAGGTTGAGTGACCACACAGCGCATGGGTCATTAACAGTCATTAGTGCTCAACTCGGAAATATTTGCATGACTTGGGAATAATTAATTTGTTTTGAGGGTAAATACTGGGATTTTGAGGGTAAAAAATAGTCAATATGGGATGCGTTTTCACCGCATATACATACAAAGAGATGAACCCTAATAATTTTGGCCGTATTATGACTTATCTCGTTTTAGTGTACACAATTCCTATGATGAAGAAACACTTCAGGAAACAGTTCGAAGAACTGTTCAAGATCTCAAACATATTGAAAAATATAAAGTTAATCGTCTTGGTTAAACTGGATGACTCGGCTATTTTATGACGCCGTTGTCATGATGTATATTCACGTTGTTAAGGTTAAGATTTGCATATATGTTCATGAATTTGGCCGAATTATCGCTAATTATATCCATGAATTTGGCCGAATTATCGCTAATTATCTCGCGTTGGTGTACGGGATTCAGTTAGAACGAGGATATATAACTAACTTAGCAGCTTGAATAAACCTGTCCACCTGATCTTAGATAAAAGCGTGGGAGCCATTAAGCGTAATTAAAGGTTACATGCAATTCCACAGACAAAAGAGGGCACACATATTTCGATAAACACATCAAATAAATAGTATACAATATTGAGTTTATGAGATTTTTATTTCAAGTTATAAATACTAATAAGGCCTACTTCTAAGGGAATATCTAGGCGTTTTAATTTTAAAAGTTTTTCGATATTCTTCCTGGTCTTCAGGCGTTAATGTTGCCACATTTTGTTCTGTCATCGGTAAATATTTTGATCTAGTCATCGATAGATGGTGTTCATATTCGCCTCTTTCTTCAGGGGTCATCCTTGCTAAATCGCTCTTTTTCCAATCGGAAGAACTTTCCCAATTATTAAAGAAGTTTCGTTTAAGCTTTGGTTGTTCTGTCGAAACTGTAGTTGGTGGTGTCAAAAAATAGGCTTTAGGTGTAGTAGGAACCTGGTGAGGATCGGACGGGAGGTATTCTGTAGAATCATATTGCGTTGGAGTCTTTGGGATATTGCTTTCAGTTTGAAGATTATTTTGAACTGGAACCTGGTCGTGGAGTTGATTTTGGAAGGACAGAAAACGTTTAAGCTCATTAGAGTAGAGTATATTCTTCACATCTGGTGTTAACTGAGGCGTCTGTATAATATTATGCATCTGTTCACCCGAGTTGTACATAGCGTTGAGGATGGGCGATTGTTGATACGATAGCTTTCGGATATAACGGTTTAGGTTTTGTTGGTCAGCGGTATTTTCGTAGGGCATCACGTTCGATTTCAGTTGATATTGGTCACCGGTGATAGGTGGTTGTTCATATGACCGCTTTCGAATATAATGGTCCATGTCTAGTTGACCAGTGGTATTTTCATCTGGTAGCACATTCGTTTTTAATCGATGTTGATCATCGGTAGTCGGTTTTAGATCAAGCATGAGATATCCGTGTGGACGCTTTGTCGCTTCCTCGTAACTTTTCATAAACTCTTGAACATGACCAGGGTTAACTTGTCGTGCTAAGACTGAGATTTGTTGCTTGTCCCGTGGAGATTTGAACAGTACGATATAGTGGGCGTTGAGGCTGATATTTCTGGTTTCTTTGCCTTGATGAAATATATTTTGAACAATATAGATCACAGACAGATTCCGATGATGACTTCCTTTTGTGAATAAATCGGCAATACGTTTATCGTCCCCTGACTGAGCCATAAGATCGTCAAGAACGATGAGGCTGCATTCAGAGACATCTAAAAAGTTCTTTTCGGCAATGTCGTCATGTATTCCTTCATTGAGTTCAATGCCTGGTATAGTTGTGATCATATCCAAGTACATAGGTTGCCACTGGCCATAACACCAAATGATACGTTCAGGAGGGGGACTGATGGTTGCTCGAGCGTTTTCCAAAAGCTTTTTCACCCAAACGGTCTTGCCACTTTGAGTACATCCAGCCACAATACACGTAAAAGGATGTTTCATAACGGAAGATCCACCGACGACTGAAGGCTGAGCATTAAAATGGTCACCTCCTCCATGGACGTACTTGATATGACGCTGAAGATTACCTCGGGTTGAAAAGTTCTTTCCGCATATATCACAGGCAAATGACATGTTCACTCGGTGAAGACTAGAAGCCAAATGATGTTTCTCAGGAATGTTCTATGAATTTATCCTTATCCTTATCCTTATCTTTATCTTTATGGCCTTATCCTTATCCTTATGGTCTTATCCTATATAGCTTATCTTTATCTTTATCCTTATCTTTATCTTTATCTTTATCTTTATGGCCTTATCTTTATCTTTATGGCCTTATCTTTATCTTTATGGCCTTATCTTTATCTTTATGGCCTTATCTTTATCTTTATGGCCTTATCTTTATCTTTATGGCCTTATCTTTATCTTTATGACCTTATCTTTATCTTTATGGCCTTATCTTTATCTTTATGGCCTTATCCTTATCCTTATGGCCTTATCCTTATCCTTATCCTATATAGCTTATCCTTATCCTATATAGCTTATCCTTATCCTTATCCTTATCCTTATCCTTATCCTTATCTTTATCTTTATCTTTATCCTTATGTCCTTATGTTATCTTGCCATGAGTAAATGAGTAAAGAGTAATATAAAAGGTGTACTTCAGGGGGTGACCTCGTCATTTATACGTTGGCTATCGTACAGAGATGTTTAACAAGAAGCAGAGAGCTTTTCTTCGACATTACTGTTTGTCGAATTCTGGAGAACAACAGGCGCTTCTTGAGAGAGCTACCCCCGAACAAGTTAAGTGTATACATGACTGTATCCATAATGTTTGCAAAATGAAATACGAATTACCTCGGGAAACGATCGAAAAAGTGAGACCGTACGAAAACGACATAAGTACTTTAGTTGACCCCGGAAGAAGTTTCATGAGAAAGAAACAAATACTGGTCCAGCGAGGAGGAGGATTTCTCGGTCTGTTACTTGGTCCAGTTTTAGAAGGACTTGCAGAATTAGTATAAAAGAAATCAGTTCATTGTACTAGAGTCAGTCGAAGTCATGGACACCAGCGAAGAAACATCTCCCTTTTACAATGATCAAACGCATTCGACATGTACTATCCTATTTTAACAACAATGTTGAAAAGGCTTCAAATCTTCTCCACAGTTTGCTTATATCACATGACATTTTGATATGGAATGCTCAACGGGAAATCGTTTACAATGGTAGAGTTATACCGAACACAAATATTGTCAATCTGATCGAATATTGTGTATCCGAATACGATACCGACATTCCCAAACCGCCTGGCCTAAACGTTTTCGTGAGAGGGCTTGCAGAAGTCAAAGTCAATAAGAATCTCATTGAAAATCCTGAAGTAATTGCATTACTGGCACGCGAAGGAACAGAAGATACAGATTCGGAATATGAAAGCAGCGAAGAGAGAAGCGCCGCGGAGAACTCCGAAGATGACGAGGAAGAAGACGAAGATGACGAGGAAGAAGAAGAAGAAGAGGAAGAAACAATCTCGCAATATGACATTGATAAAGATGAGAGTCGATACATTTGTAATTACTGTGAAAGCAAGATGACTGGTGTACATTTAGCTATATGCCCCAAATGTTTATGGCAAGACTTTTACAACAATATTCATCAATGTAAATTATGTGGCTTAGCATCACCTTTGACTATATCACACAATATTGTTTTTTGTACTGCATGTCCGTATACTATTGTAACAGATGGCACTGGAGATAATATTATGATTGAGCTTAAATCATAACCACTATTTGTAACTTGAAATAATAATCTCATAAACTCAATATTGTATACTATTTATTTGATGTGTTTATCGAAATATGTGTGCCCTCTTTTGTCTGTGGAATTGCATGTAACCTTTAATTACGCTTAATGGCTCCCACGCTTTTATCTAAGATCAGGTGGACAGGTTTATTCAAGCTGCTAAGTTAGTTATATATCCTCGTTCTAACTGAATCCCGTACACCAACGCGAGATAATTAGCGATAATTCGGCCAAATTCATGATATAATTAGCGATAATTCGGCCAAATTCATGAACATGTATGCAAATCTTAACCTTAACAACGTGAATATACATCATGACAACGGCGTCATAAAATAGCCGAGTCATCCAGTTTAACCAAGACGTTTATATTTATATTTTTCAATATGTTTGAGATCTTGAACAGTTCTTCGCACTGTTTCCCCGAAGTGTTTCTTCATCATAGGAATTGTGTACACTAAAGCGAGATAAGCCATAATACGGCCAAAATTATTAGGGTTCATCTCTTAGCGGTGAAAACACAGGTTCAATCGAACGCTGAATAGCGTGTACGAACGGGCCAAAAGGCCTTATCGGGCCAAAGAAGGCCAGATAGGGCCTAAACGGGCCTAATACACACACAGAGAGCCACCTAAGTACACGATGGGGTCCCAAAGGTACACGAGACTAGGGCTAGGGATCGTAAAGGTGAAAGAGGCTTAGAGGTAATTACTTCCGTCCCTTGCGTTCGTCACACTAACAATACTAATTACTTTTTGTACGCAACGCTCTTTGTTCTGCCTCGGAAAACGCGCGAAGAAGAGGGAGATGTCTTCGCAGAGGTCCGACTGAAAATTCACCAATGAGGTTTAAGTTAGTGTACTATTCTATCCGTTAATCACCCAAAAGTGATCCGCATGTTGACCGAACATGCACCACTGTTTCACTTCTTAATGACTTTTTTAATGAGGCGGCATCCCTTTGGGCGCTGTATGGGGGGGGTTACCTACTCACCACGTACAAACAAAACACGATATTGACTGGGACTCGGCTCAATGTATCGCCTTTAACACAAACTACAAACAGCGACTTACATCAGAAAGTTGGTATACCAACTTGGAACAACTTGAAGCTGTATTTAAATATATAATTAAAAGAATTGAAAAAAATTTGTACATACTACAGTGGGTTCATTTTGGAAATTTTAGGTTGGGAATTTGCAATTTGGGAATTTGGGCCAAAAATCTCACTGAGTGTAACCAGTACCAGCAAGAAATCAAAAGAGTTCGAAGGCGTAATCAAAGATATGATGATCAAACAGGTTCAACTTCTGTTGAAGACGAATCACAAACACCAAAAGAGAAGTTTAAGACTGGAACTTATATTGTGATTATAGATAGCCTTATAGCTTCTCTATCAATGCGGCTTGGGGCATATCAAGGTGTCGCCAGCAAGTTCGGCTTTTTCCGAAACCTCCAGTCATTGTCAACAGAAGAGATAACGCAAAAATCATCACAACTTGTGAAATCCTACCCATCTGATTTGGAAAATGGTTTGCTGGATGAGATGGTCCACTTCAGCGAGCTGCTCAAAACCAACCTTGGAAAAGGCGAAGATGCTGCAAATGAAGAAGCAGAAGAGCTCCGCATGTATCGACTTGTAATGGATAATAATTTGGAGTCTTGCTTTCCAAATGTTGAAATTGCATTGCGTATATACTTGTGTCTGATGATAGCCAACTGCACTGGTGAGCGCACCTTTTCAAAGTTGAAGCGCATCAAGAACGTTCAGCGAAATACAATCGGGCAGAAGCGACTGAACAAGCTCTCTTTGATGAGTATTGAGAATGAACTTCTAAGAGACATTGACATGACCAAAATGATCCATCAGTTCGCTTGCTTGAAATCTAGAAGACATGATATGTAAGATTATTTGTTTAGAAAAAATATATAAACTAATGATTGTCTCCATTACATAATATATCTACAAATCTTATATTTGGGGGGGCCCTCATAATTCATAATGCTACAGGCCCCGCACCTGCTTAATCCGGCCCTGGATTTTCGTACAATTACACCAGAAGAAATACTCAGAGATCGGTTAATATTCGGTATTAGCGATACCAAAGTACGCGAGAGACTGCTGAGAGAAATGAATCTCAGTCTAGCAAAAACAGACGAGATATGTCGTGCTTCCGAGAGCATGTTGGCCCAGATGAAAATCGTTGGAGACACAGCTGAAGCTAA
This sequence comes from Chrysogorgia sp. JL179-B06, assembly GCA_035772405.1. NCBI lineage: Eukaryota > Metazoa > Cnidaria > Anthozoa > Scleralcyonacea > Chrysogorgiidae > Chrysogorgia > Chrysogorgia sp. JL179-B06. The sequence continues at coordinate 2,248,434 of JAYKKM010000244.1, forward strand.
AGTAACCGAAGTAAACCGAATAAAAGATCAAGAGCGCTCGCCCGCTCCGAGGAAAAAGAAAAACTTCCGTCGCAAGCAAACACAAGGTCAAGGTCAAGGTCAACGCAAAGAATGTGGCAACTGCGGCTATCAACGTCCGGCGAATCGGGAATTGTGTCCCGCAAAAGGAAAGGACTGCCTAAATTGCGGAATGAAAAATCACTTCGCCGCAGTTTGTAGACAAAAAGAAATCAAGGCGACTGAAGAGGAAGAAGACGATGGATCGGACGAAGTCTACCAGACAGAAGAGATTTCAGCAGTCAAACTAGACGACTCATAGTTAGTGACCATGAAACTGGAATCCGGAAGTTACATTCGATTCCAACCAGATACGGGGGCGCAATGTGATGTCATACCAGTACACATCTACAAAGAGGCGACCGAGGACAGACAACTGGAGAAAGTGAAACCCATCAAAACCTCCCTTGTCGCCTATGGAGGCTCGAAAATAAAGGTAATTGGGCAAGTACGTATCGGCGTTTGGAGAGGTGAGGCCAGTTGTCGTCTAGACTGCCGATTAGCAGACAGCAAAGAGATCCGCCCGATTCTAGGCCGCAAAGCATGCTTAGGCATGAACATTATTCAGTACAAAGACAATGACCTGCTGAATAAACCACAGACGGACAACGCCCCAGTATACGCCTTAGAGGACAAAACCAACGCACTGACCAAACAAGAGCTTATGGGGAAGTTTCCGCAGGTCTTTGGCGAGGGAGTTGGACAGTTAGACGGTATATATAAGATACGAATCGACGAAACAGTCCAACCAGTTCAACATTCACCCCGGCGCATTGCAGTTGCGCTTCGACCAAAACTCAAAGAGGCACTAGACGACCTGGTGGCCCAAGATGTAATAGCTCCGGTGACAACGCCCACAGAGTGGATCAGCTCCATCGTGGATGTCCCTAAAAAGAACGGGAAACTTCGCATCTGCCTAGACCCGAAGGACCTCAACCGCGCCATTCAAAGGGAGAAGTACCAGCTCCCAACGATTGAGGACATTGCGACACGGTTGCATGGGGCAAAGGTCTTCACAATGATGGATGTTCGCAATGGCTTCTGGCACGTAAAACTAGAAGAAGAGTCAACCTACCTGACGACGTTCCAGACACCATTTGGCCGTTATCGCTGGAAGCGTATGCCTTTTGGAATCTCCTCAGCGCCCGAGGTTTTCCAAAGGAGAATGCACGAATTCATTGAAGGTCTCGACGGCATTGAGGTAGTAGCTGATGATTTTATCGCGGTCGGGTATGGCGATACGATTGAAGAGGCAACTTGCGACCACGACAAGCACCTCTTAGCATTCCTAAAATGATGCGAAGAACGAAACATTCGATTGAATGACGAGAAGTTGAAGCTGAGGCAGTCGGAAGTACTGTTCATTGGGCACGTGGCGACAGACAAGGGGCTCCGCGTTGACCCTGCTAAAGTTCGAGCCGTCGTCGAGATGCCAACTCCAACAGACAAAGCGGCGGTGCAGAGACTCCTGGGTGTGGCACAGTACCTCGCCAAGTTCCTCCCGCATCTGTCAGACATCACAAAGCCACTAAGGGAGCTGACACAGAGTGACGTCCTGTGGTTCTGGGGTGACGCACAACAGACAGCACTTGACAGATTCAAAGAAGCAGTCACCAGCATGCCGGTACTGCTTTACTACAACGTAAACGAATAAGTGACCTTGCAGTGTGATGCCTCACAGTCTGGTCTAGGGGCAGCGTTGATGCAAAACGGGCAGCCTGTTGCGTACGCTCACGAGCACTGACGCCTACAGAAACACGATACGCACAGATCGAGAAAGAGCTCCTCGCAATAGTCTTCGCGTGTGATCGATTTGAAGCCTATGTGTATGGCCGCGAACTGGTCAATATTGAAAGCGATCACAAGCCACTAGAACCGATCTTTCTGAAGTCGTTGGATTCAGCTCCAAAGCGTCTGCAACGGATGCTGCTGCGGCTGCAGAAATACTGTCTGCAGGTCAAGTACAAGAAATGGAAAGACATGCACCTGGCCGACACGCTGAGTCGAGCGTACCTCCCGGAAGTCAACGCATGCGCATTCAGCAGAGAGTTGGAAGACGTCGACCACCGTAATTGGCTCCCTATGTCCGAGGACCGATGGCAGGAGTTGAAGAATGCAGCGGCAGATGATCCAGTGCAGCACAAGCTCCGCGCGGTCATCATAAAAGGCTGGCCAGAGAACAGATCTGACGTACCAGAGAGCGTGCAGCCGTACTTTGACGTGCGCAACTCTCTAACCATCCAGGACGAGCTCGTATTTAAAGGACAGCTGTTAGTAGTCCCAACAGTCATGCGCAAACAAATTATGAAAGAAATTCATGCTACACACATTGGCATCGAAGCGTGCATTCGAAGAGCTCGAGACATCCTATACAACAGAACTCAAGCAATACATCGCCAAGTGCGACATTTGTCTCGCCCATCGCAGCGGTCAAGGGAAAGCCCATCATGCAGCATGAGTTGGTCGCCCGTCCATGGGCCAAAGTAGGTGCTGACCTTTGCGTGTTTGACAACCGAACACTATTAGTGAGCAGTGACTACTACAGCAACTATATCTAAGTAGCTCACCTGACTACAACAACGTCCCGTAGTGTGATAAAGGAAATGAAGGCGGTGTTTGCTAGATTTGGAGTTCCAGACACTCTGATCACAGATAATGGCCCGCAGTTCTCTTCAGCGTAGTTTGCAGTGTTTGCTAAAACATGGCGGTTTGAGCACAAGACCTCTTCGCCTTTCTACCCGCAGTCAAATGGTAAAGCCGAGAACGCCGTTAAGACAGTGAAGAGGCTGTTTTCCAAGTGTAAGGAAGCCGGAAGGTCGGAGTTCCAAGCGTTACTAGACTGGCGCAGCAACCAGTCCAGCCCAGCGCCTCATGGGCCGGAGGTGCAAGACGCTTCTTCCAGTTGCTGGTTCACTACTACAGCCGCAGTATGCAACTGAAGAAGATACCCGGGCATTGATTGGAGTCAAGAAGCGACAGCAACACTTTTACGACAAGCACAGCAAACCCCTAACCCTAATCAACACAGGTGACACAGTCCGTATGAAACTCCTGGGACGAAACAGATGGGATGCAGGCATCTGCACAGGCCAAGTGGGACCCAGGAGCTATGAAGTTAAGGTTGGTCACGGTATTTACAGACGAAGCTACTTGTCAGTACGGACGAACGGAATCGAGATGTGCAACAGGGAAACCCATTACCCGATGAAAGCTCACTGAGAGAGTCAGGTGAACCAGCGGACACATCGCCAGAAGAACCGCTTAGTGTAAGCACAGAACCAATCATCCTGAGACGATCAGCCTGGGAAAGCAGAGCCCCAGAGTGGCACAATGACTATCACATGCCAGGGACCGCATAATCAATTCCAATGACTATAGACACTACCTTTACCTAAATATTATCCTTATGTTATGTTATGTTTTGTTCCGTTAGAAAAATAAAGATGTAACAAGTTCGCTACTTATATTACATCTATTTACATTCCAGTTATTATACTAATTAATATAACCAATCAGATTGACCTATGCTAATTAAAAGGACATGCAGTAGAAACAACACTCAGAGACACTCGAGAACGAAGAGCGCAGACCATGTCTTTATTTTGTAATCTAAACACTAGAATAAAATAAAGTCTGAACACAAGACAACGTTAGGGCTGGTCGTTGGTCGAGGTTATCGTTGTGTTATCGTTAAATCCTAAGAGTTCCCCAAATTTGAGCAACTTTAATTGTTGGTCAGTTTTTATCGTGCAACCTGAGTTATGTTTGTTGGCTACTAACTCGATGGCCCCTAGTTCTTTCAGTTCGTCAGCAATCATTTTAAAAGTGTGATACCCAGGCCCAAAACGTGTTTGTTGCTGTTGTAGCTCACTTTATCATTCGCACCAGTTTCCACATTAACGAGGTCCCAAAAGATGGTTGCCTTTTTACTAACATGTGAGGTTCTGAGTCAAACGTCAAAAGAGCTTCTGGTAGATCCAAAGTTTTCGTTGGACCTTTAATCAACACTACCATACGAGTCATATAATGTAGTATGTGTTATATATGAACCACGCCGAACTGAAAGCGACGGCTATACTAACGCTAAAGAAGCCATAAGACTCGCGAAACTGAATCTAGTAAAAAAGTACCCTCACGCCACTTTGAAACGGTTCGAGTTTGACGCAAATGTTTCACAAGACGGTAAGGTCCTAGGTGTTGACATATACTTCAAAAACAACGACATCATAAGCACAGACATAACTAGCACAACCTTCAAAAACTACAAGAGTATGTGGAAGTGGTTGCACAACAACACGCCAAGATTCCCAAAAATATGGTCAAGTGGTGGTGCGGTTCCAAAGCTACTACTGACAGAAACCCATAAGGACAAATACTCTGGGAAAGTCGCGACATTTCCACCATATGTCCTCAATTACCCAACCCACAACTTTGACGTCTTTGTTGACGACAATAATTCCTTCAAATCAAATCTACCGAAAGTACTCATTGACACCAAATTGCGTTACCAAGACAAACCAATTGGTGACAACATTAACACAACTTGGACTCTGACAAAGAGTTACTATCAAGCGATCGCTGCTATGTACATCGCTACGTACCGTTCAGGGGTTTCTTTACAAAACTTGAATCACCACGATGACGTGCCAAAACAAATCACAAGTCTGATGAGATTCAATGTGTACTTCACCACTCGACGTATCATGTTTCGTTTGAGTAAAAGTAAAAAAGACATTAACGACGTCATAAGACTGTACGTAAGCGACTGGAGACTATTGAGACACCACGTGCCATTGACTGGCTATTTGAATAGATACATCAAAGACATCCAAGGTGATTATCGTCGGTATTGTCCAAGGAGTTCCGATGGGTTCACACCATTAGGACAAGAACTATTGAACCAATCGATTGAAGTTTATGTGTATGCCATTCTTGGAGCTCAAGCAAAGTCAAAACAAAGCATTGTGGGAACCAAAGATAGTGCCCGAGAAACACAACAAGTCTTCAGAAACATCGTTGAAGACGCTGTGGTTCAATATTCACCAGGTGTTTGGACCAACCTCATGAGTGGAGAGATTACCATGACCAACGTCAAACTGGACACAGCTGTGACACCTAACACTTGGCTAATCCCCAGAAGCATGGTTTTGTTGAAGGACCCCATTGTTGGTTATAATAATGTACTTACAACTTCGTCTGGGAGTAGCGTCACATTTGGGTACAACAACGGGTTGAACTACTCCCAAGCGTCAAAAGTGAAACGAACTAAAGTCCATCAAGAAACTGGTCACTTGGAAATTTTGGCGTCACACCCACTTCAGAAAGCAGTGGTCACCATGAGTCACACTAATAAGTCAGACAACAACACAACAACGATGGCTATAGTACTCGCAGTCTCAATGGTGTCTTGTTATTTAGCAAGCAAATATATCTTGAAGTAATGAGTCTAAACTATGGGTTACGCTAAAATAATAGCAAGAACAAAAAGACATCTGGATGACCCTAAGTTGAGCGTGACCGGTGGGAGAATGTCTGGACTCATAGACAAAACATAGCAGACCCAGTCGACGACCTAGACGCCATCAATAAAAAAGTCTTAGAGCAATTGTATTTACCGATTTACTTCAAGACGCGACACCATAACGTCGTATTCGACTTCAACACCAACGTACACGCTGTAAAAAACGTAGACTTTCATAATAACACCTCCAAAGTGAAAGCCATCGGTGACGCGATAAGTATGTTGGTACAAAGCAACCCAACTATGGCCCTGTTGTTGGTATCAATACCCAAGGTCGTCGTTTTCTGTCCCCCGAGTTGACACCATTTCCACTTGAATCAAGCCTTCATTTTAACTGCCCCAGTATGCAATGGTGTGACCTTTCCATTGTTGTCGTATATGTGGTTACCCACGAGAGCCACAGGGTCAAATTGGTCAAATTTTCAGACAATCCTACAGACACACAGCGAACGTGAATAAGATAGGTACGCCTTATGGAACAATTTTTGGAATACATCGACCAAGAACACCACTCGCACCTTATGCACACCCATCATTGACAGAGTTCTGCGGTGTGAAAATCGTGAGTGGTTACATGACAAACCGAGACATCATAATCATGGGTGGAAAAATGATGAAGGAATACGGCATAAAGTAAATGTTCGACACCATTACCGTTAAAGTGACCAAACCTGCGTTAGATATTATGGGAACATGTGTTTCAAAAGAACGTGAAGTGTATAAGATAAATAAGACAACTGATCACATGTTTAAGGCTGGTGGGTCATTTGGTCGTGGTAATGTGAATCTTGAGCTTTACGCTGAAATTGGTCTGAGGTGAAGAAAGACTTATGGTGAACCTATTTCATTACCTACGGAAGAACCAGAAGCAACACCATATCAGTGTCATAAAAACGCACAGTGTACACACCCTATGTTATAATGGGTTGGTTTGCCAGGCTGGTTCGTAGTGTGAAAAACTTTTTCAAACGTAAGCCGAAGAACAAATCGAGTACTAACACATCGAACGCGTTGGTACACAACAAATCAGATCTATAAAGACCCTAACGATGACGTGCACCATATTGAATAGCATTTTTGTGGAACTATAGTAATGACCACACTTCAGCACTTTGACAGTCATCAAATCATGACGGTTATGAATAACGGTAATTTGTGGTTCAAAGCGAAAGAAGTCGCGAGCGCTCTAGGTTATATGCTCGACCAAAGGATGCAGTACGTGACCACGTCGAACCTGATTGCAAAATTAGGGGCGGTGATTTGGTGTCCCCCCCTGAAGTCAAGCCCATGAACAGACCGTATTTATCAACGAACCTGGGGTTTATTCGTTGATATTTTCAAGTAAAATGGAACGTGCGAAACACTTCAGAAAATGGGTGTATTCAGAGGTTTTACCAAGCATCAGAAAGACTGGAACCTTCACACTTCTCAAAAACAACCAATTCAAGATGATCACTGAGTTTGACTTGCACACGAAAGTCGTTGATTTTCTTAGGAAATACCATCCAGAAGCTATTTTGATAGCCGCTTGTGGTGAGAATCAAGACACCTCAGGCAAAAGAATAAATTCATGGAAAAAAGGCTACCAATTCGTGGAACACCTGATTTGATCATTATCAACACACACAAAAGGTATATGGACTTGCGATCGAGTTCAAGAACCCAGGTGGCACAGGCAAATGCTCCGTAGACCAAAAGAGGATGATGCTCGGGTTCAAATCCGCTGGGTATCTAACGTTGTTGTGTGAGTCATACGACGACTCTATTAACGTAATAACAAAATATTTATTTGACATCAGGTTTCAATGTCCCTGGTGTACTCGCAAATTTAAAAGTGATGTGACGTTATGCAACCATAATCATTGGATTCACCGCGGTCGAGTCTAACTGTCAGGATGGTGACGTCTACACACCGCACGATATTGCTCAGCGCCACCAACAAATGATGGCCCTGGATTGTATCTCCAATTGAATGGTGCTTCAACAGTTGTTCCGTAAGTGTCACGACAAACGGCACAATACGCTTTTAGAAAGGTGATGTCATCTGCCATTGGGAACAATGTATCGAGTTCACCAAGTCTTTTTAAGTGCTCCGTTGACATGAGACCACAAATAATGACGTGAATGCCAGCTTTGAACCAATTGACCTTCGTCAATGCCAATGACGTCAATGTTAGCCAGTTCATTACAACTTGGGAGGTTGGTGATTAGTTTCGCAGGTAAACGGTCTGATCCAACAACAATGGTCTGACGATGTGTGGAGAACGTGTGGTCAGTTCGTCAGGTGTCACCGGCGTTGTTCATGTAAAGGACTTTGAGTCCTGTTTTACTTAACGTGACTAGTCTGCGGAGAGTCTCTGTCGTTTTACCTGCGAACATGGGACCAATGATGATTTCCAGTTTACCAACTTTTCTCATGGGTTACTATACTCTGAGAAATTTTCGTGACTTAGAGAAGTGCGTGTGCTTGCGTTCAAACACACCTTGACACACCTCACATACGTAGGCATCATGGTTCTCAGCGAGTCTCAGCCACGCATTAAGAACAGACCTTTTTGGTTTCCACACAAGGCTCGCGATTAACACCTCAAGGTGTTGGGACACCAACACATCGGAACTGTCGTTAGGGTTGTCCAAGTGGTCAGAGCCTGCGTACCCAAAGTGTTTACACGCTAAATAGCTCTCCATAAGGACCATCCTAATTAACTTGTCGATTAGAATCTTAGAAGTCTCGGTGTCAAGTTGAGACCAAGCGTTATGAAGTGCTGCGGCATGAGCGATGTTGTTGTGACTTGAGACAACGTAACGTGAATTCTGACCGGTAGTACCTTTGTGTCTCAGGTTTAGTTTTCAGAAGGCAAGTCATTATACTATACGTCCTGAGAAAATATTTTTGGTTTTTCGTTGAGTTAGGTTTCCCAACAATCAATTTGTCGACGAAGCTCAAGGTTCTTAAGGTGGGAACTTGATTTCTCATGTGTTGAATGGAATTGTGGGTTATCGCTAGCCACACCACATGGATAACACTCGTAAATCGCTGAATTGCCTGTGGCGTAAACGTGATACCACGAGTTCATATGATTGTTAACGTCATCTGCATTGAGTATGTCACGACACGGCACAAATCTCGACGTCAGGGCTTGTAATGGCGTCTAGCCACGAAAGTAGCTTGGACTCTTCTGGTCTCCACATTGAGGATTGCGAAGAGTACCACGAAGTACCTCCCAAGTAACGTAGCAGACGCTGCACTCAAGTTGACGAAGTAGTCAGAGATCGGCTGGTGAATTGATATACATGTCCAGTAGTTTGCCACACTGGGACTACACCGATTAGTTTGCGAAGCACATCGTCAGCTTTGTCAAGTCTTACACAAGCGTCGTTAAGTTCTGTGACTAAGTTAAGCGATTTGTGTGTTTGAGGTGACTCTGGAGCGCAAGTAGCACGTAATTTGAAGACTGATGAGTGTCGCTTTAGGGTGTCAGGTCCAGGTGTATCTTGCGGAACTGTGGTGGACACACAGAGTGTTCGATCCTCGAAGCTCAGGCAAGATTCTAACCCTAACCATTAAGTTTAACTTTAAAAGTGTCAACATATGTCTCTAATCTTAATTCATCTGGTAGGCTGTTCCAAACTGCCGATCCTGCCTTCCTAAATGATCGATCTCCGTACGTTTTCGTCTTTGTCCTGGGTTCTTGAAGCAAGTTCCTCGAGGATGATCTTAAGCATCGCGAAGTTTGATAGCAATTGTCCAGACGGGATGTAACAAAAGCATGAACCAGCCGCTCCACAGTCGATTGGTCAAGATACGTTCGTAAACTGCCAATGTTCCTTAAGGCTATGTAAGCTGATTTACAGATAGATTTTACATGATTCTTGAGGGAGAGATTTTCGTCCATAATAGCACCAAGGTCACGGACCTCTTTAATATTGATTAAAGTCTCACCAATATGCTGGGAATATGTGGAGTTGATCCACCATATGCAGAATACAGATGAATAGCTTCAGTTTTACCGTCGTTTAAAAACAACTCGTTTTGATGGCACCAAGACTGGATATCATGAAGACAATGTTCAAGTCTGTGAATGGCAGTGTCAGCATCCTGTTCCTTTAAGGTGATATAGAGCTGAGTGTCGTCGGCATAGATCATAGCATCAACTTTATGGGCAGCAAAAATATCTTCTAGTGGAGAAACATAAAGAGAAAAAGTAATGGTCCAAGAAACCGACCTTGTAACAGTGGAGAGGATTCCAACTTTTTACCCTTCACTTTCACGTACTGAGTTCGAGATGTGAGATATGATCGAAACCAGGATAGAGCTGTATCTGTACCAAGAGAGTAAAATTTTATGGTTAATTGTATCTAAGGATGCAGAAAAATCGAGCATTATACCAGTAAAGCTTGATGGCCAAAAGGTTAGTGCCTCCCAAATATTGTTTTGAACACGCAAAAGAGCTGTCTCAGTGCTATGTCCCTGTCTGAACGCAGATTGCAGCTTAGGATATATTTTATTTTCCATTAGATCAGGGCCCCGGAACACGGGGGCTAGGGTGGGCTATAGCCCCCCCCCCCCCACTTTTTTAACCGAACATTTACTGAAAATGACTTTTCGTCGAATGACTATATTAAGTGCTTCATAATGCACTTACAAGTCCTCACAATGATGAATGAGTTTAACCAGGCCCGCCCAGAGGGGAGGGCAACTGGGGCAATTTGCCCCGGGCCCCCAACTCAAAAGGGTCCCCCATTTACTTTGTAAAGAATCGGTAGACGGTAGCCTAGAGGCTGTAGTTGAAATTAGGAAATTATCAAACAGTATTTTCTGCTTCTCTGCGTTAGTGATTATTTATTTTGTCCTTATTTTGTCCTTATTTATATACGTCCTAACGAAAATTTGCGTTGTCATTTCACATGTAAAACTGAAACATTTCCACTTGAAATATCCTTACATCCGTAAAATGTTTGCGAAATTTTTGCGAGGGGGGCCCCCAATTATATATTTGGTCCCGGGCCCACTTTAGTCTCTGTGCGGGCCTGAGTATGACTGTATTTTGAATTGTATTCCATAGTTAATAATAGTTAAGTTTTGTTTCCATTGTTCCGTTTTCCCTTCCATTTTCAAGCTTATTTTTGTAGATAAATCTTTTGAAGTTCATTATAAATCTGAATATACAAAACAAGTCGTAAACTGTAATATAGCAAAATAAAAACTTCTGCATAGAAACTGTGATTTAACACCATTAAATTGATCCAAAAATTGAAAGTTGTTTGAAACTATTTTAGCAAAAGGAGGCATTTCTAGCCTTTCAGAGGCCCTAAATTCAAACAATTTCGGGGCCCCTAGGTCGGCCAACAGCTTCCCGCTCGCAATTTGCCCACCCACTTCAAAATACCTTCCGCGGCCGCTGTAGATAGGAGTAGTGAGTTTGGCAAACGCGACGTCAAAGACAACGGCGACGTCTACGACCGAGGTAGAGACTGGTACTAGCATAATTATCACCTTTGTTGACGTTGTCAAACTCGTTGGCAACGCCATATTGCCTTGGTTGACGTTGTCTGACAACGCCAACTTCAAGCTTGTTTTTTACGAAGCTGATTGAATATTATGGCTGCATCCAGGCAACAAACATAAGTATGATTATTAAACACGCAATTTATTTAATAACGATTCGCTTACTGTTTTTTATCAACCGCTTTTCTCATGGTTTGTATAGTGTGCATATTTTGTAATATTTTGATTGTTAAGCGTGGTGGAATGGTGACTGTATATTACTTTAAGCTTATGTTTTTTTGTTTTTCTTTCTTGCTAAAGTAAAGCTATGAAATGGACACACGAGCATGACTTGGAATTAGCAAAAGAAATGCTAGCCGAGAGACCATTTGAGCATGTAAAATGCTCGCGTGCAATAAGCAATTGGAATCGTACGGCAAACGATTGTCGACAACTTATATGGAAAATTTGATTGTTTGTGTTGAACACCACTTTAATAAATTATCATGTAAATGTAAGAACTCCTCATCTGAGATGAAACCACTGTCAAAAGACAATAGCAGATCGTCGATTGTGTCATCCATTTTGGAAACACAAAATTTTGAATTTACCGCCGGCGCCGAAAGAATTTTGCCAAACTCATTTTTTTTACTACGGCTACCGGCTCGGTCGTAGACGTCGCCGTTGTCTTTGACGTCGCGTTTGCCAAACTCACTAAATGAGTTGATGAGATGCGGCTCGCTCAATAGTCTTTGAGATAAACTGCAAATTTGAAATTGAACGAAAACTACTCATATCTTCGGGGTCCATTGATACTTTCTTTAGGATAGGAGCAAGTTGAGAAACTTTTAAAACATCTGGCATCGAACCACCACCCAAAGATAGATTTACAATGTTAGTAATAGATATTAAGAGCACACGAAGACGTTCTTTCAAAATCACAGTTTGGATAGGGTCTAATTCACAGAATTTAGTAGGAGACTTCATAACAATCTGCTTGATGCGGGTCTCTGTTACAGGCGAAAAAGATGAGAAGCATGAGCTGCATTCATATGGAGGAAGATGAATATTAGGTTCTAGAACAGGTAGTTCAGATAATTTATTGCGAAGATTGCGAATCTTATCGTTAAAATAAGTTAAAAATTGGTTGGCTGGATCCACCAGTGAGGAGGGGAAGATGTTGGACCTTTTTCCACTGGTCATAATGTCTACTTCACGAAAAAGGGACCGCTGGTCAACATTACTGAAACGTTTCCGATGATATGACGTTTTAACATCATTCAGACGACGATATTAAGAATCACAATAGTCCCTAAAAAATCTGCTTATCGATTTCAAAACCATGAGAAGATCTATATTTCCTTTCATATCTTCTTTTCTTTGCCTTAGCTTCGCGAAGAGATTCATCAAACCATGCCCATGCGGCCGGACGGTGAGAAACCGGAGGCGTTTAGGAGCATGCATATCAAGGATATTCGTCAAGTTAGTGTTGTACTGATGGACCAATGAGTCCAGATCTAAACAAGGTTCGGTGATAAGAGTCGTTGCGCAAATAGATTCGCTGAAAGCACACAAGTCAATATTCCGAAGCTTCCGGTGATTCACAAAAATTATTGTGGGTGTAGGGCGGGGAACAGAGATTCGACCATTACAGCATGATCGGAAGGAAGCTGCAATGATGAACTTATATTGGATATAACGGCATCTGAATTACGAGTAATAACGAGATCAAGAAGGTGACGACGGTTATGTGTAGGGGTTTTGACATGCTGTATCAAGTTATTAGACTCCAAAAGATCAAGGAATGCAGTGGCTTCGCGGTTAATAGAAACATTATCTACAGATGAAAGTTGAAATCACCAACCACCAGGAGTCGACCAGACAAGACAGCGAGATTCTCAAGGAGAATGGGAAATTCCTCAAAGAATATATCTGCAGACAAGCCATTTTTCTTGGAAGGCGGTGATCGATACACTGCAACAAGGCACAAGCAAGTAGGCCCACAGCTGACAGATAGAGCAATATACTCAAACGATCTAAAGGTAGAAAGGGTCAATTGTTTCACACCATAGGCCTTTCTTTAATATAACACAAACACCACAGCCAATTCTAGGTTTATGAAATAGTTGATGATCAGGCAGCGTGTTCGTTATATCAACCATAGTCCTGGTTGACTCTTTAAGCCAGGTTTCTGTCACGACAAATTTTGAGTGAGAATATAATCACACACAAACGCTGTTTTCTGTGATAGTGACCGGGCATTCCAGCATTCCAATTTTACGGGATTTTAGGTCCTTGTCAGCAAATGGACAAGGTGCTTTGAATTGATTGAGTTTTTAGTCGACCTTGAAGCCACATTATAATGGTCCATTGTTGTTGGAGTACCGCACGGCTGATTTAGGAAATTAATTTGCTCAGCATTATGCAACTTCGTCTTGCAATCTTCCAATTCAACTTTATGTGCTTCAACATTGTCAGTAAGCTCATTGTTCTCTTTTTCCAATCGGTAATTAATCTCCGTTTTGTTGACTTCACTAACTTCCCCATTATATGAACAACCAACTTGTTGAATAACTTTCTTGTAATCAGATCAATCGCCTGGGTGTTAGAACGAATACCACTTGAACTTTTATCTTCCATAATCACCATATCCAACTTTATATCCTCGACTTCGGTCGATAGTTCGCTATCCCCGCTATAATTATTCAATGAATATGGGTCTATGGTTTGAATACCAATATCACTTGTTTTTTTCCCCATCGGGGCTTATAGTAGGAGTGTAGTTTACTAAAGAAGCCACAATGTCATAGAGTTTATTCGTTGTTGCAAATATTCGGTCGATATCCAGCTTAAGTTCGGCCATTTGCGCCGAGAGTCGATCACATGGTCTTTGTCCATCGATGTGACAGTTGTTGTTATAATTTGGCGTAGCGGCATCCAGGTCGCAGCCATTATTTTGATCATTCGCTATTTCCTTGCTTTTAAGTACGTTAATTACCTGGTCTTTTATTGTGTTTCCCAACTGGCCTTGAAGCAACAGCGATTTATTATTCTCATACCACGTAAAGTAATCATGTCATTTCGAAACGATTTTGCATTACCGCCAGGCGAGCTCCATTTACCATCGTCACCAAATAAACTGAGCACAAGAAGTTTTAAACTCTCCAGAATGCCCAGCCATTTTACTTTCCCATCTGCTTTGTACTCTAGGTAGTCTTTGTACTTTGTCTTAGAGAAAACGTATTGTAGAGTTTCCTTAGAGCTACCAGAAGCACAACCGTTCGCCATGGCTGAGTGAATTTTTACTATATAAACAAATAACAATATCCTTAAAACAAGCTTCTGTTTTTTTGTTCCCCTCATTACGTAATAGATCAAACACGAGAGAGTGTTTCATTCGATATCCAATCCCCGAGAAGTAGGTTTAAAAACGTGGCGATAGCCGAGTTTTTTTAACCGAATTCGAGGTGACTAGATAGAGGATGGAACACTCTTTCGAGTGTTTGATCATACATCTCGAACGAATCAGTATTTTAAGAGAAATTTGTGGTGGAAATTTGAATTAATAAGATCAAATCTTAAAAAATCCAGAAAAATTTATTTGTACATTACAAATAATGTTTTACAGAAGGAATTGTTATTATATATTAGTATGTTAGCTTAGTTCAGTTTATTTGATTTATTACTCTTTTATAGGTGAACGGAATACCCAACAGGCTAGAAGCCCAATTGATAGGGGTTTCTAGGGCCTACGATTTAAGGTCGTTATCCGAGAAAGCCCGAACGTTTTACCATTTGCCAGCTTTCTCCTTAATTATTTTTAAGACCCTGAGTGATGGTGCGACCCAATAAGTACATTAATGTAATCCGAAGAGAACGATCTTCCAAGAGTTTCTCTTTGGGAAAAAGGAAGCTCTTGGGGATTCCGGCTTTATCTACGGGTTTTCTCAGTTTGGAACTAGCTCAGACTGGAGAGATCAAACGTTATCCACAAGCTTCGTCTCTGGAGTCTCTGGTGTCGCCTATAGTTTAACATTAAGGTCTACAGTGCGTTCGTCACTCTCGCGCGATGGTCTATAGTATGGCATCGAGAATGTACGGATCGTGAGGCCTCGCCCCTTTTCAACCACTGTGAAAGTGGAATTGAGAGGTCAAACCAACCTAGCCAAGAGTGAGAGCATCATGGAGAGTGAGATACTCACACGTAGAGTGAAGTACGAGAAACTAGAGTTGTGACCACGTGGAGTTCGAGCTCGCGGCTTGCTCGAGCAACACTCGGAGTACAAGTGACCGTAAAAACACTCGCGATGAAGAACGAGACATTCAAATGTAGAGATCGGCTACTTTCGATCTATAGACAACGAGAGATGAAGTTCTGCGGTTCGATGAACAAGGCGGATATATGTGATCTTTTGCGACGAAACGATTTAGACCTACTGTGAAGTTTGACCAAAGAGCGCGAGCGAAGAGTATAAAGTACGCGAGAGAGATATATAAGCAGTCTAAACTCTAAAGAGACGCCCGTAAAGAGACGTCTGTCAAATGACAGACGTTGAGAACACGCAGATAACCCCAGCTGAGGGATACGATCCAAAAAGAAGGATCTTATCCAAACCCATTTCTGGTAAGGTCCAAGGTAGTAGCATAGAGTTTAGGAGAGTCAACATCAAGACACGCAATGAAGATGGGTCAATAGGTGATCTTGTCATTCACACAGAGGGACCCTATTCCTGTAACAGGGTACACGCTTCTTCTTTGTCTGTGGAGTAAAGATGATGCCACGCCAGAGGAGAAGAGTTGGGTGAAAACTTTCGATGCCATCGTGGATCGTTGTTACAGCTTAACAGGTAAATAATGCCAGATGAATCGCAATAAAATTGGTAATTAATAAAATATGTATGTTTAAAATCAAAATTCCGAAAAATACAGTATGTGAATCCGATACAAATCGACATATTTTACATCTCGGTTTGCCGCAATATTTTACATTTCGGGCCTGATAGTTTATTGAAGATTTATCTTTCAACATTATATATAAAACAGATATCCATAATCAAACCAATAGAGAGGCATTCGGAATTACAAACTTAATAGTTTTAATTCCCAAAGGACTTAATCTTCGTGATTTTTTAATGTAATTTATTTAAGTTATTTATATTAATTATTTACATTTACACAATGGTATCTCATATAAATCAAAGCAAGTATTTCCCATTTTCCCTAAATAAAAAGTTTAGCTGCGTTCAAAAGCCTCTTCAGGAAATTGCACACATTCTTTCAAAAGGTAAATACACATAGTCTCTACGTAAGTTGCATTCATGTAGTTTATTTATATTCCTTCAATAATAACCATTTATTACATTGATAATAATTTAATTATGTAATTGAAGACCTTTTCACTTTTTAACTTGCCTCTAGAAAAAATTAAAAATAATTTTGAAGTCATAGCATAACCAGAAATTCAAATATCAAAAATTAGAAATTTTTAAAACAAAAAGCATAGTCAGGCAGCTTAGGACCGACTTTGAGATGCATGTTGACGTTCCGGAGAAAAGCACCAATTTTTTCCCAAAAGCTATAGCATAGACTGTAACTATATCACACACTACTTCACATGCAGTTTATGCTCGTCTTACTTCACATGCATGTGTATCTGGTGTCGAAGTGGACTCTTGCATCTACATTTGACTAGTTCACTGCAGGTCATTGAGGCTACAGGTAGCATGTTGGATGCAAGAACCCATGGCCATGATTTATAGTGACTCCAGCCCCAACCTGGTAGTATAGCATAGGAGGTAATTTATTTCATAGCTTCACAATTGATGCATAACTCTTCATTGTATTATGCAGCTGTTTTTGATTCAATAACACATCTTTGTTTGTAGTGTGCATGCTTAATTACCTTATCAATGACGTTTACACGCAACGTTTATTCTTATTCTTACACGCAACGTTTCTCTGATCATCCTTGCCTCGCTTTTCTCTAGCAGATTATTTCATGTGGGATGTATGTGTCCCATACAATGTTACAATGTTGGTAGTGGGGAGCACATGCACCACAGCACAATCATGAAGCATCACGTCGATAGATTCAGGAGGATCATTCTTGGAGGCCTTGGCCAGAATGTTCAGCAGATCAGATTTCTTTCCTAAGCTTTTCCAATGTTCCACCTTATATAGTGAAGCGGGAAAAGAATGGTTCTCATGGCTGAAGAATAAACTAATGTCACTCACGCTGTGCTTAATCACGATGTGAGAAAACAAAGCAACATCATTATTGAAGTAAGAGATAAATCCCGAGAACGAGGGATTTATGCTATATAAAGCCACGAGCATAAATCCCGACGTTCGAGGGATTTATCTGACTTATTTCATGATTGAGGAGGTTTTCCAACAAAGTTTTGTCTATTTTTTTACCTTGGACAAAAATTTTCCTAGGGTGCTTCGGTGGTCAAGTGGTCAGGGCCACTGCCTCCCACCTCTGAGGTCAAGAGTTCGAACCCTGTGTTCGGACATTTGATCGCAAGAAAAGAGTTGGTCAACACTCTGCCGAAAGTCGTGGGTTTTCTCCGGGTTCTCCGGTTTCCTCCCACAGGGAAGTTGACAGGGCGGGTTAGGATAAATAGTTAGGAAAACTAATGATGATAAAAACTGTAAAATAAATAGTTAAGGTTAATTGATTGGGGTACTGGGTACTAGGTACTGAATATAATAGAATAAATTGTCAATGTTGTAAAGCGAATTTGATCATATACATATGCTAATTTGCGCTATATAAAGAGTAAACATTATTATTATTATTATTATTAATTAGTATTGATAGGGCTTTATATGCGCGGTACATCAAAGAAAACCGACTCAATCATGAAATAATAAGGAGATATTTCCCGCTTATTTTGTTTTGTCTTGGCTTGGCTTTAGCCTGTGAACAAGGGCATTCTTCTTTATTGGCTCATCAGAATGGAACGTGTGCAATAAGTTATCGCTTCTTTGCAGTATATGGGATACTTTCCTGCACTGTTCAGCGTGTTCGCAACGTGTTCACTCAAATTCATTCAAAACATTCCGTGTGTCTAGAGCAAGTAACTCGTCACTGTCATCATTATTTACTCGTCACTGTCATCATTCAGCTCATTGATGACCTAAGCCAGACTTGAAATATATCTCTGTGCGGAAAAACTCTGAATTTTTTTCTTTTATGAAGCAGTCGTCTTTAAACTCCTTCATAACCTTTCTTGTTCAAGCCCTGAGACCATCCATTTCCTGAAGGCTAAAGGATTGGTCAATTAGAATGGTCGAAAATATGTCATTGGTTTTGTGAATTACATAGTGTATGTGCTCCTCGACATGGGTGCTTCATGTCCCAGATATGTATTGGAATCCTGCATTCACAATTGTAGTGGTTGAGCACGACGAAGCATGGAACCAAGGCCTTCAGGCTTTCAACATACAGGAAAAAATTCCCCTCACTGTTTGAAAATGTTCATGAGTTCCATGTTGGGAACTGTATTCATCACTATGTCCTCCTATAGTGTGCAGGAAAGCATTCTCCTGGAGCTTTGCCAGAGCCAAAGCTACAGTAGTTACCTGAAAACGTGCCTTATTCTGTGGAGAAGTAAGACCTTACGAAACGAGTCGTATGTGCCTGATGACGCAATGACTGTATATCAGCGCATTGGTCAATCTATATCTATATACTGTAAGTATAGTCACCATACGTTTTCCTGCACATCGTTATCTCTATATGCAGGCCACCAAACATTGCTATGAACTTTCTGCCCATGCGTGTCAGGCCAGTTCCACTAATGAATTTGACAACAGCAGAGTGGTACATCACAGACTATAACTGGTATATATCTAGGATTGAGAGATTATGTAGCTCAATGTAGCGCATTTATTCTATGCTTGATCATTACCATCATTGTTTTCTCATAGAAATGGGTCAAGAGCTAGTGTAAGGGTGGTATGCGGAACTGGCAGCTGTTCGTCTTGTATGGAGATATGGAATATTGAACAGGCAACAGTGTCACCTTTTTCAACTTGATAGCTGCCATAATGTATCTGAAGGAAGTGGGTAGTAAGTGGAAAAACATTGGCGCTTTTCAGAACGTCCAAATCTATTGCTAAGCTGCCTGACTAGCAGAGAATTACGGTGGTTAGCTGTTGATCATGGAATATTAAAATTAGTTTTACTATCCATGGATTAGCCTGGAAATCATTTTACATAATATATTTTTTGCAAAGGTGTTGTGCTTACCTTCTTCAAGATTTCGTTTTCAATTTACCACGGAAACCTTGTAAAAATAACAATAGCGTTAAAGTTGGTCTTTTTTCAGCATTTTTATTCTAGGATAAATAAATATGTAATTGTAGAATATGTAATTACAGCACCAAAAATAGTGTACAAACATCTGATCTTTTGCAATGGCAACTGTAGTATTCAACAACTAATATGATCCAATCGTAGGTGTAGCACGTGATTAGCCGTTCCCACTGATTCAAGTATATAAATGATTAAATAAAGTAAATAAAGTGCTTTTAAGATGTATCTGAGTTGTGACAAACAACACTACAAATGGTGACGAGGATCACAGAAGCGAAGACCAACATATCAAGACTGATGCGGTACTATAAGACCCACAAATACAGCAACAATGGTCCAATAGCCCAATCCTACATCGATTAATGGCTTGATAGTTTCGAAATGTTTCGAAACTACAGGCGATGCGGCATCGATGCCAAAGATTACAAAATAGTGCCAACTATAAGTTAACATAATATTTCATGCTTCAAATAAATCTGGCAAATCTGGTTCATCTGTGGCAATGCAAACGGAAGATGGCATTGCTACATCGAAAGTGGAAATAACAAATGCTTTTGGTAAATATTTTGCCAACATTGCAAGAGTAATACGCGAATCGTTGAACTTACTTGGAGACTCTTTAAGCAAAATGTCTTAAGCAATGGAACTGAGGAGCAGAAGCCCATTTTCAATTTCCAAGCAGTTTGTCCAACAGAAGTGTTATATGCTCTAAATGAGGTCAAAGGCAGCCGGACTTGATGGCATGTTAAAGGATGCATCCTATAATATAGCTGAACCGCTTACTTATATTATAAACATTTCCTTGTCATCTGGGATATTTTCATTAGAATGGAAACAAGCTAAGGTCATCCCCATTTTCAAATCTGGAAGCACTGCTGTACCTCAATGGACAACTATAGACCGATATCTATTTTATCTGTTATTTCAAAAAATTTGGAGCGGATAGTCCACGACCAATTATACAGCTTTCCTGAACAAAATAAACTTTTATCACCTTTCCAGTTTGGATTTCGCAAGAAGCACTCGACAACACTTGCCGTCACGTATCTGACTGACAATATCAGGAGAGCCATGGATAAAGGGAAATAGGTACTGTCTTTGTGGACCTGCGGAAGCCGTTCGATACGGTTGACCACTTTGATTGAAAAGATTCATGAGTGTCTTGGTGTTTGCGATGAGCATCTTATCTGGTTTAAGAATTATTTGGATGATCGATCTCAGACCGTAGTATATGATAATTGTAAATCTGAAAAGTTTCCTCTCCTTTATGGTGTGCCCCAAGGTTTCATCTTGGGGCCATTACTTTTCTTGATATATATCAATGACCTGCCAAATATTTTAAAACATTCAAATATCATCATGTATGCCGATGACACAGTTTTATATGTCGCAAATGAGAAACTAAGTGACATAAAAGCAATGCTTGGCTGATTGGCTGGAAATTAATCAATTGGTGATTAATTTGAAGAAGGATAAGACAGAGTCGATGGTTTTTGGGACAGCCAAGCGTTTGTCAAAAGAAGGAAATCTGTCACTATCAATTGCAATTGGTACTAAAGTAATTCACTATTCAAGATCGTATAAATACCTAGGGGTTCTACTTGACCAATCTTTAACTGATCTTCAATCAGCAGCTGCAACGTGTTTTCAGGAAAGCATCTGAGAGGCTGGGACTGTTTCGGAAAATGAGATCATCTCTGACTGTACATGCCGCGGTAACTATTTACCAATCTATGATAATCCCACTAATGACGTATTGTGATCCTACCAGATTAATCCACTTTAACTAAATTTCAACATTTAGAAAGTCGAGCTGATAATATAATACATAATGGTTTAAGTAAAACATTATTAGAAATAGCAAGGAAGGGCTTCTTCTTTCAAGGAACATTGATTTATAATAGGTTACCAGCGAATATACGCCAGATAAAATCTTTAGTACTTTTTAGAACAGCCTTAAAATAGTTTTTAGAACATGATTTTTTGTAAATAATTCATTAGTTAATATCAGTTTGTATAATATTTTTATTCCTGTAATAGTTAGGCCTTAAATGATGTAACAGGACCCTTACTGATAGCAGTGAAGTTTCACTGAAAAGGTTTTTATCCTGTTTTTAAATAAAGTTCTATTATTATTATTATTATTATTATAAATTAGCATTAATTATCATAAATCAGGTCTTTATAGAAAAGCCCATCTTGCACGCCCGGATAACATCATGAAAATTCAAAATGCCACTAATCGCAGAGTTGTTTATGAAATCAAATCAAACTTGGCGTGTGAGTGGATCTCAGGTGCCTGACACTTGTCGAGTTTCGATTTTTACTCTTACTTTACCGTGTGCCGAGTTTTTCGATTGACGACTTCATCAGTCTTATACGACCGATTTTGACTGCGCCAGACAGGAAACATTTAATCCACAAACTACATAATATCTATATCTTACAATTATTTAGTAATTGAGATTTTACCAGAGAGCACAGTCAAGTAAGTCAAGGACTCAATACCCTAACCAGAACAGTTTATTTACAACTAAAGAACTAGTTTATTTTGCTACCTTTTCATCAAAACGCCTCAGGCGCTCTTGCATTCCACATAAATGTCTTCTCTTCCTAGTGATTTGTTGTTAAAACTTGCAGTTTTCTGATAGAATGAGCTGCACTTCCTGATATTTGGTAACAACTCTTTCCCGCACATGCTTCGATCTTTCCGTTTTAAAGCGAACCTTTCGCAAGACCGCAAGTCCGCAAGCAAATTCATGAATTCACAGCGTTGTGAACGCAAATAAAGAATCTAAAAAGAAGGTATCTCAGGCGAATGTTGGAACTATCTCTCTCGGAAAGAATTCATCGCATTAAACCACAAATAACGAAAATGAAACAAGGGTCAAAACTGCCTTCTTCTATAAAACTACTCCATGATGTAAACAGTCAATATTAAAAGAGTTGTAACGAGTCGCCACTTCTCAAAGTACCGACACGTTTTGTGGAAATAGATGGCATATCATGAATGTTTATTCTACATTTGTCCAGCTATGATCGGATTTAACCGATCGCGGTCCGACGAGCCAATAGCAGAGCTTTCGGCTTTTAGTTTCCAACTATCCGCTTTCATTACTCGTTCAATATGACAGGGCCGCCTTTTGTACAGGTATGATTCCTGGGAATGAGTGTGATGAGATGCTCACTGTCTTCTTCAACACTGTCTTGACGATCGTAGTTTTCTGTTTCTTCCGAGTCTTTATCCGGGTCTTTTTAGCCCAAATCACTTTCGTCCACACCAATATTATCTGCATCTTCTCTTTCTCCTCTATCTGAATCACTCTGAGCTATGTCGCCAGTGTGCCAGTGGCATTCCAGATATTCAACAGTGGGAGGCGGTGTTAAAGAAGCAGCAACTCCGATGGATATGACGGACTTTGTTGCTTTGAAGCAACCACAAGATTTTCCATAGGTTTATAAGACGGCTCATGAGTAGAACCTTGTTTCTTTGAAGCCGTCGCAAGGCTTTTCTCGGCTGTAGTTAAGAAACTCTGAAGTTGAGTTCGAAGATTCTTTTAAGAGTGAAGTTGATTTTGGACTTATTTTTGTAATGACTGGAAACGTTGTGATTCATCAGAGTAAAGGTACTATTTTCATTAGGCATAAGGAACGTTTCATATACGATCTGTTGATCCGAGTTGTACATGGCGTTTAGGATGGGAGATTGTTGATACGACAGATTTTGAATATAGCGGTCAAGGTTTTGGTGAACAGTGGTATTTTTGTTGGCTAATATGTTCAATTTGAAACGATGTTGATCATCGCTAGTCGGTTTTAGATCAGGCATGACATAACCATGTCTGCTCCTGATTGATCCATAAGGTCGTCGATGTTGAGTAGGGGGTGGGTGAGAATTAATTTTGCCGACAAATGGGCGGGGTCATTGGGTGTGGTCATTCAAAATAATAAACCCAGAATGTTCTTGGACATATCACTAGGTGACAAGCTGTTGTGGTCTAGTGGTTACCACACGTGTCTATGAACTGGGAGACACAGGTTCATATCCTGGGTCAGACCTCCTCAGAGGGGAAAGTGCTGCTTTTGCAATAATATCAGCAAATGGTAAGACTTTCGGATAAGCTTACCAATTTGTTCACCAGTCCATTTTGTGTTCAAACATGCAGGATCACGA
This sequence comes from Chrysogorgia sp. JL179-B06, assembly GCA_035772405.1. Taxonomy (NCBI): domain Eukaryota; kingdom Metazoa; phylum Cnidaria; class Anthozoa; order Scleralcyonacea; family Chrysogorgiidae; genus Chrysogorgia; species Chrysogorgia sp. JL179-B06. The sequence continues at coordinate 2,271,997 of JAYKKM010000244.1, forward strand.
ACATCATGTGTGTAATGACATGCTCTATCACAATAATCAGCCTAAAATAATATATAGATAGAAATAATTTTATAGCTCAAAGGATTTTGAAATTTGTTGCATATTAATAGAATACGGAATAAGCCGGAAATAAAACATAAGACATTAATAAATAAAACATTGAGAACATAAGCAAAAACTATATTAACGTAAATATAAACAAATAATTTCCCACCGCAAACAGGTGATAAATCAGACATAGTTTGACGATGCTCTGACTTAAAAAGTTTTTTGAACGAAACTTTAAAAGTTACTGTCCATGATCCAACGTTTCGACACTCCAATCTAGTGTCTTCATCAGGGATGATCGTTGAAAAGTTAGGATCCCTATTTATACCCTCATAGAACCGTTGATGACGTATAGGGATCCTAACTTTACAACGATCACCCCTGATGAAGACACTAGATTGGAGTGTCAAAACGTTGGGTCATGGACAGCAACTTTTAAAGTTATGTTAAAAACTTTTTAAAACCAGCGTAACGTCGAGATATATTTTTGCAAAACCTAAGGATCGTATTGTGAATGAACAGAGGAAAGACGCTATTTATTCCATTCCGTGCAATGACTGTGATCAGGAGTACATCGGTAAGACTAAACATCAGTTTCGTACGACCAGAAGCTTATTTTCATCTTGTTAATAGATAACGTCATCATCGGTTCTAGGGATCCTAAATAGGGATCCTAACTTTACAACGATCACCCTTGATGAAGACACTAGATTGGAGGAAACGTTCGGTCAGTAACTTTTAAAGTTACGATTAGAGTAACGCCAAACTATGTCTAACGTAAATATGTTCAATTTTACACAGCCTGGTGTGTAATTATACACATTTTGGTGTGTAAGGTGTGTAAAATTACACACCAAAGTATAAATCACTATTTCGAAGAAAAACATCGTATAATTAAATTCAATGAAAGAAAAATGTAAAGTTTCATTATTCGTTTGTTAAATTTGTCTACTTTTCAAATAGGTGCATAATTAATTAACATGGGCTAAATGCAAGACTAATTTCAATTGAAAATAAAATTAACAAATATAAAAATTATCATCACTTACGAGAATCCTATTATTAAAATATCCTCCATCGATATAACATGCATCTGGGCCAGTCCATCCCCACCAACACAGACAACGACCATTTCTCAAACAGCGACCTTTGCCATGATTTGGAGCTGAAGAATAGTTTTTGAATTAAGTTACAGTCTATATAATATTATAAATTTATTTTTAATAAAATAATGTGATTTGAATTAAAACAATGAATGACAATATCCAGATCCATATTCTTGTTTCTGTGCAAATATAAGTCATCAGAGATTGATAATCCACTACCACTTTTTGTTTTATATATTGTATATACTATATTTTATTAATCCCCTCGCAAGCGAGGTCGCGAAGCGAGGGTGATAATCTCGCCGTGGCAGGGACTCATTTCTCACTAAAGATTCGTATATATTGGTAGGGTAACTCTTTATAAGGTAGTAAAATGTCGTTTTGTCACTACAAAATAGTGAAAGCTCGGGGAAAAGCTTGTTATCGTGTGGGGTATATACCTCAACATACCGTGTTTACTCAGGGTATGCGCGTTCTCGTAATATAATAGTAGACACGTATGTTATGTATTTATACTCCAAAACTGTTTTCAGAATTGAAATCAAGTAAATATTGGCCGAGATACCGTTCAAAATCTACGCGACAGACGCAGTCTGGGCACTGGGGACCATGTATGTGGAAAAGAAACTCTAGGGGTGGGGTGGGGGATTAGTGGTAGAAAAGGCGGGCGAGGGGATTATTGCGAATATATATTATAATTATATGTAGTATTCAAATATATGTATATGAAAATTTGACTGCCCCAACCGGGAATCGAACCCGAGCTCTCCGAATCAACGCATCGGCGCTCTAACCACTGAGCTATTGAGACACGGTCAGAACAGTCAAACATCATATACATATTAATTTATACATCGCCCCGACTCTCAAATCCCTACAGGAAGACATCTCATCTTCGACGAAGTAGAGCGAAGCCTCTCGCAGGACTTCCTCGAGTAGCGAGCTTATCACCGGCTCTTGTATACACAGGAGGCTTTACAGGATGTTTAAAAACAACTTTTTGAGCTTTTTGACCAAAGAAAGCCACTTTTAAAGGACCTATATGCAATGAATATTTACCCCAGTTTTTTATGATTGTATTTGTTAAAACAGTTAAAATAATGAAGAATGGCTTTTACAGTTCTTAAATTTGTCATCCCATTCTTGAGTTATTACATTTTATGTAATTTGAACTATGCTGTCACAAGTATGACATGGTATTGTAACAAAACTGAAAATCATGCATAATAATATACATGTATGTTTGGATTGATTTAACTAAATTGACTCAAACTTTGTAGACTTACTCAGTCAACAAAACTAAACATTATTATAGTTTGGATATTGTTGCCATGTAAACAGATTAGTTTACAGGTCTCCTTCCTTTAAACTTGTTCTTTGTTTTCAACAATATGTACATGTAAAGCAACTTTGGTCTTTTAACAAGTTAGCATCGTAATATTTAGTTTTGTTGACTGAGTATGTCTACAAAGTTTGAGTCAATTTTATAAAATCAATACAATACCATGTCATACTTGTGATGTCATAGTTCAAATTATATAAAACGTAATAACTCAAGAACGGGACGACAAATGAAAGAACTGTAAAAGCCATTCATCGTTATTTTAACTGTTCTTGCAAATACAATCATAAAAAAACTGGGGTAAATTTTCATTGCATAGGCACTTTAAAGAGTGAGTGTCAGGGTCATGCATTGCTGGTGTTTGTTATTGTTTTCATATAGATCAACACGGAAGTTTACTACAAATAGCAAAATTGGTGTAAAATTAACACATTTGGTGTAAAATTAACACTTTTTTGGTGTAAAATTAACACTTTTTTGGTGTAAAATTAACACTTTTTTGGTGTAAAATTAACACTTTTTTGGTGTAAAATTAACACTTTTTTGGTGTAAAATTAACACTTTTTTGGTGTAAAATTAACACTTTTTTGGTGTAAACTTAACACTTTTTTGGTGTAAAATTAACACTTTTTTTGTGTAAAATTAACACTTTTTTTTGGTGTAAAATTAACACTTTTTTGGTGTAAAATTAACACTTTTCTGGTGTAAAATTAACACTTTTTTGGTGTGAAATTAACACTTTTTTGGTGTAAAATTAACACTTTTTTGGTGTAAAATTAACACATTTTGGTGTAAAATTAACACTTTTTTGGTGTAAAATTAACACTTTTTTGGTGTAAATTTACACCCCATTGGTGTCCACAGAGCTGCAATGAATTTACACCATTTTGGTATTCGCTGAACACCCAGAAATTAAGAGTGTGGTTGGAGCGCCGATGCGTTGATTCGGAGACCTCGGGTTCGATTCCCGGTTGGGGCAGTCAAATTTTCATATAAATATATTTGAACATCTCTTCATCTAAAGAAAATTATTATGTAGTATTAATGATAGTATAGTAAAAATTTATTATTAATTATGGTTGACAGTATTTCTATATTACATGATTCTTGTGGGCAAAACAGCTGGTCATCAGACGGACTTCTAGTTGTTGTTCTTTCAAATGTATCATATATTATAGAACATCCTTACTTTTCAGTGTGTTACAGCAAATAATAACACATAGACGTATGTTGATTCGCTTTTGCAACAAGAGTTAGATTTTCCTGACTTATTTAAACATAAAACGTATGACTCAATGATTGTTTTCAATGATGTCAATTCTAAGATTCTTTATCACTGTTTATGTTAGATTCTTCTTAATGTGTTAATATATACATAATATATATATAATATATATATATATATATATGTGATAATATATACACTGCTGTAGTGAATGGGGAGAGCTTGGGGTAGAATAACGTTACATGGACGATTGTCAAGCTCATGAAAAATGTTTCTGAGTGTCCAGAAATCGAACCTGTAACCTTCTGGTTGCCGGTGAGACGCTCCAACCATTGTGCATGACTCAGATGGAGAGCGAAGCTTATAATTTATGTACTGGTTCGATTGATATATGTACTGCCTATGCGGCAGTACTATATATCTGTAATACTTGGATGTGTTAATATATACACTGTGACTTACTTATTCTTCTTAATCACGTATACTAATGAAATGTTTCGTTGATTCTACCAAAACAGTTATTTTATTCAAAAAAGCACTTAATTACAGACAAATAAGACACAGTTATACGGTAATCGCCTCGTGAGTGTGGTCGGGAGGCGATTATCATCTTTTTACGCCTAAGTAATCAAACTCAAAGATTACTTATTAAGCAATGGTTATCCTGAAGATTTCATTGGTCGCTGTCGTGTTTTTTCTTGAGACCTCAATTCTCTTCAAAAAAATGTGGTCTATTTTTCTTTGCCTTTTACCGGTATATTGAGATGGGCGATCTTATCTTTATACTTCGATTTGGATTTTACTTCTAGTATAACATTAGGCGTATCAGAAAGTATATCACTAGAGAATTGACTGAGACACTAATGCATGCTTTAATATCTAGTCGATCGTGTGGATTATTGCATCCGTTTGTTGTATGAACTACCCAATTGTCAACTTAATGATTTTTTTAATGATTTAATGATTACAAAATTTACAAAGAAAAATTAAACATTGCATTACCTGCTAGTAGTCAAGCTAATCGTGGCAGGCAATGAATTTAAATGTATATTAATGTAAGTTTAAAAAATATTAAATATTTAAAAATATTCAACTAAGCAAACTATAAAGAGTGTAAAATGCACGACTATTTTTTCAAGAATCTAAGTATTGCCGAATTACACCTTTGTTATAGGTTTGCAATTGGCTCATTGTCAAATATCGCATTGACTTTAAAGTTAAGGCTATGTTAGTCTTAAATAATTTACTAGATATAATCTTCGCTCTAGTAATAGTATGCTACTTATCACTCCCTCCTGCAAGTCATTTAAGACAGGGGATAGGGCATTCTGTATGGCCACTCCAGCGTTATGGAATAGTTTTCCTTATTCTGTTAGAAATTGTACATCTCATGTAGATTGTTTTAAGCAGTTAGTTAAGACTTTTTTATTTCGCCAAGCCTTTACATAGCTTCTTAATTTCAGATATTTTACTATTTAATTTTTATTAGGATGTGCTAGGATTGTAAATTAATGCAAATAGTAAATTTTTATATTGAATTTCTTAACTCTTGTAATTCGCATTTGGAAATTATATGATTGATAAATGCGCAATATAAATTAAATAAATTATTATTAATTATTATTACTCCTTTACGCATTACTCATTACTCATTTGCTCTTTACTGCTTGTTCATTTACTCTTTAAACTCCACACTCCTTACTGCTTGCTCAACAATGAGGATGTTTGGCGGAGGTGCGTTTTGTCAAGGTGAGAGAACATTAAGCGTATTTTTGAAATGGGCCATTCCGGACTGTGCGTGCCACGATTTGGCCCTCTTCAGGCCACTTTTCTAATTTAAATAAATATTTTGCCAAAAATGTGGGACTTGAATCACGCATTCAATAGCGCTCCGTCGAAATGACGTCAGCATCGATGTTTGTCCGCTTTTACCCATAATTCTTGCGGCCATAACAAAAGAAAATAGCTCATTTGCAATCATTTGTGAGTCAAATTTGGTTTGTTTGTCCGCTTTTTGAGCTATTAATAGCAGCCAGACTCTACGCTATTGCATTAGATCTTACGTCCAACGTCTAAACAACTCAGCCATCCAGGAATTTACAGTTTGTTGCTGTATCTGAAGTTAAATAGGAAATGTTTGCCAAGAGTGGGATTCAAACACATGCGTGGACATTTTACACAAGTCATCTAGGGTCGTAATCTATATAATCAGCAACGCGTGCTTAATATTTTACAGGTTTCCACTCAAAGAAACCACCGGCGTCTTCTTTCTCATTAGGACAGGAATAGAATAAGCGATCTTGGCATGTCATTCTGGGTCATTTGTGTAATATTAAAAAATAAAGTATTGCAAGGTGTGGGATTCGAACCCACGTTCTCATGGGATAGAATTAATTTTTTGGGATAGTTTAATTCAAATTTTTTGGAATAGAATTTTTCTTGGAATATAATTAATTCACATTATCTCGGGATTTACCCCCAACAACATCTTAACCACTCGGCCACCCTCACATCTACACATTTCCTCTTTATTATACATTAATATAGCCTTTGAGGGGTTTTGCGGGTGTTTGAGCGGATGAGTGGCCGTCAAGCGTATTGTCGAAACGGGACTTTCGGGGGCTCGTTTTGTCTCTCTACGTGACTTTTTATGCCACTAAAAGATTTCCCATCTGTGTTAAAATCATTGCGTGAATCATGGTCATTGCAAACTATGTGGTAGCATCGTCATTACCTATTTCTCATAATGCCCTTGCTTATAGTAAACGATGAGAAAATATGTATACGTACGTTTGAAATGAAATAAATATTTTTAACTCAATACTTGTGTCACGTATTAATAAAGTTTTATCTATCGCCACAAACGCCCGTTTCGTTTTATTTCCTAACGAGTTTTTAATGACTCATTAAGAGGCACGTGCCATTGTTTCTTAGAAGTAATTGTCATAGCAACGCTCGTTCGCTAATAGACAAGTTTTAATTCATCGACGGTTTCAGTTTATATTTCTCAATATCGATGTGTTTGAATCCTTCGACCGTTTCCCCATGTTTCTTCTCCATAGGAATCCCGTACCGTAACGTGAGATAATTCGGTCAAAATGTTTAGGGTTTATCTGTCAGGCGAAATGTGCAAATATCAACGGTATAAGTATTTGGCATAGCAGCTGTGAATGTAATGCCGTGAAACCGCTTAAATTTATATATTTTCCAACTCAATATGTTTGAGATCTTAAACAGTTCTCACTGCTTTCCGAAGTGTTTTTTACTCATAGGAATCGCGTACACTAAAGCGAGATAAGCCATAATATTGCCAAAATGGTTAGGGTTCATCTCTATGAAGTTCATCTCAATGCGGTGAAGGCTTAGTCTGAAAATCTCTTCATATTCATCAAAACAACCGTGAATATGAAAGCATAAGGTGATTTCATCGATTTCAAAGTTATTTCTCCTTAATTCGTCCAAAATGATATCCATAGCGCATTGGACTGTATGTCTATGTCACATGGACATAAATTACATAGTGCATATATAATACGTTGGTGCTTCTAATTATACGAGTAAGAGATATAAGAGAAACCTTTTCATAATTACATCATGCCTTCGGAAATCAAGTGCAGAAGGAGTCGGAATGAAGGGACGGAAGGAGAGGACTAAAATTGAATAATGTCATGTTGAATACTAATGAATCTAGGGTTAGGGGTGGTGGTGTAGTACTGGATGACGTATCCATAATTAATAAGAAGCTATGATATGAATACTAATTAGGGTTAAGATGTTCTAAAGTTGTAAGAGGGCTATGGGTATATAGCATCAGATGCAGAATACTAATGATCTAGGGTTGAGGGTCAATGTTCGTTCTTGCTCATCCAGTTGCTAGGTTACCATAATAATCACTACAAACATGAATAAAAGTATATGAAAAGTAGTTTATAAATATGAAAAAGGTGGAGTAAAAAGCTCCACCCGCCGTATTACCCTTATATACGACAATTATTATGTTGTTATTACTATTATTATTATTATTATTATTATTGTTATTATTATTATGGCAGTGTACAACTTCTGAATGCTCAGTAAAATTAAAAGCCGAACGTAGCTAACTATTGCGTAAAAATCTATCTTACAATCTCTAAAAGTAAAAACAAAAAAAAAAAACTAAAAAAAAAATGCTCTAGGCAACTATAACCATTTAAAATAAGTCAGTACAATCAAATATTTATACTGTTCGAATATAAAAACGATCTAACTAATTGACGCAGCCACTTTAGTAAATTGTTAGTCAACTAAAATCTTAAATGAGCGCGCAATGTTCAAGCTACTGCTGATCACAAACTTCTGCATCCGTCTTAATGTTTCTTCGCTTACAACCAATTATTTTGAAATTAATTGGAAATACTTTTATTACAAAGGAAGCATCAAAGATCAGAAATCTAAGATTTTTCGTAATTGTATCAGTAAATTGTACAAGGATATGGTTTACATGTGTTGATATATACACTCCTGTAGTGAATGTGGGAGAACTTGGAGTAGACAGACGATACATGGGCGATCGACAAGCTCGTATCCTCAGAAAAATTATTCTGAGTCCGGGACAGGATCCTCGGTGACTCAATGGTTAGAGCATCTCACCGGCAATCAGAAGGTTACAGGTTCGATTCCTGTCCGGGACTCAGAATCATTTTTCTGAGGATATGAGCTTGACGATCGTCCATGTATCGTCGATATGGTTTACATTACATTTTATGGATATTGTGAATATCCATAAAAAATAAGTATTGAAAACTCCTGTGGATAATGAGATTAGCTAGATTCGCGCATAATAATAATAATAACAAGACGCCCGCTAGGCGTTAACTCGGGCTACTGTTGAAAGACATTGCAGGCAAATTCAGCGATTTGAATTCAATATACACAAATCTATAGTTGTAGGTACAATGTTACATGTAATGATATTGATACAGCTGTCAGTGCAGGGGTGGTTAAATTTTCCATCATTGCAAACCCATAACATAGTGTTGGCCAACGGCTTTGATTATATGAAGGTGAGTTCGCACAGTATGCCAAATGAGCCATCCTGTTTGCTGACCTAATTCAGTTCTAGCCAATAGTGTCATCCTGGCAAGCGAGCCGGCCTGTGTTCAGTAATAACAATTCATCTGGTCAGTCCGGCAAACAGGTTCAGTTTGAGGAAGCATTAAATCAGTTAACCAGTTAGGCATTTAGTTATACATACTAGTGACTAGCTTTCCATGTGTGTAGTCAAGGCCAAAATTCAGTTCGAAAGGTACGTATCTGGCTGTACAGACCTAGTAACAGTTTGCAAATGGGGTGGTTGTGAGTCAGTCTGGCAAGTGGGCTAGCCTGCCTCGTGTTAAATATCAGGACAATTACTGTTTTGCTAATCATGAATGCCAAAAATCAGTTTGAAAGGTGTGTATTTGTGGGGTTGAGGGACAATGGAAAGTACATGGCTGAACAGACCCGTCACTGGTAAACCAGCACAATAACAAACCCTTTTACTCCTTGATCTTGATAGTTGGTATGGGTGTCAGAGATTTATATACAGTACTGTGTGTTCATTTGTAAGCATTCGTGTATAATAATATGAACAATCGATACAAACTTACTGATTACCCAGAACATGTTGGAGCCCCATTTAAGCTTACAGGTAAAATATCAAGTGAAACAGGGTTATTCAATGGCAACATTGCAACTTAATAGTATTAATTGGTATATACTATATACATCATACATGTATGAAACAATAAACTGTAGCATCGACTTTATTTTGTATAACATAACAACAAACAATACAGGCAACAAAGCTTATAAAAATATTACAGTTACCTCAAAACAGTTAACATATTTCCATACAGCAATTTCATATGTTGAGTCTCATATTAAATTCTTAAACATTTAGTAGACAAAAAGCGTATGGAAACAGATAATTTGATCGAGTACACCGTTCTCGAAATCGCAGACCAACCCGTTTCGAAAGCCATCGGGATTGTGAGCGTATATAAGATCAAGATACTTGCCAGCCACATCAAAGATTTTCAGTGAAGAACACTCGAAGAAAGGTGATAAAATGAGTAAATCACAATGGCGCATGTATATATGCGCGCAGTTTCGCAGGTCAAAAGCCTGGGTACGAGGTTGATCGGGAGATGCAATAATTGTTTGGGATCACTTGACTGCGCATGTGTAGTAATCCCACATTCATAGTCTCGCTCACTAGTCTACAAATGTAGTCAACAATGAGGCAATAATTGCCATTTCGCGACGACGACAAGGTAGTAATAAACAGAGCCCTTTTTAAGACTCGTGCTCTCCCCCCCAGGGGGGGGAGGCCCGAGTAATAATAATAATAATAATAAAAGCTTTATTTGTACATATTTATATATGTCTTACGTTAATCTATGCGTTTATGCACATGCTTAGGAATAGTTGAAGGGAAATAGAGGGTGGGTAAATGTCAGGTTAGGGTTTAGGATGAAACTCTAGGAGGGAGTACATTAGGATTAGGGATAAGATTAGGGATTAGCATAGGGTTTAGTTTGTGGGTATTAATCAAATTATAAATTAAGGTTATGTCTTACAATCAAAACATAGTCTTAAATTTGGGATAACATCGTGTTGTATATTACCATCCATCGCCCGAGGGGTTGTTGCGTACACGTACTTCTAGTATAAATATATAAATAGACAGAAAATAACCACATAAAGTAAGGAAAATAAACAGATAGAAAAAGAAATACGTATGCTGGGATACCACTACGGCCTCCGCCAATTACCGACGACCATTATTCATTAAGTAGTGAAAAAATAATTCACCTGCCAGATGGTTTGATATAGGAAATGCGGAAAACGTATATACCAAGTGAGATAAATTATACAGATGTAACATTTTGAAAAACTTACGATTATTACATCGTGAATCACATGACATAGTGAGTCCATACAATGATGGCAAATCAGCGAGATCACATTCAAGTTTGGAGGCATTCACACATTTTGGATTGGTATAGTCATGTGTGTAATGACATGGAATAGTGCAATAATCGGCCTAAAGAGAAATCAAAATGAGAACATAGAAGTTATATATTTCTTGCAATTCCTCGTACTCAAAAATATGAACAAAACGAGATGTTATAAACTTGTAATATTTGGAAAAATAATATTTTTAAATAAATACTGCTGACGGATCGTAAAACCTGTAAAAATGTCAGGTATTGACAAACTTTTTATTACACGGCGTAGGACAACAGAGATTTGAAATGTTTGTATCGTCCAATATATTAATATATAAAATTTTAATAATAAATATCTAAAGTTGATATATTATTAAAAAGGCTAAAAAATCTAAAAAAGCTAGTAGTGTTAAAATCCGAGAGCAAATGCTTTCTTTATACAACCTTCGTTTAAAGTGCAAATGAATTGAAAATTAAGTATTTGAAAACACTCTTAAAACAATGACGAATAACAACTTATAGCTCTTCCATATTCCACTCAGTTCTTGAGATATTTAGACTTGTGTGATATTTAAATGAACTGATTTATGACGTAGCTATTTTTCCAATATTTTTAAAAGAAATCACTCAAAACTTTGTACTTGCTTCAATAATCTTTAAGATATACAGGATTTTCGAATATTGTGTACAACTTGCTACGTCATTGATTATCTCATTATCTAAAGTCTAAATATCTCAAGAGTAAGTTAAATATAGAAGAGCTGTAAATTATTATTCCTCATTGTTTTAAGAGTTCTTTCAAATAAGACAAACTTAATTTTCGATTCATTGGCACTTTAAGTAAAGTCGTTCTTCAGACCTACCTCATTAATAAAGATGGTGGCTAGCATAAAATCGAGGCAGGTGAATTACATTGGCAGCCCAATAAAAAAATGGTTTTAGCAATATAACATTAATCGAACAAATAGTTAGCCTACTGTATGTCCCACGTGGGTCTAACTCTAAGGACCTAATTAAGTAAGTAATATTTGAATAAAACTATTTATTAATAATGTTTGATTTCAAATAGTAATTTTGCGTTACCAAAATCTTGTTATCTGTTGTGTATGTTGCATTTGGTCCAGTCCATCCCCAAAAACACAAACATTTTCCACTTGGTTGACACGTCCCTGCATGTGTGTAAACTCCAGTACCACATAAAGGATTACATTTTGCTATAAACAATGTTAAAATAACATTTTGGTGAAAGAAAATACATAGAAGAAGCAGGGTTGCCACAACAGTTCAACACCAACAATAACTAATAACATTAGTTATGGGTTCAGTGAGACTTCGCGATGTGTTGCACTTTAGGCAGACAGTTTTCCAAGGATAATGCATCATTATATTCTAATGACTATAACTATATAGTTCTTATATAAAATACTCAATAACCACACGGGTAAGGTTAAAACGAGCATGTGGATTTATGGAATTACGCAAATGGGGATAAAACACGGATTTGGGGATAAAAAGTAGATTTTGAGATATTTTTAACAAGAGGGTATCAAGAAGATCGACTGACCTAATTAATGTCTTAACTAGCTCCCCTAATAACCCTTGCCGCACGAGATTAAAATTTTTGCCATTTATCCTTCAACAGTTTACCGCAGTTATCCCAAAGAGGGAAACAGTAATCAAAATAAGGTTGCACAAAGGCTTTATAAATGGTTGGTAATGTATCGGCAGAGACTTAATGCGTCCCAATACCTTCACTAGCTTTCCTGCATATTATCTTTTTTAATATTTTTATTTACTTAATTGTTACCATATTGTTGATTGTAAATATTATTAAATTAATACTTTTTACTAGTGATTTAGAATATTTATAGTTAGAGCGCTTTATAAATTAATAAATTAGTATTATTATTATTATATTGTCTCAATATGTTTTTCCCAGCTACGTTTTTCATCCATCTCGACACCTAAATATTTATATGTATTAGTTCTTAAAACTGGCACGTTATTTAATAAAATAGGTTTGTCACGGACTATATTATAGGTTATATGATGACACAATAAACATGAGTTTTGATTTGGGAGAATGATATTGTAGCTTATTTTTGTCAAGCCAATTACGAATATTCATTAGATCAAAGTTTAGATTTCTGATAAGTTCGGTGAAGTCATAAGAAGATGAGAAAATTTGGGTGTTGTCAGCACATAGACACGGAGTTTTTAGTTAATCTGACATAGCGTTTATGTACAATAGAAACATCAATGGTCTCAAGATCGAGCCCTGCGGAACTCCACATATCTGGCCATTAACAAAACACATTTTGTTCTCTCTATTTGTCAAGTAAAATTCAAACCATTTTAGTTCGAAGCTAGAGATTCTAAAATGATCGTTCATCTTTTTATCAGAATTTTATGGTTTATGGAATGTTGATCTTCTGTCCGGGCCTTCCGTTACTGTTGTATTCCCCTGATTATATATTACTTTTTCCTATAACTGGTCATCCCAATAAACGAGTGCTCCAGAGTTCTTTTATCGTGGTTACTACTTTCCTTACTATTTCGTCAGTTAAGTTATATGTCCATTTCTGATGGTTTAAAATAAGAGATGTTTCCCATATGGAGTTGGGAGTAATTAGTATTCAGCGTGACTCACGGAACAATAAGATAGAACAATTATACGTGTCAGGAAACAATAGATGTGTCGAACGCGTGGCGAACGGATGACAAACGCGTGACGAACGCGTGGCGAACGGTGTGACGAACGCATGACAAACGCATGACGAATGCGTGATGAATACGTTACTCACGTACAAAAGTAATTAGCGTTAAGAACGCGCCACATCCCTCATAGACCCTAACCTCTTCCACCTTTACCACCCTACAACCCTAAACGTCATACGAACACTTCCGATTTCACTTCCCACTACATTACGTCATTTTGATTTGATACTCATTGTGGGACAAGTAGGCAGACCAAGAGAAGCGCATACGCCATGGATATTGAGGAGAAATGACGTTAACATCGATAAAGATAACCTATGATTTCATATTCATGCTTGTCTTGATGAATATCATGAAGAGAATTATATTAAGCTAAGTTAACAGACGTTTCATCTATGTAGAGATGAACCCTAAGGGTTCATATGAGTAAAAAGAACTGTTAAGGATTTAAAATGTGTGGACATATAAAGTTAAACGGGTTAATACGTTCAACAGGTTGCCAGGTTGATTGTAGTCGTATGTCTGGTATCTTATGACTGATATTTGAATAGTTTTATGAATGATGTTTGAATATTTCGCCTGAGAACAGATCATTAAATAAGTCATTAAGGAATGAAACAATATGGGCGCTTGTAGAGATAAAACCTTACTATTACGCTACACAAATATCGTTAAAAATATTTATTTCATTTTAAACGTATACATTTTTCTCATCGTTTACTATAGCAAAGTAAGTAATGGCAATGCTAAATCACATAGTTTACCATGATAATGTATTGGCATAACGATAAATGAACGGTTTAAATTGTTGTCTATGATTAAGTTTGTTTGAGAACGAGTCCCGCGAGTCCCGGAAAATCCGGGTTCAAACATACGCTTGGTGTCCGCTTACTCGCACAAACACCCGCAAGACGCCTCGAAAGCCCCATCACCTCCACCCTCATTGGATTTATTTTATTATAAATCTAAAATAAAGCGCCAAAAGTGTATATGCGAGTATTAAAACTACGTAATCATAAAGACGCTTTAAGAACATTTAAAACATGTGAAAAGAATATACACAATATATGAGCATTGTAAGAACATAAAGACTCTTGAGATAAAGTGTATTTTAGGTTATTTAAATTATTGGCGTGAAATGAATCAATAGAAATATATTTATATCATGTTGTTCAGTTAAAGTTTTTTATTCTTAATAAATGTCGTTGAAGTGAACATGTCTTGCTGCTGTCTGCCTAACGGGTTACGTGCCTAGCGGATAACCCTTCGAAATATTTTTAGACGAATCCATTGTGTTTCGGCTTGGTCGCATGACTGTTCTGTTTCGCAAACACAACAGTCGTCGGCTTCGTTTTGATCGATAAGGAGTCACAATAAGTTACACAGGACATACAAAATGATGTATTGGAGTCGGGAGGGAATCGAAAGAGGGTGATAATTAAAGATAGAGGCGATTATAGGATTAGGAGCTTATGATGGATGTGACTTAAGCATATACTGGCATCCGTAGGAATACTGATTAGGCTTGTGGATCCTGAAGGTACACGAGGAATGACGGCATGCATTTAGAACCCTGAAGATACACCAGGATGAATACTAATAAGGGTTACAAATAATATGAATAAATTAGCATACAATTATAAGTAGTGTTGTTAAAAATATATCACACCATCACATCTTGTATTCTTACCACCGGCGCCAGAACCCCTCTTCGCTTAAACAATTTACAAACGAGTTCGAGTTGAAGGCGAAGCCTTCGTTGACTATTCGCTCATAGACAATGAGGACGAGTTGTCTAATTGTTTTAGTAGAAACAAATTAGTGGACTATTACAAATCATGCATTCCCCAAACAATTATCCAAAAAATAATCTGAAACCTCCCAAAACGAGAGTTTTCTGCCATTGTTTTGAGCGCGTTTCGCCATCAGGGTCTATCACGAATAGACAACGGTCGAGTAGCTAATCAGAATGCAGCATTTGTAATGAACCATGGTCAGTTTCTACTAAATTCAGATAGAGTGGAGCCCGAGTAAGAATATCTTAAGAATGATTTTTGTTTTGCTTTTTCGGAGTTCGTATCGCATATTTATGGT